>CM076582.1:1018214233-1018678994 GCA_034641835.2 Pinus albicaulis | reverse complement strand
AGGTTTTGCTTAAGCCTTTGAATCTCTTGCTATGCTTATAAATCTTCTAACTCCCTCATTTTACAAGTATATAAAGGATTCTGTTTGTGCCCTTTATTAGCTTGTTGTTCTAAAGTTTAATGTCCATCTCATGATCCTTCACAACCTTAAAGATCCACCAACAAAGTTAAATTTCCCTGCAAATGCTCTTGAAACCATTGATGAACTCATTCATGAATTTGTTTGACTCCATTACCCAATGACTTAAAAATCTTCCTTGTTTTCTATCTAAATCTATCTAAGCATCATACCCAACCAAAAACAATCAAAATACCATGCACTTAACATCTAGCCTAAAATCCTAATCAGCAAACAAGTTCATATCTTTGCACCTATTAGAGAGATCCCTCTCCGAGTCCAGGAAGGCTAGGTCCTTGGATTCCAAAGCTTGGTTTGATGTTACCCTGTCCATTTGTATCTCAATCAATCTAGAAAATTATGGGGAGCTAACACAATGTAAAAAATCATTTTGACATTGCTTAAACTTAATTATTTGGCATATCGGACCCTTTAAAACCTAACCAAAACCCTGTTTTGTGTTAAACCCACCCTTTCTTATGAAATAGGCCTTTAAGCCCCTTTCGGCGTAAAGTCTCAGCCCCTTAACCCCATAAAACCATTTCCTCCGCCTATTTCTAGCCCCTTTCCTATTCATAAAAACATCTCTGTCCTTTTATCCTTATACACCCCAAAACCTTGTATAAAGCCCCCAACCTTTGAAAAATATTAAGGTGGGCCCCCTTTACTTCACCCTACCTCTTCGTTTTCTTCTGGACCACGTTGACCGTTGATCTGGAGCCCTGGGCCCTGATCCAACGGTCATCACAACACTGCCCTCTATCCTGCATATGCACAATTCTGTGCTACCCGACAAAACTTGTCACACCATCAAGACCACGCCCCGCTCTCCACTTACCCTTCATCCAATAAAACTCCACCACCTGTCTGCAGTCTCCACCCTGCGAACTTGCACCCCGCTCCCAGACACTATCCACACCGTCAATCTCGCTCCTCGAGATCTAACGGTCCAGATGGAATATCACGCAAATTTTTGTGATAGGGTTTAACGGCCCCGACCCGCGCAATAAAAGTGGTTTTTCCCTGCCACGCGTCAATCAATTATTCAAATCGTGCAGCCCTCACCCAATATCACTTACCGCTCTTAACCCACGTGATAAACCACCGTGGTTTTTGAAAACCATTTTTCCCTCCCCTCGCCAAAATCAAACGCTTACGCCTCTGTTTGAATTTTCTCATGGTTTTGCCTCTGGAAGCATGCCCCTGCGCCTCTCCCTCCTCTGCAACATTCCTCCCGACATCTTGAGACCCCAAAAAATGTAGTTTTACCCTTCCCGCGGGTTTTTAAGCTAACATTTGTTTGTGTTTTATAGGTTTTAATGGCGGTTATGCCTCGAAAATGCATTTCGACAGTCAATGAAATGATGGAATTAACCTCTGAATGATGATCCAGAGGAAAATTCATATAAAAATAAGGCTATGGGTTTACATAAATGCTTAAACCCTCGATGAATCATGATCATCGATGGGTTATAAACGCTCATACCATGAAGAAACCCTCCCTGCACAGAAAGAACAACTACAATCAGAAGAGGCAATGAAGAAATGAAGAAAAAATGATTTAAGTGCTAATCCTCAATCAAAAGATAAACACAGAGGATTAGCCATAAAGACAGTGATTAAAGGATGACAGACAAAGGCTTGAAGACAAAGAATAAATAAATAAAACAATCATAAGCAGAAACAGAGGAAAAAGGTAGCAAGGAAAAATATTAAGGATAAATCAAGGTTAAAGGTCTAATATTGCATTCTATGATCAAAACAAAGGCAAAATTAATCAAATGACAGCTTCAGATGACTAAAAAAAGAAGCATTCACTTCTCCAAAGACTAAAACTGCCACCTAAAACATGATTTCTTTCCATAAAGGCAATTGGCAGTTATTACATAGTTAAAGATATTTTTATCTGTCAAGGCAGTTATTGTAGGCCATACAAGTCAAACTTTTCACCTCTTCTTCTTTAGAAGTTAAGATAGGAGTTATTGAAACAGACAAGTAGCTGAAGATATTTCTACCTTAAGCCTTGCATGGTTTTCAAGGATAGGAATGCACTTACGCTGTAATAAATGATACTCAAACCCTATCTTGAGCTCCACCTCCTCATTTGCAGCATAAATAATGCATCTGAATTCATTGTATTGTTGGCACTTGATGACTCTTTGAAGTAATGCATAGTCTCTTGGAAGTTGAAGGAAAATTGATGTCTTGGATCTTGTGGATGCCCTTATCTGTTTGCTGATGGAGGAGGCTAGATCACTAGATCCCTGAGCTTGGCTATTGGTTAAGTGCTTCTATCTGTTATTGTTATTTCGTGTTTTCATTATGTTCCCATCTTTCTTTGTTACAATAGAGTAAAAGTTTTAGGCTAAGAAATGTCTTTTGAAAGAACCTTAATTCGGTTTACTCTTCACTGTCTTAATGTTTTCTTCTGCATGATATGATTGGAGGATTCTTAATTTCCCTCCAGTTCCATCTAGCTTGTTATTTGGAAATAATTCAATAGAGTATAACCAAGGAGTTTCTCTTTTGGTAAGTCCATGTTCCTTTGAGTATGGCTTGAGATGTTGTTTAAGGAATGATTTCAATAGAGTGAAACCTGGAAATTAAGTGGTGAGTCCATGCTCCTTTGAGTACAACTTGAGATATTGTTTTTAAAGGTCTTTTTAAAGTATGCTTAGTAGAGTCTAAACTAGGGAAGTCTATGGTTTTCCCTATCCTCTGGTCTGCCTTTAAAGGTTGCTTTGAAAGATCCCTAAAGAGTTGGTCAAAAGAATATTAGATTATTTCTATTTGATCTTAGCCTTCTCTTACTGTTTATCTTATATTTTTTCTTATCTCAAAGTAGTCTTTGATTACTGGATTGTTATCTGAAAGGTTTGCTTATTAAAAGTTTGTCCAAAGAAGTCTATGGTTTGCCCTGTCCTTTGGCTTGCTTCAAAATAGATACCTTGAAAGATGTCTCTTTTTTAAAGTACATGATAAAGAATTCTTAATTGCTCTTTGTCCTACTTTTCATTCTTATCCTTAATGTTCACCTCATTATTCCTAAAACTTGAAGATCCACTGGCCAAGTTAGATTTTCCCTATGATACTCCTAAATCCATTGATGAACTTATCATTGCTTTCATTTGACTCCATTTCCAAATGACTTAGAGATTTCCTCATTCTACCTATGCTCTCTGATCATCATACCCAACCAAAACAAACAACAAACCTCATACTTAATAACTAGCCTAAAATCAACCATTAAAAGAAAACAAGCACATATATTTGCAAACAACCTGAGAGATCCCTCTCTGAGTCTAGGAAGGCTAGGTCCTAGAAATCTGAAGCTTTATTTTGAATTTTCCTTGTCATTTGGTTTTCCAATCTTCCAAATCATGGGATCACAACATTCTGGCGATCACGGTGGGACATTTTTTAGTAAAATCCCTAGATAAAACACTCAATATTCATCTAAGTGAAATATAGCTACCTTTAGGCACTACCAACACAGTGGTAATTATGATGAAAAATTCTGAATCAGTGGTAATCTAAGTACGCCTTAGGATTCTAGAAACACTCATCAAACCTTAGAGGATTCAAGCTATCAGCCATAGAGTAGAATTTGTTTGTTTCACCATCTTAGCTACATGATGATTCAGGTATAGAACACTCTTAAAAATCATATAACTACATAAAACTCAGAAAAAACCAAAAAACATACCTAGATTGGCTTCTCTTACTTATTGGTGGTGGACCATAGCATATTTTACCTTCAAAAAAGCTAAAAATTTCCACCTAGCGACTCCACTAGCCCCAGTAGGCCTATTACACTGCTAGTACTCTCAGTTTTCCTTAGGATTGTATCAAATCAGTCCCAAGGAGTTTATAGACCTAGTCCCATATTCTAGAAATATATTAAACACTAGGAGAGGTCAAACTTCTGAGAACAGTCCTTATCCTTTCAACCTCTCTAAATTTTGAACTTGAAATCTGGCTTCACATAGGATCAATACCATATCTCATCCTGACCCTAATCCTCCTACCATGGTTGATAATCCAGAAAATATTTTGTGGCAAACTTCTAGATCTGGAAATTTAACTACTGTTAGTACTATACAAAGAACAAGATCTATCCTTGAAAACCTTACAGTATTGATAGATCCTCACTTTGACTTGTCTCATACAAAGAACCTATTCAAAACCAAGTCACATAGTGATATAGACCAAGCTGACCTTCAGCCTACATATTTGCAATAGAGCTCTAGTATAGAAGCCTCCCCTTCTACTCCACCTGATTTTCAGCTCCTCCATCACTTTAGCTCCTTCCATAACAAATTTACTCAAAATCAGTTTGTTGTCCCAAGTACTTCCAATACACCCATCCATACTTCCACTGTTCAAAACACTCCATTTCATCCCACTTTCCCTTTCACAAATACACCTCCTGTAAATCCCCCAGTTTCTCCAACCATGGCAGCATGGTATGCCCCATTAGTGTTACCACAACCCTTGGTTCCTTTACCAAATGATTATCAATCTAAAATTTTCGATTTCACTAGAGCTGAATCCACTACTACACAATAGAATGTAGATAAAATGGATGATGCTTTTGATTACATGGAAATAGAAGAAGAGACCATTAAGATGAGAATATTTGCCCAAAGTTTAGGAGGAAAAACCAAAAAATGGTTTAAAATCTTAACTCCTAATAGCATAAATGATCTCCCTTATTTATACCAAACATTCATAAACAAATGGGAAATTAAAAAAAAACCTCTCCAAATCCTTTCCGAATATAGCAACCTCAAAAGAAACACTGGGAGTGTCCAAGATTATTGCACTAGATTCAACAGTGTTTACAATGCACTTCCCCGAAACATGAAACCTCCACAAGGCTTAGCCTTAGCTAAATTTTCTGAAGGCTTTGATCCAAACATGGCCTACCAGCTAAGGGGAAGAGACCCCTTAACCTTAGAAGATATGCAGAGGGGAGCCATAAGTGTAGAGGCAAATCTGATTGAGAAAAGAGCTAGGTTGAAATCAGAAAAAAAAAATTCACATATAAAGATGAAACAATGGCATCAACCTCATCATCTGATGCCAAAATTGACAACTTAGTGAGGGTAATGGAAAGAATGCTTGAGAAAATAAACTTAAATGATTGAGTGCCTCCTAGAGAAAATCAAGTCAACTCCCAAAACAGAAATAGAAATATGAATTTTAGAAAAGACCCTATTCAAGATAGACAAAGAGATAATGACCAGCAAATTAGGTCTCCCTTTCAACAAAACTATGTAGATCAGGAAGAAGAAAGGGATACTGAAAGGTTGGAAGAAAATCATGTAAATCTGATATGATCTGACAGTGAGACAGATGTTTTCCTCACTGAAGAAGAACAAGGATTCTTCTCCTCAGAACAAATTGAAAAAAGTCATGAGGATTTTGAAGATTACTAGTTAGGGTTTTAAAATGCAATTATGGAGGTACACAGACAGTGTGATCTTAGAAGCAAAAGAACCCAGAAATTTCCAATGATAAAAACACTAACACTACTATTAGGAAAACTTCAGAAAATATTCCTAAAAATAAATCAAACAGTAATAACACTTTGACTAAGAAGACTGAATCAAACATGGACAAAACCAATCAGCAAAGTGTTAACCAAAACTGCCCTAGTACTTCTGCTAGTGACCCTGAGAAATCTTTCCTAAATAATAGTCTAAATAAAATTCAGCAAATCAGAATTTTTGAAAAGACTATGATTGAAAAAACAGATGTAAATATGTCAAAAAAATTAGTCCATTTCAGCCTTGAGGGTGAAATTTCCAAGATCAAAATTAGCATACCCTTAGCTGAACTAGTAACTTAGGATGTATATAAAAATCAAGTTTTGAAAGCTTTGAACATATGAAATGATACTGATACTTTAAACTTGATAGATGATAAACTAGAATTGTTGTTTGGTCCTGAAGTAGAAGGAAAATACCAAGAAGGGACCACTCCTCCATTTTATGTTAGCTTAAATATACATGATTATATCTTACACAATGCCATGCTAGACTTTGGTGCCTCTCACAATATTATACCAAAAGTGGTGATGGAGAGATTAGGCCTAGAAATTACTAAACCTTATAAGGATCTGTATTCCTTTGATTCAAGCAGAGTTAAGTGTTTAGGTTTGATCAAGGATTTATGTGTCAATTTCTCACAAATTATTGCTAAGGCTTTAGTGATGGACATAGTGGTTGCTGATATTCCCCCAAATTATGGCATGCTTTTATCTAGATCATGGGGAGCCAAAATTCAGGGAAGCCTTCAAATGGACATGTATTAAGCTACCATTCCAGTTTTTAATCAAACTAGAAGATTATATAGAGAATCTCATATGAAATTTATGGTGAGCATTTTAGATAGGCCAAACAACACTCCTATTTATTCTATTCATTCAGATTTAGATTCCTTTATCTTATACAATGAAGATGAAATCAGCCAATAAGAAAAGGAAAGTGAGATGGAGTTAAGTCCACCTATACAGTCAAATCTGTCCCTAAAAGAAGAATCTTACAACCTTAAACTTAGCAGCCCTAAACAACAAAATGAAAATGAGCATGAAATAGAAACACTTTGGGAAATGAGCTTTGATGGCTCTTGTAGCAAAATAGGTTCTAGAGCAGGTGTATGGATACATAATACAAACACAGGATATTCCTACAAACTTGATTTCCCATGCACCAATAACATTGCAGAATATGAAGCCCTCCTCCTTGGCCTACATCTGCTCAAATATTTAGGAGCCAAGAAAATATCAGTCCAAGGAGATTTAGAGATGATTATTAGGCAAATAAAAGGGGAGTATTCAACCAAAAACCCAAGATTAAGAGAACATAGAAATGTTTCCCTAGAGCTCTTAAAAACCTTTGAAAAATATGAAATCACCTTCATCCCTAGAGCTCAAAACAATATTGCAAATGAACTTGCCTTTGCTGTCAGCAATTGCCAAATACCCCAGATAAATAAACAATTCAATGTCAAAGTGAAAAATAGGCCTGCAGTCCTTGACAATCAAAACTATTGGCAAGTGTTTGAGGGTGATAAAAACATTGATGATTTTCTGCAATTAAGAAATGATTTTGCTGAACCAACACATAACTCAAGCCATGAAAAACATTGTTTTAATAAAGATCAAGCCCATGAAACAGAGTTGTCCTCTACTACTGATATAAACCAATTTGAATATCTTCATACATAATAATTACTAAAAAAAACAGACCAAAAGGATCTTGAATTTTTACAATGTAAAAATGATTCAATACTAAGGGGCCTTACACCATTAGAGGAGCTTTTTGACTTCAATGATGTAGCTAAAAAACCAAAGATGGAGCCTACAGAAACTAATGTAGAAGAACATAACATAGGCAACATAAAAAAACCCAAAATGATAAAGTTATCTAGCACTCTCCCTACTCATATCAAACAGGAATATATTTAACTTTTCAAGGAGTTTGGAGATGTGTTTGCATGGGGGTACAAAGATCTGAAATCATATGATACCAGCATTATTCAACACATCCTCTTAAGGAAAATCAGAAACCTTTCAAACAAAAACTAAGAAGGATAAACCCTAATTTATTACCTCTAGTTGAGAAAGAGATCAAGAAGATGTATGATGCTGGGATCATAGTTCCCCTTAGATACTCACAGTGGGTTTCCAACCTTGTGTCTGTTAGGAAGAAGACTGGGGAAATTAGGCTTTGCATTGATTTCAGAAATCTGAACAGAGCTTCCCTGAAATATAATTATCCCTTGCCTAAAATGGACCACATACTTCAAAAGGTGGTTGGATCTAAAATAATATCATTGTTGGATGGTTTTTCAGGCTACAACCAAGTGCTAGTACTCCCAAGTGATCAACACAAAACTGCTTTCACCACACCTTAAGGTACATTAATGTATGCTAAATTTCCATTTGGTTTGATGAATGCAAGGGAAAAGGGCCATGGACATAGCTTTTTCAGAAGACATAGGCTATTTTATAATCATTTACCTTGATGACATCACTATTTTATCCAAAACTGATAAAGAACATTTGATTCATTTGAGAAAAGTTTTTGAGAAATGTAGAAAATAAGGCTTATCTTTGAATCCCAAAAAGACACTCTTTGGTCTCCAAGAAGGAAAAATTCTTGGCCACATAATTTCTGAAGAGGGAATCAAAGTAGACCCTAAAAGGATTGAAGGCATATTGAAAATCAACCATCCTAGTAATCTCAAAGCATTGCAATCTTTGACCGGGAAGATCAATTTTTTGAGAAGGTTCATCCCAAACCTTGCTAAAATTTTGAGGAATATCACAAACATGCTAAAAAAGGAAACATGGGTTAAATGGACTTTAAAGCCAAACAATCATTTGAACTGGTGAAACAAGCTCTCACTCAAACACCAGTTATTATTAGTCCTGATTTCACTAATTTTTTTTACATTTTCTCATTTGCTTTTGAACACACCATTGTTGCAGTCTTATTGCAAAAGAACAATACAGGGCAAGAACAACCCATATCCTTTTTCAGTAGGGCCTTAAGATATTCTCCACTCAATTATAATATCATGGAGAAACATGCCCTACCCTTGATAAAAGCACTGAAAGAATTCTGAGTATACATTTTACACTCTCATATCATTGCTTTTGTCCCACATACAGTTGTCAAGGACATTCTAAATCAAGACCCTGATGGTAAAAGGGGAAAATGGATCGCAATTATCTTAGAATATGACTTAAAAATTAGGCCTACCAAGTTGATTAAAGGACAAGGATTAGCAAAACTCGTGGCAGAATCAAATTTCCAAGCATTAGATATAAACATGGTTGATGTTTTAGAAGAAATAGAAGAATTCACAGTTCTATTCATTGAAGAAATGTTTTTGAATTCACCTTGGTATGCTGATATCATTTATGTGCTTCTCTATCTTAATACTCCTCCTTCTTTATCAAAGACTAAAGCTAGATTCTTGAAACAGAAATCTTTAAATTATTTCATTTTAGATGGAGTGTTATATTGGAAAAATGTTGTTGGCATATTGCTTAAATGCTTGCTTGAGAATAATGCAGGAAAAATCATGCATGAGCTGCATGAGGGAGAATGTGGAGGCCATATTTACTGGAAGACCGCAGCAAACAAGATTCTTAGAGCTGGCTATTATTGGCCCACCCTTTTCCCAGATACTAAAAACCGAGTCATGACTTGCCATAAATGTAAAATTTTTGATGGCAAGAGAAAATTCCTACCTTTACCTTTGCATCCCATCAGTATTGAGGCTCCCTTTCAACAATGGGGTTTATAATTTATTGGAGAAATTCACCCAACCTCATCTGCCCAACATAAGTGGATCCTTACTGCCACTGATTATTTTACCAAATGGGTAGAAGCCATCCCTTCTAGGAATGGTACTGACTCTGTCATTATCAAGTTCCTTGAAACCAACATACTATCCAGATTTGGTTGTCCTAGAAAAATCATTACTAACAATGCCGCTACCTTCAAATCCAAAATAATGATTTACTTCTATTATAAATACCATATCACTCTAGGGAATTCCACAGCTTACTATCCCCAAGGAAATGGCCTAGCTAAATCTTCCAATAAAATCCTGATAAACATTATCAAAATATTGCTAGATCAAAATAAGAAAGCATGGCATAGTAAGCTGGTTCATGCATTATGGGCTGATAGGCTAACCACCAAGAAATCAATAAATATGTCCCCCTATTAGCTGGTATATGGAATAGATGCAATCTTCCCTACATCTTTGGGATTTCCAGTCATGAAACTTCTCCAAGAAGTACAAGAAGAAGAAAATGACATGCAGAGAAGGCTAAATCAAACCATTCATTTACAACAGACAAGAGAGGAAGTAGACAAAAGGACATGAGCAGTTCAAGAAAATATCAAGAAGATCTTTGACAGAAGGACCAAATCAAATAATTTCCAAGTTGGAGATACAGTCCTAAAATGAGATTCTAGGAGGGAAGACAAAGGTAAACATGGTAAATTTGAGAATCTGTGGAAAGGGCCTTATATCATTCATTCCATTAGGGGTCATAATGCTTTCTTTCTAGAAAGGTTGAATGGAGAAGAGTTATTTAGAGGTTCTGTCAATGTCAGGATGCTCAAACATTATTTATGTCAAGAGTCTTAGATTCAAAGTTTTCACTCATTATACATAACATAGCATGAGGAAAATCAAAGAAAATACAAAAACAATAAAACAAAGAGAAAAAGAGGACAAATTCAAAAGAGGTACAACCCCATACCCAAAAAATAGTGCTGCTGAAAGTGTGCAAGTCTAAATGCCATTGCTGACTCAAAATGATATCTTGTTTAGTCATCAAGCCTAATAATGGCTGGACATGCTTTAAATTTATGTTGATAAGTTAGTAGAAACAATGATTGTCAAGATTATTTCAGACTTGACTTATCAAGAAGGATAAATTAGGGAAATATAAATATGTTGGTTCCACATGCTCAAAACAGAACCAAAGATATAGATAAAGATGCATTACTAATGATAAATCACAGCCTTATCTTTCTAGATTTACTTTCATGCAAATAAATATTGTGTGCAGCTTGTTCCAAATGCCACAACCATGGTTAATCAGACCGTCTAATCCTGATTTGAATCATGCTTTAAATTTCATGTCAATAGTTTAGAGAATCAAGACTGCCAAATAGCTTAATATTGGTAGTCAAACAGTTTAAGTAGAAAATAAAAAGAGTTCTACAGTTTAATCTGGAATCTTGGAAGAAATAATGATAAGAGTAGAAAGTTTATTTCTGTTTTAAAAAATAAATATCAAAGAGTTTGCTAGTTCAAATGCACTCAAAGAAGAAGAAAAAATGATAGGACAAATAGGATTGGGTAGGTAGAATGTTGTTGGAAGAAAATCACATGTTGCAGATTGTTACAAATTGTTACTTCAAAGAAATATCAGCAAGTGAACAAGAAGCAAAATTTTCCCAATGGATAAGGCACTGGTCTACTGAAACACAAAGATTTGATAAACTGGAGGTTCTGGACACCTTGAAAGGAAAGCTGCCCTCCCCAAGTGGAGCCACTGTTATTCATCAGTAATTTTTGCTGATATCAGAAGATGACTAAGTTAAAATCCTAGATTTCTCGAAAAAATATTTGGGAAACATTGTGAGTTCTATAAATCTCACTTCTTTCATTATCCCAAACCTAACTGTTCTACTAAATTTGCCTAACCTTGCCTTCTCAAAACTACCTTGCTGCAAAGAAGAACTCCATTTTTCTGGGCCTATTTGCCTCATTTTGGCATCACACCTACACCCTCATTCATCCCCTTTCCCCTATAAAACCCATTTCTTCTTTCCCCTAAGAAGTCCTCATAAACCCCCTTCATTCATCATTTTTGTCTAAAAACCCTTAAAAAATGTAAAAAATTCTTTTTACATTGCTTAAACTTAACTATTTGGCCTACCGGACCCTTTAAAACCTAACCAAAACCCTATTTTGTGTTGAACCCACCCTTATGAAATAGGCCTTTAAGCCCCTTTAAGCCTAAAGCATCAGCCCCTTACCCCCATAAAACCGTTTCCTCCGCCTATTTCTAGCCCCTTCCCTATTCATAAAAACATCTATGCCCTTTTATCTTTACACACCCAAAAACCTTGTATAAAGCCCCCAACCTTCGAAAAATATTAAGGTGGGCCCTTTTTACTTCACCCCACCTCTTCATTTTCTTCTGGACCACCTTGACCGTTGATCTGGAGCCCTAGGTCCTGATCCAACGGTCATCACAACACTGCCCTCTATCTCGCATCTACACAATTCCGCGCTACCAGAAAAAACTTGTCATGTCATCAAGACTGGGCCCCACTCTCCACTTACCCTTCATCCAATTAAACTCTGCCACCTATCCGCAGGCTCCACCCTGCGAACTTGTGCCCTGCTCCCAGACTCTGTCCGCACCGTCGATCTCACTCCTCGAGATCTGACGGTCCAGATCGAATATTGCACATATTTTTGCGATAGGGTTTAACGGCCCCGATCCGTGCAATAAAAGCGGTTTTTCCCTGCCACACGGCAATCGATTAGTGGAATCGCACAACCCCCGCCCAATACCACTTACATCTCTTAATCCACGCGATAAACTACCATGGTTTTCAAAAACCATTTTTCCCTCCCCACGCCAAAATCAAACTCTTACGCCTCCATTTAAATTTTCTCATGGTTCCGCCTCCGGAATCATTCCCCTGTGCCTTTTCCTCCTCTGCAACATGCCTCTCAACAGCTCCAGACCCCAAAAAATGCAGTTTTACCCCTCTCGCAGGTTTTTAAGCTAACGTTTGTTTGTGTTTTGCAGGTTTTAATGGTGGTTATGCCCCGAAAATGTATTTTGACAGTCAAAGAAATGATAGAATTAACCTCCAAATGATGATCCAGAGGTAAGTTCATATAAAAATAAGGCCAGGGGTTTACATAAAGGCTTAAACCCTCGATGAATAATGATCATCGATGGGTTATAAACCCTCATACCATGAAGAAACCCTCCCTGCACACAAAGAATAACTACAGTCAAAAGAGGCAATGAAGAAATGAAGAAACAATGATTTAAGAGCTAATCCTCAATCGAAAGATAAACACAGAGGATTAGCCATAAAGACAGTGATTAAAGGATGAAATTCAACGGCTTAAAGACAAAGAATACATAAATAAAACAGTCATAAGCAGAAACAGAAGAAAAAGACATCAAGGCAAAAGATTAAGGATAAATCAAGGTTAAAGGTAAAATACTGCGTTCTATGATAAAAACAAAGGAAAAATTAATCAAATGAGAGCTTTGGATGACCCAACAAAGAAGCATTCACTTCTCCAAAGACTAAAAATGCCACCTACAGCATGATTTCTTCCATAAAGGCAATTGGCAGTTATTACACAGTCAAAGATATTTTTATCTGTCAAGGAAGTTATTGTAAAAAGTTATTGTAGTGCTTACAAGTCAAACTTTTCACCTCTTCTTCTTTAGAAGTTAAGATAGGAGTTATTGAAACAGAGAAGTAGCTGCAGATATTCCTACATTAAGCCTTGCATGGTTTTCAAGGATAGGAATGCACTTACTTTGTAATAAATGATACTCAAACCCTATCTTGAGCTCCACCTCCTCATTTGTAGCATAAATACTGCATTTGAACTCATTGTATTGTTGGCATTTAATGACTCTTTGAAGTAATACATAGTTTCTTGGAAGTTGAAGGAAAATTGATGTCTTGGATCTTATGGATGCCCTGATTTGTTTGTTGATGGAGGAGGCTAGATCATTGGATCCTTGAGCTTGGTTGTTGGTGAATTGCTTCTATCTATTATTGTTATTTCCTGTTTTCATTATGTTCCCATCTTTCTTTGTTACAGTAGAGTAAAAGTTTTAGGCTAAGAAATGTTTTTTGAAAGCACCTTAGTTCTGTTTACTCTTCACTGTCTTAATGTTTTCTTCTGCAAGATCTGATTGGAGGATTCTTAATTTCCCTCCAGTTCCATCTAGCTTGTTATTTAGAAATAATTCAATAGAGTATAACCAAGGGGTTTCTCTTTTGGTAAGTCCATGTTCCTTTGAGTACGGCTTGAGAGGTTGTTTTAAGGAATGATTTCAATAGAGTGAAACCAGGAAATTAAGTGGTGAGTCCATGCCCCTTTGAGTACAACTTGAGATATTGTTTTTAAAGGTATTTTTAAAGTATGCTTAGTAGAGTCTAAACTAGGGAAGTCTATGGTTTTCCTTGTCCTCTGGTCTGCCTTTAAAGGTTGCTTTGAAAGATCCCTAAAGAGTTGGTCAAAAGCAGATTAGATTATTTCTGTTTGATCTTAGGTTGTTCTTACTATTTATCTTATATGTTTTCTTATCTGAAAGTAGTCTTTGATTACTGGATTGTTATCTGAAAGGTTTTCTTATTAAAAATTTTTCCAAAGAAGTCTATGGCTTTCCCTATCCTTTGGCTTTCTTCAAAACAGATACCTTGAAAGATGTCTCTTGTTTAAAGTACATGATAAATAATTCTTAAGTTCTCTTGTCCTACTTTTCATTCATATCCTTAATGTTCACCTCATTATTCCTAAAACTTGAAGATCCATTGGCCAAGTTAGATTTGCCCTATGATACTCCCCGATCCATTGATGAACTTATCATGACTTTCATTTGACTCCATTGCCCAATTAATTAGAGATTTCCTCATTCTACCTATGCTCTCTGATCATCATACCCAACCAAAACAAACAAAAAACCGCATACTTAATAACTAGCCTAAAATCAACCCTTAAAAGCAAACAAGCACATATCTTTGCAAAAAACCTGAGAGATCCCTCTCTGAGTCTAGGAAGGCTAGGTCCTAGAACTCTAAAGCTTGGTTTTGAAGTTGCCTTGTCATTTGGTTTTCCAGTCTGCCAAATCATGGGATCACAACATCCTACATTTGTTTTCCCTATTTTTCCTCATGACTACAATCAATGCGATTATCTTTTCCTCTTTTTCCTACCTTTCTATCCTAACTTGTGTTGTTTCACCTTATTTTCATTACTTTGCCATTTCATCAATTATTATGATATATCGTGCCTTTTTATGACTAATTGAGGATGAAAGTTTGGAGAAGATCTATGGTCTTTGTGTTGTCCTTCTAGATGTCATTTGTAGCACCAAATATCCCGAGCATGATTTATATAGGAGCTGTTAAGGGTGTGCTATTACAGCGAGCTTTTTACACCATGATTCCATTACAATTTTCTATTACAGACTTGATGGAAAACTGCTGTTACACTGTGCTGTTATAGGCCCACTGGTGAATGATGATATAGTTATACCATTGATTGGATCTTTTCAAATCCTGTTGTTGACCTGTCCTTTAGCTGTTACGCTACAGTTGTGGTTTATTGCGATAGTTGTAGAAGTTGTTTAGCATTGTATTTTGGGATAACAACCTATGGGCGGTTTTGATTGTAATCTATAATTTTCTAGTCAGACTTTTATTAAAAAATGATTATAGCCATATGTATTATATTTCGATCAGCATGTGAATCATAAGATTCTCATGAGTGATCTATCCCTTGATTTTCATATAGTTTTCGGCCCTAGAGGTCGAAAGGTTAGCGGAGAACAACATTATTTTGGCTCTGTAACTTTGCTCATATTAATACAGATTATCCTGTTATTGTTGTTACATGCATTATTCAATTTAGTTTCCATTAAGTTCTTTCTTTACCTATGCCCTGCAAGGGAGGAAGGGCCCTCCTTCTTAGCAGGGATTGCAGTGATTAAGGTAGTTGTGTAT
Source organism: Pinus albicaulis (assembly GCA_034641835.2). Lineage (NCBI taxonomy): Eukaryota > Viridiplantae > Streptophyta > Pinopsida > Pinales > Pinaceae > Pinus > Pinus albicaulis. The sequence continues at coordinate 1,018,663,557 of CM076582.1, read as the reverse complement.
ATAGTTTGTATTTTGGTTTATGTATCAGTAAAGGTGTTGTTGTTGTTGTTTCAGCTGTGAATATATCTGCTTCAATTTCAGTATTTTGTATGTTGTTACACATATGATATTAGAGACACCAGCTGGATAATTGTTTTGTGGCACACTAGAGAAGATTAAATGAAGTGTTATTACAGTCTTGTAGATCATTTTATTTATGCATGAGTGATTTACTTCCAGCATTTACTTCAGCAACGATTTCTTTTATTTGGAATTGCTTCTAGTTGAGTGTATTGGCATAGATAATGAAACTGTCATTGAAATAAAAGACGTCACTAGATTGATAATTTATGTGTATTGTTTTAGTCATTCAATAGTGATTAATACAACCCAACAACTATGATGTGGTCTTCAGTGAAGGAAAGGTGTTCCTTCGTCACAAAGCCACGGGAAAAGTGGAAAAGATTGGGGTTCGAGTAAAGAACCTCTACAAACTGGATGTAGAATAATGTGTTACCCTGATAATGAAAGCATAGAAGGAAGAGATCACATGATATTGGGCCATTTACACCATAGCGCTTTGAATATCATGCAACAGATTTCTACAGGACTTCCAAAGGGTGCACTTATGTAGAGAGATACATGAAAATGGTGTACATTGGGGAAGTATATTAAATCCACCTTCCACAATAACGAAAGTTGAGCCAAGGAGATCCTTGAGAGAGTTCACTCAGATGTGTGTGGACTGTTCTCGACATCTTACACAAAAAATCACAGGTATTATGTGATTATTGTTGATGATTTTTCAAGAAAGTGTTAGATTTTCTTCATGCATAAGAAATATCAGATGTTCTCCAAGTTTTGTGAGTTCAAGGCACTTGTCGAGAAAGATACATGGAAGAAGGTGAAGGCTTTGAGGAGAGACAATTTTGGAGAATACATCTCTAATTAATTCAATAAATTTTGTGCCTCAGAAGGAATTCAAATAGAATTGATATCACCTCATAACCCATAATAGAATAGGGTTGCAAAAAGATAGAACATAACTATTGTAGGAGCAACACAAGCTATGTTGCATGATCAGGGCCTACCTTTGCATATGTGGGTGGAAGCATGCAATAAAAAAATATTTGTGGAGGATAAAAGTCCTCATCAGATACTTGGGATGAGTACACCAGAGGAGGTGTTTCAAGGTAAGAGACTAGATGTGTTGTATTTTAAAATTTTTGATTCAATTGTTTATTTCCATGTAACCAAAGATGCCAGGAAGAATCTAGATCCAACAATAGAGTTGGGGATATTTTTTGGGTACAAAGATACACCTCACAACTATCAGGTGTACTTTTCAGTACACAAGATGACAATGATTAGAAGAGATGTGAAATTTGATGAAGAGAAAGCCATGCAATTGTCCCGTGAGAGGGAGCTTGAGTTAGCTTGAGTTGCATGGAGTTGAGGAGCTCTTGGATCCAAAATAAGAACCCCGAGATGTGGAGCATGTTAGGGTCCCATGATTTTGTTGATTGGTAATCCAAATGACAATGTAACATCAAACCAATCTTTGGAGCCCAAGGACCTAGCCTTCCTGGACTCAGAGAGGGCTCTCTCTACTTGTGTAAGGAATATATGTGTGTTTGCTTATTGTGTTCTAATTTTAGGCTAGTTATGAAGTAGGTTTTTGGTTTTTAGGTTGTGAGAGATGAACTAATCAAAGAAATAAGATAGGTAAAAATATGTCAGATCAACTGGGCTATGGGGTCGAAAAGGTCAAGAAAGCTTTCAGATGGTGATACAAGGTTGTTTGAAGGGCCGATTTGATTCGAGGTAAAATGGATCTTTGGGAAAAATGGAGTGAGATGTACATTAATTTTGTGAATAACAAAGGATTTCAAGCATAATTAGTTTAATATCTGACATAAACATGGTAGGGAAAACCATTAATCATGAGAAATGTAACTGTAAACTAATCGATGCATAGAAATAAACATTCAAGCCATGCATAGAGATATATAACTCTCTAAATTTAGGAAATGGCTATCAGACTTTGGGGAAACACATTTAAGACAGACAAACAACTCAAATCACTATGTCAGAACACCTAAACACAGTACCTCAAGCTATTAGTCACTTTGAAAACAAGATTGCATAGTCTTAGGCAAAGGGCAAGATCGGAACAAGACCTCCTTGGTTCAAAAAATGAAAATCTAATCAATCAAAGAGAAGTTTCATAGGTGGAGCTATGGCTAGCCATGAGTAAGTAGGGCATACTGTAAATCATACTTAGCATGCATAAAACCATGAATGAAACAAGCAAACAATATTCTTAAGTTATTAAAGAGCAATCAAGAATTCTTTAATGTGACTAAGAATGAAGAAAACATGGAAGCTATAAAGAAACAGGAAATTTGAGGTGCCTCCAAGGGCATATCTCAAATTTGTTCTCTACTGTCTTATAGCAAGCAAGAACATGGATTTATGAATGAAAACTAAGAAACAAAATAGAGAGAGAGACACTATACCATTTTACCATGTCATGGAATCCAACAACAATCCTCTTTCATCATCCAAGAACATCCAAGAAACTATCCAAAAGCATGAGACAAGTATTTCTTCCAAAGCTTATATGACCATATATTGCTTCTATTCATCAATTTCAGCCTTCTTTACAATGAAATCCTTTGGAATATATAGGCCAAAGTGAGGAAAACCTCTTGGTTCAACTTGCAATCTCATTGGCCTATCCAAAATATCGGATTTTTTCCTTGAGGCTTTGCGAAGCCCAAGGCACAAAATATCTAATAAAATATCTCAAAAATGCTAAAAAAGGGAAATATATTTACTTTTCATAACCTATCATGTACAAAAATAGCTAAACGCACATGAAGAAAAGTCACTTTTGAAAGGTTCAATTTTTACAAAAATACTCAAAAAATACATCACCAAAAGGTCCCATGACTTGCCGACAACTTTTGGAGGCCTTCATGATGATGCCTTGATGATGCCCCAAACTGAAATGGCGATGCCCATGAGTTTTAGCCAAAAACCCAAAAATGACAAAAAAGCAAAACATGTCGAATTTTTCCCAAACTTGGCGAGCATGACCCTCAAGGGTTTTCAGAAACATGTTGTGAAGATGAGGCCAAAATTTGGAGGCTTGAGGTGTCTTTCCTCAATTTTGGTGCCGAGCGCTTCCCTTTAGCCTCCTTGAGTTTTTCCTGAGCAGCCTTCAACTTCCACTGGGCAAACTGATTGAGATTTTTATAATGCCTAGTCATCCTTCGTTGAAGTTCCAAGTCCCTATTTTCCTTCTCCAATTTCTTCTCCAAGTGATCATTAACTCTCTCAAGCCATGCTTCCTTATTGTTCTCTATCTCTTGTTCGAACAATGCAGTGAGAGGGGTAGATTGGAGAAGGGCATCTTCTTCTTCCTTTTGTTTCTCAAGGGCCTTTTTGAGCCCCATGGTTCTTGGCCTCTTTCGCCTAGGCTGATCTTCGCCTTCGCTCTCATCGAACTCACCCATGAGTTCTTCCAATCTCACTTGTGCTTTGGAGGCCTCGTTTTTGTATTTGATGGCAAATGTCTCATGTACAGCCATATGGACACTCATCTACTTGTTTTGAACTTGTAAAAAGTGATTGAAATTTCTAGCCCTATCAAGATCAGTCCTCAAAGCATCAATTTGGTTTTCTCTATGGATCAAGAGATTTTCTAGGATCGGGGCTTCATTGTCACTATCAACACTTTGGATTTGGATGATGTCGAATTCCCTTTCCTTCTCATGAATGCCTTCTTCTTTCTCCTTTCCTTTGCTTTGGGTGGCTCTTTTAGTCTTCCTCCTCTTGAGAAATTCGAAAATGGGATTCTTGGGAAATTTTCCCTTGCTTCGGAGGGCCCTAGTCACATTTGGAGTTACAACTCTAGGCACCCTTTCCTTGATGTCCAGGGCTTGGCCACTTTCGGAGAAGAGAGCATGGCCCCTTGCCTAGGAGAGGTAGCTAGCACATGCTCCATTGGCTCTTTACCCTTGTCACTTTGCTCATCATTCTTGCCACTGTCTTGGATTTCTTCATGCATGCCTTGACTGTCCTTGTGCATTTCTGTTTTAGGGCTGTCCTCCTCATTGTGTTGCATCTTTTTATCATGCTGCCCTTCTTCTTCATGAGGTTGTTGTTCCTTTTTATGAGGTTGTTGTTCATCATCCTGTAGCTGCCTCTATTCATCATGCTATGGATGCCTCTGTTCATCATGAGACCGCTCACCCTCACTGTGCTGCCCATCTTCGTGCTGTTGCCCTTCATCCTCTTCAGGAGTCTGCTATTCTGCCTCACTATGATGCTACTCATCATCATGCTGCTCATCATCATTCCCTTCTTCCCCTTGCTGTTCTGCCTCACTCTGATGCTGCTCATCATCATCTTCCTCATCATCCCCTTGCTTCCCTGTTTCATCATGCTGCTGCTCATCATCACTTTCCTCTTCTTGCTCATGCTCTTCTTCCTCATCATGCTCTTTTGTTTGTTCTATGGTAAACTTGAGATTTTTGGGAATAGGTTTGCTAGAAGAAGGTGAAGGATGGTGAGTAGAAGGTGAAGGAGATGTATGAACCAGAGGGACAGTGGAGAAATCCGGATGGGTGATGAAAGTATCCCAAGAGATCTCCTTCTTCTCAAGATGATGAAGAATGTTGACTTTGATGAGGGAGTGATGGAAGAGGCAGGCTATCTGCTGAGAAGGAGGATTTTTCTGAATAGTGGAGGCCATTTTCTCAAGACTTCTGTGTAGGAAGAAAGGGAGATTTAAAAATTTAGCCCTTGTAAAATGCATGAGCAATCAGATATGATAGGCATAGACTTGGGAGAATATTCCCTCGCAAGTGAAGTATTTCATGATGATATTCATGAGGGGGGCATAACTAGTTAATAGATATGAGAAGGGGAAAATAGATGGACATGAATCTCTGTGCTCAGGCTTCAGAAAGGGCTTGTATTCTTCTGAGTCTAGGTGGCTTTGTTTAAACCACTTCTCCCCGACATAAGGGATTTTAGTGGCCTTGGAGATGGACCTTGGAGAGAATTTGAAATCTAGGCCTACCGGATGAAAATGATTCTCTCGAAACCTCAAAGCACAAAGATGTGCCAAAGGGGAATAACTCTTCACCTCTTGCACTCTTTGGCAAAAATCTAGACACCCAACCTCATGGAAATTAAACAAGACTGATGGATGGGCATTTACTTCATCAGTGGAAACAGGCTCAAATCGTTTGTGCAGGCCACTCCTACTGTCTTGCCTGGGAGGCATCTTGTTTTGAATGTTCTCTGCAACACCAAAATGTCTCAAATGGCCTTTGGAATCTTTTCTCAAGCACCCACCTTTGTTCTCCTTGTTAGTCACTTTTTGACCAAAGCAAACTTCTTCAAATGCTATGTGAAAATGTTCTTTAACACCAGCTTTCTCCTCCTTACAAATCATTGTTTTGTCTCTTTTTATGCCAATCAACAAATAGTTATCAAATAAAAAAGCACACAGTCAAACTAGTACTGTGTTTGGGTAAGGTCACAAGGATCCTTTGTGTTTTGGTATAAATAAGACAACCTTGTATTTAGACAAAGACAAAACACCCCTCCCAATCAAAAACACTCTTCTTGTATTCACTGTTTCTCATACACAGGTAGACAAAAGCACCTTCAAATTGAGTTAAAATATCTTTCACCACAGTTTGTTTTATGGGACAAAGGAGGCTGTACTAGGTTTCACTATTTTTCCACACACAGAGGACTTTTGAAGTGATAAAGTATTTCAGACTATGACCACTGTTTTTAAATTAGGCTCACTGTTTTCACCTTGAGACTTCAAACAAAATCTTCTTTTGTTTCCCTGTGGGCTATTACTATTTCTCAAAGGTAGTAAGGGTCATTTTTAGATGGTTAAAGCATTCACCCAATCATTGTAAAAATGTGTAACAACCATAGCAACAAAACACTATGAGTTTTCTCAGAAACACTGCCCTCTAATCAATCTCTATCTCTTGGCATTTATAGCAGTAGCACCTTTTCATTTTGGACCAAAATCCTCACCCTTTAAATACTGTTTTGACCCTAAGATCTGCCAATAGGGATTAATTTTGTTTTCACCCCTGCTAAGACACCTTTAACAACTTGAAAACCTATAACACTGTGATTTCTGTCTAGTCACTAGCACATGTTTCATTACTCTGTTTTGAAAACAGTTTAGGCCTTTTGAAACCAATATAAACACACCACTAGCCTACCACTGTAACAATATTTGTCAATATATTTAACAAATCACCTTGATTTCCCTACCAAGACCTCCATTTTTAAATCACTATTTAGTCTTGAAACACATGGCATCAATCACCCCTTTAGAAATTCGAATGCACCAAGGAGGCAAATAAAAATACCTTGAAGATGGTTTGTGGCCTTTGCTTGATGAGTTGAGTAGCTTTCAAGACCCTTTGGAGGTGTTTTGAATGTTCAAATAGGTGTGGCACGTTCAAAATGAAGAGCACCGCGCAGTAACACAGGTGTCGGGTCGGCCTTCGGGCAGTTGTGACCGGCACCTACAGGCGCGCCGCGTGCTGCTACAGGCGCGCCGCGCAGTAGTGTAATGCCTTTATAATTTTTTGCCTGAACGCGCCGCGTGCTCTTCTAGGCGCGCCGCGCAGTCTTAAACCTCCAAAAATCTGCAATTTCGCTTGAAATTTCCTTGTTTCGGTCGGAGAGCAGCCAGGGGGATGTGTTGCTCACGTTTTGAATTGCCAATAGGCTCTGCAACGGTCTCTAACTCCCTTTTGAAGGCGAATAGGTCAATTGGCTTTGAAATGCTTTATGAGGGTTTTAAAGCTTTTATGAAAGAGCTCTCGGTTGCAAAACAAAACATGAAGAATTGTTTTGTCATTTCATCATTTTTTAAACCTATAAAGACTCTTTTTGCACTAATCCTTTGACAAGATGCTGAGTTTGACTTTTGAAAAGGTAACATAGTGATGGTTTTTTTTAAAGTAAAAAGGCCTTTTTCAGGAACTGCAAACCTCTTCTACTGCCTTTTGACTGTTCTTCATTAAAGAAGAATCTCTTCCACTGCTAACCTTTTCAATGAACTTTTTAAAGAAAAACTCTGCTAAAAAAACATACCAATGATTTGTGAGGCATATTTTGCCATTCTTGCAAGGAGATAACTCATCATTTTAAAACTTGATTTGACAGTTTCTGCTCCTGATGTTTTGAAGGTGATCATGCCCATTGTGAAGCTGATTGAACTGGCAGGTGCTGCTTTGAGCCTTTCTTTTGACTGTGGTTGAAGAACTTCATTTGTACACTCCAGATCTTACCCATACCTATTAATCAAGGAAAAAGGCCTCTAAAGACCCTTGGGACTTAACATATCCATAAAGGGTCTTTTGACTATGATAGTGGCATGTTTTATTTGTTTTGAGTGTTTTCCGTGATTTTAAAGCATTTTTCATATCCTTTTTCACACCTCCTGTCTCTGTGTTGTTCATTTGCAAAGTCCCCTTGAGAAAACAAAGCTTAGGTTACCTCCTTGTCACTTTTGATAAGTTTTTTTGAAAAATATCTTCATGAACAGGAAGAGCAAAACCTTTTTGGATATCAACATCACTCTTGGGCCTCTGTTAAACCCAGCTAATTTCAACTACTTTCAACTCTATTTTTTAAAGGAACAATGAATAGATGTCATGCATGTTTATCAAGGAGAGGGATCTTTGGAAACCCTTAATGACATTACATACCTCAGCAAGGTTTGTTCATTTTGGCTCCAGACTGCTTTTGAAAGAAATCTCTGATAGGAGATAAGTCAGCCTCTTTGATCATTATAGTATCCCTGCTTTCTCTTTGTTTTTAACACCATTTCTCTATCCATAAGCCTTTAATTTTCTCCCACTGCTCTCAAAATTTTCCTTTCAGTCAGTGAAAACTCTAAAATCAAACTCTGTCCTTGGCCCTCTGCTTATTAGATGAAGGAGGCCATCATCATAGTGCCAAACCCTCTGCTTGTAAAATGAAGGAGGTTCTCTCAGTCTTTCAACCCTCTGCTCATGTATGGAGGAGGTTTTCTCAGTATTTCCATTTCATCAGTTTTTCCAAACACTGTTACCTTTCCTTTCACTGTCTATTCATGCTTGAACAAATGAAGATAAAAAACTGACAATAAGTCATGATGGGCATTTCTCTAAGACATATAATTCTTCTTTCCAAATACCTTTGCGCCTCTTTAAACATTACAAGCAATTTGGCTAGTATCTGCAAAGCATTTCTTGTCATTTATAATTCACTAACCTTTGACTGTGATTTCAGGAGCTTAATTAAATAACTCTCTGCCCTGTAGCTGCATCCCAAGCTCAAAACCACATGAGAAGCAGTTGTCTTTTCATGTTGAGTTTAATACTGTCTTCTGGAATACTGCTACACTTCTTCTCTTGAAAGATCTATCGAAACACTGTAAAACCACCTAATATCAGTTTGACCTATGGCATATGCATTGCTGAGACTTCAGGGCTTGTTAATGGTGTGACTTAAGGTTGTAACCAAACTTTGTTTGCAGAATAGGAAGGTCTGTTAGGACTGGTTGATAATAGATAGAGGTTCTTTGGCTTTAGGGTATTTTTCCAAGGGAGAAATGCCTAAAATGCCACTACCTAACTTAGGGGAGACTTCTTGGACAATTTTGGATTATTCTCTTTAGAGCTGATGAACAGGCTACTATGGCTGAGGCTAGATAGGGCTTGACAAATGAGGTTTTATCTCATCATGGGCTGATTGAAAGGGTAGGAGGGAAAAAATATTTATGGGTGTTTTTCCAGCTGGAAAATTTGAAAAATTTTTGAGATCAGCTGCTAGAAAACTCAGCTAGGAATCTAGTCATCAACAACAGGTGAAAAATACTGATGACTAACAGTCGCTCCATTTGGGGAGGGCAGCTCCTTTTTAGGAGGTGTCCAGAATTTCAGATCTCGGTTTTTTGAAGACTAGTGCCTTTATCCATTGGCACAAATTTTATTCTTCCTTGATGTTATTTTTTAAAATTGATAGCATGATTAGCATCAATGATATTTCTACCTACCCCACTATCTTTCCTAACCTTTTTTCTTCCTTTGGGTGAATTTGGACAAGCAACCCTTTGAAAATATATATATATCTATATATATATATATTTGAAAAATGAACCTATCTAGTTCTACACTTATATCTGTCGGGAGTTCAGATTAAGATGATGAACTCCTTTGTTTCTCTACCTATGCTAGATCGACTCTCAAGGTTACGCTGTTTGACAGGATTTTATTCTCTAATCTAAAACATGAAATTGAAAAAAGACCAAATCAGGATTAGATAGTATGATTTTTCATGTACTTGTGGCATGAAAGACGAGCTGCACATAAATATTATTTTGCGTAAAATGAAATCTAGAAAAACAAGGCTAGGATACACAATTTGTTTTCATCCATGTTTTCCTCTTTGGTTCTATTTTGAGCATGTGGAACCAGTATCTTTTCCTAATCTACTCTCTTTGATAAGTCGATCTTACACAATGTTGACCATCTTTTTCACTCACTAACTTATCAGAAAATACATTTAAAACATGTTCAGTTATGATTAGGCTACATAACTGAACAAGACATTTGAGCACTAGTAGCGGAATTTAGACTTGCGCGCTTTCTGAATGACTATTTTTTTGATAATGGGGCATTCTTTCTATTTTTCAAACCGCTCTCTTTTCCTATTTTTCTATTGTTTTTGAATTTTTTGTTTTTAATCTATTTTTCAAACAATGGTATATACAATGGTTGGAAATGTTTTAACTCAGAAATCTTGGAAATGGCGAAACTTAAACATCTTATCCTCATAAGGATCTCCTACCACTCTTGGTCCACTCAGCTCTTGAAAAGAAAAATTTGGAAAATTTTCTCTTTCAAGCATGACATAAGGATTCATGCATGAATCTCTGAACAGCCCCGTATCTTCCCGCTGTACCTCTTTATACTTTTTATTTCCACTCCTTCTTTTGTTGTACATCTTTTTCAAATAGTGCAGATATTCTTTGTCATTTTTTAAGTATATGATGACATCATCAAGGTATGTTAGAATGTAGAAATTCATAAATGGAAACATGGCTTTTAGGAGCATATTTTTAATATCCGGTGGTTTTGCAAATATGGGTTTGAAAATGGGACTCCTTCCAGCATATTTGAAAAATTCTTTGAGTTGTTCTCTTTGTAAAGGAATCATTTGGCTATAACTTGAAACATCATCTTGCAAAGACATATGATTAAAAGCACTTATCATTGGTATATCATGGTCTTGGGCAGGAAGGATAAACTTTCTGTCACAAGGGTGTGTATTAGTGCTTCTAAAATCAAAACAGATCCTATGACTAGCTATTTTATCTTTGACTATTACTGTTTGGTTCAAATTTTTGTATTTTCTTTTGCTGAAGTTGTTTGTTGGAGGGATGGCAGTGGCATAGTGTTTCTCACTGTTTTCTCTATATGAAGCAGTATTTTGAATAAGATTTCAAACCCTAGCAGTTCTAAGTCTTTGGTGGAGTGACAAAATGTTAGCCAATTCAAGTAGCTCAGGTATATTTGGACTGCAGTCATCATATCATTTCATAAGGAGTTTATCAGGCCATTTTTCTGGATTTTGAGCTGTTATGGCTACAATCAAGGTTTCATTTGAAAGGGTAGAGTTAAGTGATGGAAAATCCTTAAGGTATGGTAACAACATTAAGCTTCCCTGCCCTTGAGTTCCAAAGAGGTTTGTGATATGTAAGTCTTCTAATGCCTTTGTTCTGAAAAAGTTTCCTGATGTTACTGCTGATGTTTGCCTAAGGTTTGAGAAATTTTCTTGATAGTACATAATGGTTTGTGCTTCTTGCTCTATCCCTGTTTCAAAAGGAATAAACTCTCTTTCCTCAAGGCATAGCTTCTCATGATCATGATAAGTTTGAGTGTCTAGTTCATCATAGAGAACTTGGGGCAGCTGATGTGGTGGGTCTAAGTTTGTTTTAAATCCTTCTTACTGTTCTTCAATGTCCCCATCAGTGTGTAAAATGAAAGAGTTCAGATCAAAATGCAAGGAGTACATTGGGATGTTATCTGGCCTTTCTTGGCTGCTGATCATATATTTCATGTGTGACTCCCGATAGAGTATTCTAGTTTGGTCAAACACATGAATAGTGGCGCAGGACATATCAAGTTGAATATTTCCTTGAAGATTAGCTCCCCAAGATCTGGATAAAAGCATTCCATACTTGGGAGGGATGTCTGCTACTACTATATCCATGATCATATGTTTTGCAGGTACTTGGGCCAAACTGAAACAAAGATCTTTGATCAAGCCTAGACATTTGACTCTACTTCAATCAAATGAATATAAGTCTTTGTATGATCTTGTGATTTCTAGGCCTAATCTTTCCATTACAACCTTTGGCATGTGATTATGCGAGGCTCCGGAGTCTAGCATGGCATTGTGAAGGATTAGGTCATGGATATTCAGACTGATGTAGAAGGGAAGAGTGGTTCCTTCTTGGAATTTCCCTTCTATTTTTGGACCAAACAACACTTCGGGAGTGTCATCAGCTAGATTAAGGGTGTTCACATCATTTCCTATATTCAGGACCTTTAACACTTGGGATTTATAAGAGCCTTGGGTGATAAGTTCATTGAGAGGCATGGTAATCTTTATTTTTGTGGTTTCTCCCTAAAAACTGAAAGGTGCGTGTAGTTTAGACAGGTTTGCTTCAGTTTTTTCAGCCATGACTTTCTCTAAGTTCTGAGCTTGCTGACTTTGTTTCGGGATTTTGTTTGACACAACCATCTCGGGAATCTTTGTGGAATTACTTGGAGTATCTGAGCCAAGACTTTTTTGAATAGCTTTATCTTTGTTTTGGTCATTTTTCTTGACCATGATTTTGTTGTCGTCCACTGCTTTTTTAAGGATGGTATCAGGGGTTCTAGCAGTGTCTGAGCTACCTTTCTTGGAGTTGTCTTGGTTTTTTTTGCTTCTAAGGCCATACTGCTTGTGAGCTTCTACTATGGAATTTTGAAAATCTATGGCAGGATCCTCGAGATCTTCATAGTTGGTTTCATCTTGATTCAGAGAGAAGAATGCTTGTTCTTCTTCTGTGAGGTAAACCTCACTCTCGTTATCAGACCCTATAAGGTTAAAATGATTTTCATCAATGGGTTCTATATCCCTATCATCTTCTTCCACATAATTTTCATTAAAGGGTGGCCTAATTTGTTGGTCACTTTCCCTTGGTTTGTTTTGAGGCTGTTCCCTCCTAAAATTTTGGTTCCGGTTTCTGTTTGGAGGGTTTGGCTGGTTGTCCCTAAGCGGGGTCTTTTCACTTATTTTTTCCCACATTTTGGTCATGGACCTAACCAAGTCATATATTCTAGGATCTAAGGGAGGGGCTGAAGTGGAGACCTCATCCCAGTATGTGACTTTCCTTTCTGATCTAGTCCTATCTCTTTTTTCTGCTAAGTTGGCTTCTACACTTATGGCCAGTTTTTGCATTTCCTCTAAGGTAGGGGGGTCCTTGTCTCTTAGTTGATAAGTCATGTCTGGGTCAAAGCCTTCGGGGAACTTTTCCAAGGCTGAGCCAAGTGGAGGTTTGAAGTGAGGTGGGAGGGCATTATACACAATGTTGAACCTAGTGCAGTATCCTTGGACACTTTCCCCATTTTCCCATTTTAGATTATTATACTTTGACAAGATTTGAATGGGGTTCTTTCGGATTTCCCACTTGTTTATGAAGGTTTGGTAGAGTTATGGGAGATTGTGGATGCTGTTTGGAGTTAAGCTCTTAAACCATTTTTTGGGTTCTCTGCCCAGGATTTGGGCGAACATCCTCATTCTGATGGCCTCGTCTTCTATTTCCATGTATTCAAAGGCATTGCTAATCCTATCTACATGTTGTTGAGCTGTGGTAGTCTCAACTCTGGTAAAGTGCGGGATTTTGGATTGATAGTCATTTTGTAAGGGATCCAAAGGCTGTGGCAACACCAAGAGTGCATACCAGGGTGCCATGACGGGAGCTAATGGATGATGTAAAAAATGAGGGCTTATGGGATGAGCTGAGGTGGTTTGAACAATAGTGGTTTGGATGGGTGTGGCGGATGTACTTAGACTAGTGATCTGATTTTGAGCAGATCTGGGATGGTAGGAGCCAAAGTGATGGAGAAGCTGAAATTCGGGAGGTGTAGTAGGCGAGGCTTCTCTACTAGAACTCTGTGGTAGATCTAGGGGCTCAAGATCGTCAAAGTCTATCTTATTTTGTGACTTACTTCTAAAAAGGGTTTTTGATGATTTTAAGTCAAATGGGGAATCCTGCAAGGCTGTGAGGTGTTTAGGTACTGATCTTGCTTTACGGATGGACCTATCGGTAGCTAAATTTCCAGTTTCAGAAGCTTGCCACAAAATCTTCTCGGGGTCATCTACTATGATAGGGGGATTTGGGTCTGGATGAGATCTGGTGTTGATTCTTCGTGAAGCTAGATTTCGATTCTAGAGTTTAGAGAGGATGGTATTTGTGATTGTTTTAGATGGATGGCCTCTCTAGGGGTTTACTAATGTGAAGGATGGTAAAAAAAAAAGGATGGACTAGTGGAGTCGCCAGGTGGATTTCTATGAGAACTATGGTCCACCACCAACACTATCAAAGATGCTTTTGGGAAACAGTTTTACAGCAAAATTTGAGATGAAAACTTGCAAAGAAGAGTGATTCACTTGGTTTGAACAATTTTCTAGGCTGTCTAGACAAGCTAATGGTTCTATTTGCAAGGTTACTTATGTTTATCTCCTATGCTTAGGTGAAGTCTTCTGAATCACTAAGTTATACTTAGTTTTTCACTGATTACAGAGTTTGCACCATAAGTTTTAAGTTTTGGAAAGGATGATTTAACAGAAAGGTATGGTTTACGATTTTTTTGGTTTTTATGGAGTTTTTAGGCCTACTGGAGGCTAGTGGAGTCGCCAGGTGGAACTTGGTTTTTCTTGTAAAGATGTAGCTATGGTCCACCACAAGTAACTAGGAAAAAGCCAATCTGGGAATTGTTTTGGGTTTTTTTGAGTTTTATGTGCAGCCTATGGTTTATTAAAGTATTCTAAACCTGTTTCATCACTTTTCTAGGGTGGTGAGAACAAAAAGAGTTTACTCTAAATGATTATATGGGCTGCTTTCCTATTTAAATATTTAAAGACTAATGAATCTACAAGAGTTTGCTAGACTGTTATGTACTCAGTTAGTCCCACCGTGATCGCCATTATGTTAGTGTGGTGATGAGGTGGCTAAATGGTAGGTATTCTTGAAGATAAGGGACTTCTAGAGTTCTAAGGTGTCCTTAGATTGTCACTAACTCAGAGTCCCACCGTGATCGCCATTATGTTAGGGTCCCATGATTTGGCTGATTGGCAAGCCAAATGACAATGTAACATTAAACCAATCTTTGGAGCCCAAGGACCTAGCCTTCCTGGACTTAGAGAGGGATCTCTCTACTTGTGTAAGGGATATCTGTGTGTTTTCTTATTGTGTTCTGATTTTAGGCTAGTTATGAAGTAGGTTTTTGGTTTTGGTTTTTAGGTTGTGAGGGTTGAACTGATCAAAGACATAAGATAGGTAAAAAGATGTCAGATCAACCAGGCTATGGGGTCGAAAAGGTCAAGAAAGCTTTCAGATGGTGATACAAGGTTGTTTGAAGGGCCGATTTGATTCGAGGTAAAATGGATCTTTGGGAAAAATGGAGTGATATGTACATTAATTTTGTGAATAAAAAAGTATTTCGAGCATAATTAGTTTAATAGATGACATAAACATGGTAGGGAAAACCATTAATCATGAGAAATGTAATTGTAAACTAATCGATGCATAGAAATAAACATTCAAGCCATGCATAGAGATATATAACTCTCTAAATTTAGGAAATGGCTATCAGACTTTGGAGAAACACATTTAAAACAGACAAAAAACTCAAATCACTATGTCAGAATGCCTAAACACAATACTTCAAGCTATTGGGAACTTTGAAAACAAGATTGCATAGTCTTAGGCAAAGGGCAAGATCAGAACAATACCTCCTTGGTTCAACAAATGACAATCTAATCAATCAAAGAGAAGTTTCATAGGTGGAGCTATGGCTAGCCATGAGTCAGCAGGGCATACTGTAAATCATACTTAGCATGCATAAAACCATGAATGAAACAAGACAACAATATTCTTAAGTTATTAAAGAGAAATCAAGAATTCTTTAATGTGACTAAGAATGAAGAAAACATGGAAGCTATAAAGAAACAGGAAATTTGAGGTGCCTCCAAGGGCATATCTCAAATTTGTTCTCTACTATCTTATAGCAAGCAAGAACATGGATTTATGATTGAAAACTAAGAAACAAAACAGAGAGAGAGACACTATACCTGTAATATTCCTTTTTGGGAATATTTGTACAACACAGTAAACTCTAACCAGAGATTGACTAGGAGGGAATTTACCAGATATTTCACCTCTGAAAAGAGGATGAGATCTGGAGGCTATCTAGCCCTTTCTAGACTCTATCTAAGAGTGTGAGGGAAACACAACAAATGGTACAGAAATCAAGATGCAAAGGGAGAAAATAATAGATTGCAGACATACAATAGTAGGCACAGATATTCAAGAAATAAGACAGCGTTGAGCCATTTTATTAATCTGGAAAAATACAGAGGAGTACAATAAGTGATCAAGCATCTACATTTGCACAAGATCTATTCTTAGAATGCTGCTGTGTTTCAGATCTGTATCGCATGGGATCGCTGTGACTCAGATCTGCGTTCTAGCTACTGAAGACAACTATGTCACTGCCCGAGCATCATTTCTTGCGGATCTGTGCTTTCCTCCGATCGCTCTCGCCTCTGCTATCCGAGATCTGCAATAACATGACCTCCCACCGATCCAGAAATTCTCGTGCTGCTATTTCGGCGCTTAATCTCCTACCCATGATCCTCAAGAAATCAATCGGAGCTTCATAGATACGGCTGTGTTCTTCTATGCAGCTAATAGATGCGTTGATCTTCCATAGGCATTGTGTAGTTAACAAACGCACTGCTTCTCCAAAATCTGTGATACTCCAAAATCCAATTGGAACTTCACAAATATGGTTGCGTTCTTCTGTGTAGCAGTTAAATACGTTGTTCCTCCACAGGGGCTGCGTAGTTAATAAACGCGATGCCCCACCACAAATACACTGGATCGATCTCCCTACAAAGACACTGACGAAACTACCACACCCGAGCAGGCACTCAAAGTCCCCTGGGGTTGAGGGTGAGATCTCTGATCGGAGACACTCAACGCGCTAAACAGCGCTACAAACAGGCTAAAAAACCAGCGTGCTCAAGTCGCAATGACCAATTTCAATTTCATAAACTTCCATGATTCCCCGAATGATGAAATTGTCTTGTTTATATAGTGTTGGCTGCTCTCGAATCCTACGGACGCCTCAATCTCCGATACCATGGTAATAAGACGCACGCGGTAATATTACAGTCTCCCCCCGTAGAGTGTTGCTTGTCCCCAAGCAACTGGAGTGATGGGTGCTGCAAGATTTTCTCATTCTCCCAAGTCGCATCCTCATCCGGAAAATTCTTCCACCTCACCAAGAACTCTTGGATGGTTCTGTTTCGTAGCTGCCTTTCCCTGGCATCAATAATCACCTCGGGCTGTAATACCAAATGTCCTTCATCATTTGTAGGAGGCAGTTCCTTTGTTACGGTCACCTGCTGCCCCAATGCTTTCTTCAAACGTGATACATGAAAGATATTATGAATCTTGTTGCCTTGGGGCAGCTCTAACTCATACGCAACTTGCCCAACTCTGTGTATCACCCTGTATGGCCTGTAAAAATGAGGCCTGAGCTTCTCAGCTCCCTTTTGTTTTAGTGATGACTGTCGATATGGCTGTAAACATAGGTAGACCAAGTCTCCTACCTCAAACTGTCTTACAATTCGTCCCTTATCGGCATACCACTTTTGTTGGTTCTGCGCTGTAGCCATGTTATCCTTGAGAGCGCGGAGAATGTCTTGACTCTCCTGGATCCAATCTTTGGCTCTCGGAGCCTTGTTGGCACCCAAAATTATATCAAAAAAAGATAAAGAATGGTACCCATACAAGGCATATAATGGTGTCATACCGATGGACATATGATATGTGTTATTGTAACAATACTCTCCCAGATGCAGCCACTTCAGCCATGCTTTCTGCTAGATAGTTATGCAAGTAGCCCTCTAGCCACTTTTTAACTATTTCAGTTTGCCCATCTTTCTGTGGGTGATAGCTGGTGCTTGGTGTCAGCTCTGTCCCTACCAACCGAAAGAGCTCCTGCCAGAATCTGCCCATAAAGCAACTGTCCCTGTCACTGATGATGGTCTTAGGAAGACCATGCAACATGAAAATCTCTTTAAAGAACAACTCTGCCACTTGTGTCGCTGTGTAGTGTGCGGATATGGCGAAAAAGTGTGCGTACTTTGTCAGCCGATCAATGAAGATGTATATGCTGTCCTTGCGCTGCACCGTGGGCAACCCCGTGATGAAATCCATCGAAATTCTCTCCCATTTCCCCTCTGGAATGGGAAGAGGATGCAACAATCTAGCAGGATGGTTCATCTCCCCCTTGTTTCTCTGGCAAACTTCACACTCCCTGATGTGCTAGAGCATGTCCTCCTTGAGGCCTTTCCATGAGAACCTCTCTCGGATGGCCTGGTAGGTTTTGTTAAACCCCTGATGTCCGGATAATGGTGAGTCATGAGATGCCTGAAGTATCTTCTCCTTGAGCTGGGAGCCCTCCGTTAAGAAAATCCTATCCCTATAGTAGATGATTTCATCTATCACCCTATATCTGATGTCGGTCACCTGACCATCCAGAACCTCACATGCAAATCTATCCTTGGAGTACTCCACCAAGATTCGATCCCTCCAATCTATATCCAGGCTCATTAGAGACAACGTAGCCGGTCTACGCGAAAGTGCATCGGCTACCACGTTATTCTTCCCTTTGAGATATTCAATGTCAAAGTCATAGGCCTGGATCTTGCTGATCCACTTCTGCTGCCTTTTCTGCAGCTGTTTCTGCTCCAAAAAGAACCTGAGGCTGTTGTGATCAGCCCTTACTCGGAACCTATTTCCCACCAAGTACTGCCGGAATTTGGCCAATCCATGCATAATGGCCAACATTTCCTTGTCATATATAGGATACAACTACTCCTGGGGAAGGAGCTTTCTACTCTCGAAGGCTATAGGGTGGCCTCCCTACATCAAGACTACACCGATCCCTTCTCCTGACGCATCACACTCCAAAACAAAAGGCTGTGTAAAATCCGGCAATGCAAGCATTGGACAGCTGCTCATAACCTCCTTGAGCCTGTCAAAAGCCCGTTGTGTTATATCCAACCAACTGAATGCCCCCTTCATTTTTAGATCTGTAAGGGGTACCACAAGCTAAGAGAAATTCTTGACAAAATTCCTATAATGGGTGTAGATGCCAATAAATCCTCGAAGCTCTGTCATGTTTCTTGGCTCTGGCCAGTCTCGGATGGCCCTGATCTTCTCCTCGTGGACCCTCACTTCGTCCACTCCTATGATGTGTCCCAAATACAACATCTCCGTCATCCAAAACTCACACTTGGAGAGCTTAGTGTATAACTGTTTCTCCTCCAAGATATGCAATACTATCTCTATATGTTGGAGATGCTCCTCCCAAGTCCTGTTATATATCAATATATCGTCGAAAAATACCAACACAAAATTCCTCAGATGACTGCGGAAGATATGGTCCATGCATGACTAGAAAGTAGCTGGAGCGTTAGTTAGCCTGAAAGGCATCACCAAAAATTCAAAGTGGCCGTAATGGCACCTGAAAGCAGTCTTAGGGATGTCCTATTCCCTCACAGGAATCTGGTGGTATCCGGACCTCAAATAAATTTTTGAGAAGAACTGAGTTCCTCTTTTCTCATCCATCAGCTCGTCAACCCGCGGTATGGGGTACCTTTTCTTCAAGGTCTTCTTATTTAGGGCCCTATAATCAATGCACATTCTCAATGTACCATCCTTTTTCTTCACCAACACCACTGAGGAATCAAAAGGACTGGTGCTAGGCCGAATGTGTCCAAGAGCCAGCAACTCCTAGACGGCCCGCCCAATCTCATTTCGATAAGCCTTGGGGTGCCTATAGGGTGTGGTAATAACGGCTTGGATGCCCTGTTATAACTCAATAGTGTGCTCAAAACCCCGATCAGGTGGCTGTCCTGGCAGTATCTCTCCAAATACCGTCTCATACTTGTCGAGGATGGCCTGTGTATCTGGATGAAATTTCTGCCTGGTAGCCCCTGCCACTGATGCCTGCAACTCAACAGCCCACTCTATGTCTCCTTTCCAGAAGTCTGCCTCCATCCGGTGAGCCGAAACAGTCTGAGGAGGGTAAGTGTGCATCCCACGTATCTTCTCATGCTTCCCAGTCTTCTTGTCATCCCATTCCATCTCCAAGGCCTCCCAATCTGTGGTGACTTTTCCTAAATTAATCAGCCACTGTACACCCAATACCACATTGGTGTCTGGTATGTTGACCACGAAAAAGTGGTCGGTTACTGTGTAGGTTCCCATCATTACAGCCAGTTCTGGAACATACCTGGCACGCTGCATCGTCTGATCGCTTGGGACCAATACTGAAAATCCGTCGAAGCTCTCTATCGGTATGCCTCTCTTCTCAACCATTTGTGCATCAATGAAGTTGTGGGTTGCCCCACTGTCTACTAGGATTGAAACTCACTGCCCATGTACTGTCCCTCGGACTCGTAGTGTCAGATACTTGGGTACTCCTCGTAATGCCGCAAGGGTCCCCCCTGTAGGTGCAAAGGCTGTACCTCCTACCCCTAAAGGTGGGGGTGGAAAATGACCTTGCTCCCCCTGACTTTCTCCTGCCTCCTCGTCCTCATACTCATCCTTTTATCCGCTACTCTCAGAGAAGACCTCAATAAAATGTGCCTTGCCCGCAGCACATCTGTGTCCTCGTGCCCATGGTTCCTGACAGGTAAAGCACAACCTCTTCTTCTTCAATTCCCTCTGGGCATCATCATCGAGTTATACCCTCCACTGATTCCCTTTTGGGGGCGGAATCCTTACATCCTTCCCCTTTGGCTGGAAAGCCGGTTTCTGGGGGTAAGATGTCTTGGTTCAGGGTAAGGCATCCTGCAAATCCCTAGTTCTTCCAATGGCGTCCTGGAGTGTGGCTGGTCTAGTGGATCCGACCAGTCCTCGAAGTGGCTCTGTCAACCCTTCCACAAACATATAGATCATCCGTGTTGTGGATAGATCTGGAACCATTACTGAAATCCTTAGAAAATCTGCAATATAATTTTCAGGACTCTCGATTTGTTTAAGCCTTTTTAGTTCAACAAAGTGCTCTTCTGGTTCCTTTCGATCGAACCTCTCAATGAGTCTTCGAGTGAACTCAGCATAGGTAGTCACGGAGGAATGCCCAAGCATCACCCTTCCATGGAACCACCAATCCTGAGCCTCTCCCTCCAAATGCAGCGTGGCCACCTTGATGGCCTCTGTTTCTGCCATCTGGTTGAGCTGGAAATATACATCTAGCTTTGCCACCCAAGACTTTGCCGAACTGTTTGATGATCCATCAAACGTAGGCAAATGGAATTAGCTTGCTGTACGCTGGGTATCTCCATCATGGTAATGTATGTGCCCTTTATGATGGTCGCGGGGTCTGCTGTCCCGCTTGATCTGAACAAAGTCTTTAAATAAAATGGCATCCCTGAACTCTTTCCCAGCTGCCTGGTACTCAGCAAAATACTCAGTTATATGGTCTGGTTCCTCTTGTGCTCCTGTCCCCGTATCTGCACTCAGAAAAGTGGGCATAGTGGCACGAATGGGGCCATGTGATGCCTGGTATGGAACCACAACCTTCTCCTAAAAATGGTGGGATGTGTCTAATCCCTCATCAACATGGAAGCCCTTTGGGATTTCACGCTGCTTAGCCTCTACAGCCGTGAATCTCTGTCCCATTGCTTCTATCTGTCTTTCTAGGTCCTGCACTAATTTTAGGAGGGCTTCCCCAAACTGTTTCGCATCGCTATCATCCGCCATGGGCTCTCTCTAATCTTCTTCTACCGCAGACTCCTCCTGTTCTATGTCCACCACCCAAACGCAGTCTCCTTCTCCGTAGGGTTTCTTCAACCTACGCTCAATATCTCTGTACTTCCTACCTCTGTGAAAAATGTATGGTTTTTCTTCTGATGACATAAGCTACTAGCTCCACAGGCTGAGCTAGATCTATGCTCTGATACCACTGTAATATTCCTTTTTGGGAATATTTGTACAACACAGTAAACTCTAACCAGAGATTGACTGGGAGGGCATTTACCAGATATTTCACCTTTGAAAAGAGGATGAGAACTGTAGGCTAGCTAGCCCTTTCCAGACTCTGTCTAAGAGTGTGAGGGAAACACAACAAATGGTACAGAAATCAAGATGCAAAGGGAGAAAATAATAGATTGCAGACATACAATAGTAGGCACAGATATTCAAGAAATAAGAGAGCGCTGAGCGATTTTATTAATCTGGAAAAATACAAAGGAGTAAAATAAGTGATCAAGCATCTACATTTGCACAAGATTTGTTCTTAGAATGTTGCTGTGTTTCAGATCTGTATCGCATGGGATCGCTGTGACTCAGATCTGCGTTCTAGCTACTGAAGACGGCTATGTCACTACCTATGCATCATTTCTTGTGGATCTGTGCTTTCCTCCGATCACTCTCACCTCTACTATCCGAGATATGCAATAACATGACCTCCCACCAATCCATAAATTCTCATGCTACTATTTCGGCACTTAATCTCCTACCCACGATCCTCAAGAAATCAATCGGAGCTTCACAGATACCGCTACGTTCTTCTGTGCAGCTAATAGATGCGTTGATCTTCCACAGGCGCTGTGTAGTTAACAAACGCACTGCTTCTATAGAATCTGCGATACTCCAGAATCCAATCGAAACTTCACAAATACGGTTGTGTTCTTCTGTGCAACAATTAAATACGCTGATCCTCCACAGGTGTTGTGCAGTTAATAAACGCGCTGCCCCACCACAAATACACTGGATCGATCTCCCTACAAAGACACTAACGGAACTACCTCACCCAAGCAGGAACTCGAAGTCCCCTGGGGCTGAGGGCAAGATCTCTGATCGGAGACACTCAAAGCGCTAAACAGCGCTGTAGACAGGCTAAACAGCCAGCGTGCTCAAGTCGCAATGACCAATTTCAATTTCATAAACTTCCATGATTCCCCGAATGATGAAATTGTCTTCTTTATATAGTGGTGGCCGCTCTCGAATCCTACGGCCGCCTCAATCCCCAATACCACGGTAATATCCTCATGGTAATACCTTCTTGTTGCGTGCCCAACTCGGCCCTCCTAAATTACCACATGCGTCTTATTTTTAGAGTGAGTAAAGGTCCCTTTTACTCACGTTTATTCATAAGCTAACTACGTTTATTCCTGAGCTAAACAAAATTGACGAAAATTAATATTTCCAATTAGCTATTGCTAATTGGGAATATTACAATACCATTTTACCAAGTCATGGAATCCATCAACAATCCTCTTTCATCATCCAAGAACATCCAAGAAACTATCCAAAAGCATGAGACAAGTATTTCTTCCAAAGCTTAAATGACCATATATTGCTTCTATTCATCAAGTTCAGCCTTGTTTACAATGAAAGCCTTTGGAATATATAGGCCAAAGTGAGGAAAACCTCTTGGTTCAACTTGCAATCTCATTGGCCTATCCAAAATATCTGATTTTGGCCTTGAGGCTTTGCAAATCCCAAGGCACAAAATATCTAATAAAATATCTCAAAAATTCTAAAAAAGGGAAATATATTGAATTTTCATAACTTATCATGTACAAAAATAGCTAAACGCACATGAAGAAAAGTCACTTTTGAAAGGTTCAATTTTTACAAAAATACTCAAAAAATACATCAGCAAAAGGTCCCCTGACTTGTCGGCAACTTTTGGAGGCCTTCCTGATGTCGAAACGAGGCTCATGATGGCTTGTTGGAAAGCTATGAGTGTCTAATTTAGGAAAATATTATCTTTGATCCCAAATTACCACTAGAAGTCCTCCAAAAATAGACCTATGTGTAAAAAACCAAAAAATAGGCCTTGCTGATAAACGGGGCAGAGTGTAGAAAAAACGAGTGTTTTTCACCATTTTGGGGGAGAAAATGATCTTAAATTGATATGAAAATATTTGAGTATGTGCCCCTAAAAATATGGCATCCAATGATACCATTTTCATCCTTTGATGATGCCCCAAACTGAAATGGCGATGCCCATGAGTTTTCGCCAAAAACCCAAAAATGACAAAAAACCAAAACATGTCGAATTTCGCCCAAACTTGGCAAGGATGACCCTCAAGGGTTTTTAGAAACATGTTGTGAATCTGAGGCCAAAATTTGGAGGCTTGAGGTGTCTTTCGTCAATTTTTGTGCCAGGTGCTTCCCTTTAGCCTCCTTGAGTTTTTCCTGAGCAGCCGTCAAATTCCGCCGGGCAAACTGATTGAGCTTTTTATAATGCCTAGTCATCCTCCGTTGAAGGTACAAGTCCCTATTTTCCCTCTCCAATTTCTTCTCCAATTGATCATTAACTCTCTCAAGCCATGCTTCCTAATTGTTCTATATCTCTTGTTCGAACAATGAAGTGAGAGGGGTAGATTGGAGAAGGGCATCTTCTTCTTCCTTTTGTTTCTCAAGGGCGTTTTTGAGCCCCATGGTTCTTGGCCTCTTTCGCCTGGGCTGATCTTCGCCTTCACTCTCATCGAACTCACCCATGATTTCTTCCAATATCACTTGTGCTTTGGAGGCCTCCTTTTTGTATTTGATGGCCAATGTCTCATATACAACCATATGGACACTCATCTACTTGTTTTGAACTTGTAAAAAGTGATTGAAATTTCTAGCCCTATCAAGATCAGTCCTCAAAGCATCAATTTGGTTTTCTCTATGGATCAAGAGATTTTCTAGGATCCGGGCTTCATTGTCACTATCAGCACTTTGGATTTGGATGATGTCGAATTCCCTTTCTTGCTCATGAATGCCTTCTTCTTTCTCCTTTCCTTTGCTTTGGGTGGCTCTTTTAGTCTTCCTCCTCTTGGGAAATTCGACAATGGGCTTCTTGGGAAATTTTCCCTTGCTTCGGAGGGCCCTAGTCACATTTGGAGTTACAACTCTAGGCACCCTTTTCCTTGATGTTTGGGGCTTGGCCACTTGTAGAGAAGAGAGCATGGCCCCTTGCCTAGGAGAGGCAGCTAGCACATGCTCCATTGGCTCTTTACCCTTGTCATTTTGCTCATCATTCTTGCCACTGTCTTGGATTTCTTCATGCATGCCTTGACTGTCCTTGTGCATTTCTATTTTAGGGATATCCTCCTCACTATGTTGCACCTTTTTATCATGCTACCGTTCTTCTTCATGAGGCTACTTTTCCTTTTTATGAGGCTACTGTTCATCATCCTGTAGCTGCCTCTATTCATCATGATGTGGTTGCCTCTGTTCATCATGAGACCGCTCACCCTCACTGTGCTGCACATCTTCATGCTGTTGCCCTTCATCCTCTTCAGGATTCTGTTGTTCTGCCTCACTGTGATGCTGCTCAACATCATGCCCTTCTTCCCCTTGTTGTTCTACCTCACTCTGATGCTGCTCATCATCATCTTCCTCATCATACCCTTGCTGCCCAGTTTCATCATGCTGCTGCTCATCATCACTTTCCTCTTCTTGCTCATGCTCTTCTTCCTCATCATGCTCTTTTGTTTGTTCTATGGTAAACTTGAGCTTCTTGGGAATAGGTTTGCTAGAAGAAGGTGAAGGAGATGTATGAACCGGAGGGACAGTGGAGAAATCTGGATGGGTGATGAAAGTATCCCAAGAGATCTCCTTCTTCTCAAGCTGATGAAGAATTATGACTTTGATGAGGGAGTGATGGAAGAGGCAGGCTGTCTGCTGAGAAGGAGGATTTTTCTGAACAGTGGAGGCCATTTTCTCAAGACTTCTGTGTAGGAAGAAAGGGAGATTTAATAATTTAGCCCTTGTGAAATGCATGAGCAATCGGATATGATAGGCATAGACTCGGGAGAATATTCCCTCGCAAGTGAAGTATTTCATGATGATCTTCATGAGGGGGGTGTAACTATTTAATAGATATGAGAAGGGGAAAATAGATGGACATGAATCTTTGTGCTCAGGCTTCAGAAAGGGCTTGTATTCTTTTGAGTCCAGGTGGATTTGTTTAAACCACTTCTCCCCGACATAAGGGATTTTAGTGGCCTTGGAGATGGACCTTGGAAAGAATTTGAAATCTAGGCCTGCCAGCTGAAAATGCTTCTCTCGAAACCTCAAAGCACAAATATGTGTAAAAGGGGAATAGCTCTTCACCTCTTGCACTCTTTGGAAAAATTCTAGACACCCAACCTCATGGAAATTAAACAAGATTGATGGATGGGCATTTACTTCATCAGTGGAAACAGACTCAAATCGTTTGTGCAGGCCACTCCCACTGTCTTGCCTGGGAGGCATCTTGTTTTGAATGTTCTCTACAACACCAAGCTGTCTCAAATGGCCTTTGGAATATTTTCTCAAGCACCCACCTCTGTCCTCCTTGTTAGTCACTGTTTGACCAAGGGAAACTTCTTCAAATGCTGTGTGAAAAGGTTCTTTAACACCAAATTTCTGCTCCTTACAAATCATTGTTTTGTCTCTTTTTATGCCAATCAACAAATAGTTATCAAATAAAAAATCACACAGTCAAACTGGTACTGTGTTTGGGTAAGGTCACAAGGATCCTTTGTGTTTTGGTATAAACAAGACAGCCTTGTATTTAGTCAAAGACAAAACACCCCTCCCAATCAAAAACACTCTTCTTGTATTCACTATTTCTCATACATAGGTAGACAAAAACACCTTCAAATTGAGTTAAAAGATCTTTCACCACAGTCTGTTTTATGGGACAAAGGAGGTTGTACTAGGTTTCACTATTTTTCCACACAGAGAGGACTTTTTAAGTGATAAAGTATTTCAGACTATGACCACTGTTTTTAAATTAGGCTCACTGTTTTCACCTTGAGACTTCAAATAGAATCTGCTTTTGTTTCCCTGTGGGCTATTACTGTTTCTCAAAGGTAGTAAGTGTCATTTTAAGATGGTTAAAAAATTCACCCAATCATTGTAAAAATGTGTAACAACCATAGCAACAAAACACTCTAAGTTTGCTCAGAAACACTGCCCTCTAATCAATCTCTCTCTCTTGGCATTTATAGCAGTAGTACCTTTTAATTTTGGACCGAAATCCTTACCCTTTAAACACTGTTTTGACCCTAATATCTGCCAATAGGGATTAATTTTGTTTTCACACCTGCTAAGACACCTTCAGCAACTTGAAAACCTATAACACTGTGCTTTCTGTCTAGTCACTAGCACATGTTTCATTACTCTGTTTTGAAAACAGTTTAGGCCTTTTGAAACCAATATAAACACACCACTAGCCTCCCACTGTAACAATATTTGTCAATATATTTAACAAATCACCTTGATTTCCCTACCAAGACCTCCATTTTTAAATCACTATTTAGTCTTGAAACACATGGCATCAATCACCCCTTTAGAAATTCGAATGCACCAAGGAGGCAAATAAAAATACCTTGAAGATGGTTTGTGGCCTTTGCTTGATGAGTTGAGTAGGTTTCAAGACCCTTTGGAGGCGTTTTGAACGTTCAGACAGGCGCGACACGTTCAAACGGAAGAGCGCCACGCAGTAACACAAGTGTCGGGTCGGCCTTCGTGTGGTTGTGACCGCGCCGCACAGTAGTGTAATGCTTTTATAATTTTTCGCCTGAACGCACCACATGCTCTTCCAGGCGTGCCGCGGAGTCTTAAACCTCCAAAAATCTACAATTTCGCTTGAAATTTCCTTGTTTCGGTCAGAGAGCAGTGAGGGGGATGTGTTGCTCACGTTTTGAATTGCCAATAGGCCCTGCAACAGTCTCTAACTCCCTTTTGAAGGCGAAAATGTCAATTGGCATTGAAATGCTTTATGAGGGTTTTGAAGCTTTTATGAAAGAGCTCTCGGTTGCAAAACAAAACATGAAGCATTGTTTTGTCATTTCATCATTTTTTAAACCTATAAAGACTCTTTTTGCACTAATCCTTTGACAAGATGTTGAGTTTGAATTTTGAAAAGGTAACATAGTGATGGTTTTTGTTTAAGTAAAAAGGCCTTTTTCAGGAACTGCAAACCTCTTCTACTGCCTTTTCACTGTTCTTCATTAAATAAGAATATCTGCCACTACTGACCTTTTCAATGAAATTTTAAAAGGAAAACTCTGCTCAAAAAACATACCAATGATTTGTGAGGCATATTTTGCCATTCTTGAAAGGAGATAACTCATCATTTTAAAACTTAATTTTACAGTTTCTGCTCCTGATGTTTTGAAGGTGATCATTCCCACTGTGAAGCTGATTGAACTGGCAGGTGCTTCTTTGAGCCTTTATTTTGACTGTGGGTGAAGAAATTCATTTTTACACTCCAGATCTTACCCATACCTATTAATCAAGGAAAAAGGCCTCTAAAGACCCTTGGGACATCACATATCCATAAAGGGGCTTTTGACTGTGATAGTGGCATGTTTTATCTATTTTGAGTGTTGTCCATGATTTTAAAGCACTTTTCATATCCTTTTTCACACCTCCCGTCTCTGTGTTGTTCATTTGCAAAGTCCCCTTGAGAAAACAAAGCTTAGGTTACCTCCTTCTCACTTTTGATAAGTTTTTTTGAAAAAGATCTTCATGAACAGGAAGAGCAAAACCTTTTTGGATATCAACATCACTCTTGGGCCTCTATTAAACCCAGCTAATTTCAACTACTTTCAACTCTATTTTTTAAAGGAACAATGAGTAGATGTCATGCATGTTTATCAAGGAGAGGGATCTTTGGAAACCCTTAATGAAATTACATACCTCAGCAAGGTTTGTTCATTTTGGCTCCAGACTGCTTTTGAAAGAAATATCTAATAGGAGATAAGTCAGCCTCTTTGATCATTATAGTACCCCTCCTTTCTCTTTGTTTTTAACACCATTTATCTATCCATAAGCCTTTAATTTTCTCCCACTGCTCTCAAAATTTGCCTTTCAGTCAGTGAAAACCCTAAAATCAAACTCTATCCCTAGCCCTCTGCTTATTAGATGAAGGAGGCCATCATCACAGTACCAAACCCTCTGCTTGTAAAATGAAGGAGGCTCTCTCAGTATTTCAACCCTCTGCTCATGTATGGAGGAGGTTTTCTCAGTCTTGCCATTTCATCAGTTTTTCCAAATAGTGTTACCTTTCCTTTCACTGCCTATTCATGCTTGAGCAAATGAAGATGAAAAACTGACAATAAGTCATGATGGGAATTTCTCTAAGATATGTAATTCTTCTTTCCAAATACCTTTTCACCTCTTTAAACATTAAAAGAAATTTGGCTAGTATCTGCAAAGCATTTCTTGTCATTTATAATTCACTAACCTTTGATTGTGATTCCAAGAGCTTAATGAAATAACTCTCTACTTTGTAGCCGCATCCCAGGCTTAAAACCACATGAGAAGCAGCTGTCTTCTCATGTTGATTTTAATACTGTCTTCTGGAATACTGGTACACTTCTGCTCTTGAAAGATATATCGAAACACTGTAAAACCACCTAATATCAGTTTAACCTATGGAATATGCATTGCTGAGACTTCAGGGCTTGTTAGTGGCGCGACTTAAGGTTGTAACCAAACTTTGTTTGCAGAATAGGAAGGTCTGTTAGGACTGTTTGATAATAGATAGAGGTTCTTTGGCTTTAGGATAGTTTGCCAAGGGAGAAATGCCTAAAGCGCCACTACTTAACTTAGGGGAGACTTCTTGGACAGTTTTGGATTATTCTCTTTGGAGCTAATGAACAAGCTAGTATGGCTGAGGCTAGATAGGGCTTGATAAATGAGGTTTTATCTCGTCATGGGCTGATTGAAAGGGTAGGAGGGAAAAAATATTTATGGGTGTTTTTCCAGCTGGCAAATTTGACAAATTTTTGAGATCAACTGCTAGAAAACTCAGCTAGGAATCTAGTCATCAACAACAGGTGAAAAATACTGATGAATAACAGTGGCTCCATTTGGGGAGGGTAGCTCCTTTTCAGGAGGTGTCCAAAATTTCAGATCTCGATTTTTTGAAGACTAATGCCTTTATCCATTGGCGCAAATTTCATTCTTCCTTGATGCTATTTTTGAAAATTAATAGCATGACTAGCATCAATGATATTTCTACCTACCCCACTATATTTCCTAACATTTTTTCTTCCTTTGGGTGCATTTGGACTAGCAACCCTTTGACAATATATATATATATATATATATATATATATTAAAAATGAACCTATCTAGTTCTACACTTATATCTACCGAGAGTTTAGATTAAGCTGATGAACTCCTATGTTTCTCTACCTATGCTAGATCGATTGCCAAGGTTAAGTTGTTTGACAGGATTTTATTCTCTAATCTAAAACATGAAATTGAAAAAATACCAAATCAGGATTAGATAGTCTGATTTTTCATGTACTTGTGGCATGAAAGATGAGCTGCACACAAATATTATTTTGCGTAAAATGAAATCTAGAAAAACAAGGCTAGGATACACAATTTGTTTTCATCCCTGTTTTCCTCTTTGGTTCTGTTTTCAGCGTGTGGAACCAATATCTTTTCCTAATCTACTCTCTTTGATAAGTCGAGCTTACAAAATTTTGACCATATTTTCCACTCACTAACTTATTAGAAAATAAATTTAAAACATGTTCAGTTATGATTAGGCTAGATAACTGAACAAGACATTTGAGCACTAGTAGTGGCATTTAGACTTGCGCGCAATCTGAATGACTGTTTTTTTGAACATGGGGCCTTCTTTCTATTTTTCAAACTGCCCTCTTTTTATATTTTTCTATTTTTTTTAAATTTTCTGTTTTTAATCTATTTTTCAAACAATGGCATATACAATGATTGAAAATGTTTTGACTCAGAAATCTTGGAAATGGCGAAACTTAAGCATATTATCCTCATAAGGATCTCCTACCACTCTTGGTCCACTCAGCTCTTGAAAAGAAATATTTGGAAAATTTTCTCTTTCAAGCATGACATAAGGATTCATGCATGAATCTCTGAAAAGCCCCGTATCTTCCCGCTGTACCTCTTTATACCTTTGATTTCCACTCCTTTTGTTGTACATATTTTTCAAATAGTGCAGATATTCTTTGTCATTTTTTAAGTATATGATGACATCGTCAAGGTATGTTAGAATGCAGAAATTCAGAACTGGAAACATGAATTTTAGGAGCATATTTTTGATATCCAGTGGTTTTGCAAATATGGGTTTGAAAATGGGACTCCTTCCAGCATATTTGAAAAATTCTTTGAGTTGTTCTCTTTGTAAAGGAATCATTTGGCTATAACCTGAAACATCATCTTGCAAAGACATATGATTAAAAGCACTTATCATTGGTATATCATGGTCTTGGGCAGGAAGGATAAACTTTTTGTCACAAGGGTGTGTATTAAGGATGAAACCAAACTTTATTTTCAGAATAGGAAGGTCTGTTAGGACTGGTTGATAATAGATAGAGGTTCTTTGGCTTTAGGATAGTTTTCCAAGGGAGAAATGCCTAAAGCACCACTACCTAACTTAGGGGAGACTTCTTGGATAGTTTTGTATTGTTCTCTTTGGAGCTGATGGACAGGCTAGTATGGCTAAGGCTAGATAGGGCTTGAAAAATGAGGTTTTATCTCGTCATGGGCTGATTGAAAGGGTAGGAGGGCAAAAATATTTATGGGTGTTTTTCTAGCTGGAAAATTTGACAAATTTTTGAGATCAGCTGCTAGAAAACTCAGCTAGGAATCTAGTCATCAACAACAGGTGAAGAATATTGATGACTAACAGAGTAACCACAAGAAGAGGAAAAAAGAGTGGTAGAAAACACTCATGTAGATCCATCCACCAGAGATGGAAGGAAGCACACCAGAGAGGTTGAAATATTGTTGTTAGATGCAAGAGAGAATGTGGGAGCACCCACATCAGAGCATGGGAAAAGAAGTTCCCCAGAGCGATACACTAGATACATGGCTCTTATGAGTGAAGGTATTGAGATATAACCATCATCTTTTGAGGAAGCAGTGCAACAACCAGTGTGGGCCGATTCCATGGTTGAAGAGTATGACTCCATTATCAGAATCAATGCATGGGAAGTTGTCCCAAGAGCAGTGAGGAGGTCAGTTGTAGGATCTAGGTGGGTCTACAAGGTGAAACATACAACAAATGGGAGTGTGGAGAATCACACAACCAGATTTGTGGCCATAGGGTTATTTTTGGTGGAGGGGATTGACTATGTGGATACTTTTGCACCAGTGCCACAGTACTCATCTATCATATCCATCCTTGTACTCTCAGCATAAATGGGATGGAAGATACATCAGATGGATGTAAATACATCCTTTCTCAATGGAGTTATTGAGGAAGAAGTGTACATTTTGTAGCTAGAAGGTTTTGAGACCTTAGACAGGGAGTCACATGTGTGCAGACTCAAGAGAGCATTGTATGGGTTGAAGCAAGCATCTCATGCTTGGTACACCAGGATCGACAATTATTTCACCGGGTTGGTCTTCACCAAGAGTGAAGTGGATGCAAACTGTTATCACCCAAAAATTTTCAAAATTTTACTTGAAATGTGTCAAGTTGATATTTAGGTTAGTTAGGTTGTACAACATCATGAAATGATAAATTTTTATGATGAACATAGGTTTTAAGTTTTTGTTTTAAGTTGTTAGAGATGATATTGAGTCATATCAAAAGAGTAGATCTTGAGTAGATACTTTAAAGTGACTTAAAGTCTTAAATCTAGCCATTTATCAGAAATGATCTGAGTCTGCAACAAGTTTAGTAAAAAATTAACAGATTTTGCTGCGGAAACACCTAGTAATTCCGTAGCAAAACTGACACTTGTCAAAATAAATGTACTATGAAATTTGTCTCATTCTATAATGGTTTTCTGCATAATTATGAGTGGTTAACCTCTGAAGGTTTCAAGGTTATGCTATCAGAGTAGGGTTACCATTCGAGAGTTAGGCACGTTTAGCATCAACCACCATTTGAAATCCATCCCATTTTCCTTTTCAAAGATATCCCTCATTTCTCATACTTTGTTTCTCTCTTTTGCAATATGTTACCAAATCACCTTATTGTCATTCACATCTCCCGTAGAAATCCCTTGTTATGGCAGCTGTCCTCTATCATAGCAGCTCGCTGTCATCAAAGGATTTTGTTGAACAGGTGTAAAAATATAAGGAAGGCCATTGTTGCAGAACAAGAATGAGATGGCTACACAAAAGAAAATTAATAAATGGGGTCTGCCATTCAGGTACGAGCCTACAAGTCCAAGCTTAATCATGGAAGACCCATATTTTGTTGAGCTTTTTACAAAAGCAGGCTGCATTCAGTTTTCTCAAAGGTTGCAAGGTCATCATAAACAAGTCTCACAAGATTTCGTGATCAATTTCAAAGGCATATATACAAAGGTTGGTTGTCTTCATGTTCCAATTACACCTGATAGCATTTCTAAAGCAACAGGGATCTCGAGAACTGGAGAATAATGGTTTAAAAGTTTAACTTGAAAAGTTGTGATGATTATCTAAAACCTGAACATGTAGGGATAAAAATGTCTGAAGGGATTCCTAGAACTTTTCTTAGAGATAATTATTCTAAATTATTGACAGTCATATAGAAGTACTTTGCATGCGAAGGAAGATTCCAAACAATCTACATGTATCACTTCAAGATGTTGCTTCATTTTGCAGGGAAGAAGTTGATAGATATTCATTTTTACCTTTTTAGAAGTCTTGGAAAAATGGTAGACAAAGTGCAAGGAAGACCTGAAAGAAGTGAAACTTCCATTTTTCACCATGGGTTGACGAAATTACTAGTGCTGGAGGAATTAAGTAAATTGAACAGAGACTTGGCATCCTTATTGTTCATGAATGGGTATGAAATGGATGTTTTTTCTCCAAGGAAAACTCCTAAGCTCAAAAATTCTTCTTTTAGGCAAGAGCTGAGTGCCACTACAGAGTTAAAAAGGAATCAACAATAAGGTTTAAAATATACAACTAAATATATGGATGAAGAAACCGAATTCATTCAAGGGACAGTATCACCTCCAGCAACTAGCAAGCAAGTTAATAAACATGTCATGGATAGCAAGACCAAACCTGCAACAAAAAGGTCTAAAAGAAACACTAAGGAAATTGTTGGAGGTAAAGGCAAACTTGAAGACATTCTAAAAGCTATAGACATTGCATAAACTCATGTAGTGAAAGCAGCTATGATAGAGGGATCCAGAGTCAGAAGAAAGGGACTTATAGCCAAGAAATTGGATTTTTCTCCAGAAGATTCAGGTTTTCTTTTAAAACCTAGAAAGCCTTTTACTAGGTCCTAGATTTCTGCAACTATCAATGTCAGAGATAAACATCAGGAGGAAGATAAAGGAAAAGGGGTAGACATACAAGAAGTTATATTCATATCTCCTATTGAGACAGAGGTTACCAAATAAAATAAGGATCAATCTAAAATAAAGTTTCAAAAGAAATATGAAGCAGACTCTCTAAAGAGACAGAGAAAAGACAAGGAAGAAACAGTCAAACAGAGAAAGGGAAAGGAGAAAGTCATAGAGCAAATTGAAAACGATATTCTTCAAGAACAGTTAAGAGCAGTAAGGGAATAATTAACTAAAACAAAGAGAGAGATGGAAAGATACAAGAAATATAGACAAATGATAGGTGAGGTTGAAAAGAAAGTGAATGACCAGGTCACTCATTTTGAAAAGTCTATTGGAAAAGCCAAAAAATTGTTGAAGAAATCACAGCCTTTACGCATCATAATGACACACACAAGGAAGAGAAATTTATGGTTATAGGAAGAGAGGAGAAGTCTTCAAAGACAAGTCAAGGATGTGAAAGAAAATATGGAAATGATGAAGACAGAATCAGTCAAGAAAGATTTGGAAAGAGCAACTATGGAGAAAACGGTGAAAACTACTCATGAAGAAACTGCTGGTAAATAAGAAGGTGATAATGGATTGTAGATATTTTTGTCTTATATTAATCATATTTTACATGCAGGTATATTCATGGATCCTTTTAGCCTCAAAACCTAAGTTTTTTCAAGACTCTGATAAGTTAGGCAATTCCGCAGCGTATGCCAAGCTTGAAACACATTTTCTGTTGCGGAATTTCTGAAGAATTCTTTTTGGACTTAAGTTACTTGAAATGATATGGATGAAGAGTTTTTAGGGTAATGTTTAATTTTTTTTTATCATTTAATATCATCCAATGGTCAAAAATGGCAGAGGATCACTATATATCACCTTTTTTTTTTCTTGTGATATGAAACTAGCTACGAAATTAGCTCTAAGACTCTGTCTTGACAACAAGGTTTATTTTGGTGGCTAATTTTGAAAAAGTAAGAAAGATAAACAAATATTTAAAGCTTCTCCCCATGACAGGGACAAAGAGTATTATAGAAATGTCAAAGAGTGTCAGATCAGTGGTTTTCTATGTGGAAATATTCTATTAAGGATACAGTTTGAAGATATCAGTTCACTGTATTGCCAAATCATCAAACTGACAACCCCTAAATGGTAGACAGAGCAAAATCACAAAGACACTTAGAGTATTAAAGTCTTGTTTATGGTCAGCATAGTTGGAATTCATGATTCCTTTCGAGGAATATTTGGATCATATTCAGTTTAAGTGTAATAAGTAGGTGTTTGAGTCATAATAGGACTCTAACTCATAATTCGAAAGGTGTCAATCCTAGTTGTAAAAGTCTAGTTAATGGTTAGATTTTGTTAGAGTAATGGAGTTTAATGGTCTAGCCACTTGGCAGACTAAATGTAAAGGCTAGATGCCTATAAGTAATGGGGACTTTGATGTATCTAAGGTTGGAAAATGTTATCAAAAGACTACTTTGTAAAGCTCTGGATTGACTGATATATACAGAAGCAGTTTAAATTTTTTGGACCTGAGATTCTTTGTGTATTTCAATGAGTTTATATCTTATCTTCGAAAAGTTTCCCTTTCATAGTTGTAATGCTTATTACTTAGAATTCATGGTTAGTCATGCTATGACTTCCTTTAAGTGTTAAACTATGGTCAAATGAGTTTTTGGGTCCTATCTTCGAAAGGTTTTCTTCAATGTTTTTAATGCTTATGACTCATAATTCATGTTTATTCATGCTCTGACTTCCTTTAAGTGTTAAGCTTTGATGAATCTCTTTTAATACTTTCCTTTTCAATACCTTGATGTATCATTACTCAGAATTCATGTATCACATGTTTTGACTTCCTTTGAACCTCAACTTATTTAGATTTTCCTGAATGTGTCACTCTTTCATTGAAGTATATACAAGCCTCAACTTCTACAAGAAGAGCTATTGTTATCTTTATCCCTGTCACTGACTCCATAGTCCAATGGTAGCAAGTCTCCATCTTTTCAACCTGTAAACATATAAAATCAAGACATATAGAGTTAGCCATCTATCTACATCTTTATTCAATATCATTAACCCTTGAGAGTGCCCTCTCAGGTTGAGGAGGCTAAGCCTCAATCAAAATATTGGTTTGAAATAGTTACACTGAAGTTGTCTGATCAGCAACCAATCAGGTACGATTTTGGTGATAACACGAACCTTTATAAAATTGTGGTAGATGATAAGATTTTGATTATTTTACTTTATGTCAATGATTTGATATTGACGGGTGATGAGAAACTCATCAAATCTTGTAAAGAGGATCTTGCAAGATAATTTGAGATGAATGACATGGGGCTCTTGCACTATTTCCTAGGATTGGAAATATGGAAAAGAGATGGGTAGCTATTTGTATCTCAAGGAAAGTATGCCAACACGATTATGAGGAAGTTCCACATGGAGGGAAACAAACCCATGGAGACACAAGATAATCCACATGGAGGGAAACAAACCCATGGAGACGCAAGATAATTTGAGATGAATGACATGGGGCTCTTGCACTATTTCCTAGGATTGGAAATATGGCAAAGAGATGGGTAGCTATTTGTATCTCAAGGAAAGTATGCCAACACAATTATGAAGAAGTTCCACATGGAGGGAAAAAAACCCATGGAGACTCCTCTAGTAGGAAACTAGAGGAAGGAGGATGCTAATTCAGGCGAAGTAGTGGATGCTATTGTTTACAGGAAGCTTGTGGGTTCACTCATGTATTTTGCGAACACACAACCAGACATATCCTACACAGTTAACCAGATTATTCAAGCTATGGTCAAGCCTTCCAAGCTCTTTTTGAAGGCAGGAAAGCATGTGTTGAGATACTGCAGAGGCACTACATAGTATGGGATATGGTAAAAATAGACAGAGGGAGTGAAGCTTCAAGGCTTCATCGATGCAGATTGGGTAGGGAGTCCATCTGATAGGAAGAGCACATCAGGGGGCATCTTCAACATAGGATCAACAACAATTTATTGGTACAATAGGAAACAAATATCAGTTGCACTAAGTTCATCAGAGGTAGAGTACATGGCGGCCATTGAGGCAACATGCGAGGCTATCTAGATGAGGAAGATACTTGTTGGTTTGTTTGGTCGACAAATGGATCCAACGATGATACATTATGATAACCAGAGTTGCATCAAACTCTCGGTTAATCCATTTTTTAATGATAGGTCCAAGCATATTGATATCCAGTATCACCATCTCAGAGATTGTGTGTAGAGGCAGATTATGTCATTAGATTACATTCCCATGGAGGAGTAGGATGTAGACATCTTGACGAAGGTGCTGGAAAAAAGAAAATTTGAATTCCATAGAGACAAGATCGGGATAGAAGATAATCCATTTCTTGTTGAGAGGGGGTGTTGAAATGGCACCAAGAAATGACACCCAAAGGGGGATTCTGATTTAATTTTACCCTTAATTAAATTTGAAGAGAAATTGTAATTTCATCTCATGACAACTTCTATTAGTTAACTGGGTTAGGAAGACATAGTTAGATTAGGGAATTCGAGTTGGAGGTCAGAGAGGAGGCATGTAGAGTTCTCCCATTATTTTAGGGGGTCCAATTATATTTATTTGTGAATTGTACATAGTTAACTCAATTAATTGAGTTAAAATCAGTTTAACTAGTTCTAATAGAGAGATGAGCTAGTGATAGGTCTATTGAATTAAATTTGATTTAATTCACAAGTAGTGATCAATCAGTTAATTGACAATTCGCTATAAATAGCTATTTCATGTCAGTTTTAAGGAAGGCCCAATGGAGTTTGATGTTAAAGGGAATATAACTATAAATTGTACATTTAGAAACTTGTACAGGTCATGTATAGAGTCACCAGGAAGCCTTGGATGAAATGTGCAATCAATTCTTGGGAATTTCCTATTTAATAGGGTGACAATTCCTCCAAGAATGCATGAGAAAGGATGGTTAGACAGAGGCTGAGAATTGGTTAAGTACTTGAATTACTTTTCCTAGATCAAAGTGAGACAATCAACATAGTGCAGAGGTTTCTCAGTGAGAGAAAAATATTATATTGTTTCATGGTCTTGACTTTATACAATATTGAAATAGCAGGGTTTTGAGCAGTTTATTTCCCCAGATACATCTTGTGTTGTGCAATTGATTATTTCTTTCTCTTACTTGTTATGTGATTGTGCGATCGTATTTGGTTTTCACAAATTGTAGAAGGAATCATTATTTTGTTTTTGTACATTACAAGATCAGATTGAATCCCTTGGATAGATTTTCTATTACACTCTGCAGTTTGCATTTAATCCCCTAAAATTATTCTCTTGAGATTTGCATTGAAGCAACTGCATATTTTCTTTGCTTTGAGAGGGATGTTCCTTTTACTAAATGATGGTCGATGCTCTTTGATATGTGGGATGTATACATTGAATTGTGTTGGAGGCTGTGAATTTTGTTGACAACATTGGAAAATTAAATTATGCATTCATTCTGGCTAGTTGTGTTGAGTTTTGTATGATGGTGTTGAAACGTTACTCAGAATAGAGCATTTAAATAGTGGTATGCATGGAAAGGTTTTATATATCGGTTGTTGTTAATTAAAACCATGTATATAGGTCGGTCGAAATATTTATAAATTATTGGAGTCGTAATATATATATGTAATATATGAGTGTGTTATGTCACGAATGGTATGCATTGAGTGTGTTATTCCATGAGTGTTGTTTGGAGAAATCTATATTCAAGTTTTATGGAGCACCTTGATCTGATTGTTCTCTCATGGGTTGGGTTTTAAGAATTGGAAAATCTTGTTATCCCCTAAAACTACAAGATTTTTTTTTCTAAAATCGATTTGGAATAAAATCCCAAGACCCCACAACGTTGTTCATGAGTTTTTGTAATATTCCTAAATTAGCATACAGCTAATTGGAATATTAAATATTGATATTGCTATTAGATAGAGGAATAAGAGGGTATGGAGACCCATAAATCTCCTTAGTAGGAATAAAAGACACTCCTAGTGTGAATGGAGGTCATATAAAAGCTAGATTGAAGACCCTTAGGTGTGAAAAGGGGTTGAAGCATGAAGACTGGGTCAACTTTGACCAAATCAAACAACGTTGTTATGGAGGAGTGGCATTAATGGTGGGACAACACAGTTTTGGACGGAGATTGATTGCATGATGGTGGAAACCCTAATGAGTGGGACCCAAGGTGAGAAGGCTCACATTGTTTATAAGGAAGAGGATGCCAGCCATATGGGGTTATGTTTTGGATTATTATTTTGTATATGATCTGTTTAGACTTGTTGCTCTCTTCAGCTGTTTAACTAAGACTTCAGTGTTGTTTAGCACAGGGTGTTCCCGAGTGGGAATCCCGCCTATTTCCTTGAGAGGCCTCTTGGGAGAGTATTGCACTACATGGTCCACTATCTGACATCAGGCCAAGCTACAAATTTCTTCTACAACGCAGTATTTGTTCAGATTTGTGTTGTGTTGCAGGGTGCAACAGTGGAGGGTTGAGAAACCCAACTTCTAAGCTTGTTTTCTAGTGAAGGAGCAACCCTTCATCTGGGAGGCTTGTGAGGGAGATTATTGATCCTCATTTCATCATCCAGCAGTAGGCTAAGGCACTGCTTTTTTTTTATAGCGTAGTTTTCTGAAGAAACTATTTTATTTCTGGGTGCAGTGGTAACAGGGGGTTTGGAGCCCTAGTTGGAGAGGTTAGATCTTCAGTGAGTGGATCAACCTTTTGCTTGGAGAATCTATAGGAGGAGTTTTCATACATTTCCAGATTAGATCTGAAACCTCCTATCCAGTATTTAGTTTGTAGAGATTATTCAGCCCCAGGGCCATATTTGTATTTCTGCATTTTTGTATATTTTAGGAAACCCTTCCTGGGTTATCTTGGAAAGGTGTCTAGGAGGCTAGATCTTCACTCATAGAATTATTTGAGCTATATAACAGCATATCTATATTTTTCTATAATTTCTGTAGCAGTTATGTCATAAAAATATGCTTTCATGGCTCATGGCACTTGTATGGCAGCATTTTTACATGTATTGACATATTTGCTTAGAGGAGGCTTGTTTTGTATTGCTTGAGTGACTAGATCCTCAATATTTTGTGCCTATTATTTGTTGATATGTTTAATAAGATGGCTATACATTTGTCTCATATCATGGTGTGTTGATTTATTCACTTTCCTTTCCATTATTGTGTTCATATATTGCTGCTTCCCCATTTGGGAATATTACAGTGGTATCCGAGCATAATCTTGGCTCAGCCTATGGATCTTAGCCATTATGCTATTAGAAGAATAAGAAGAAGGAGAAAGAGATAAAAATGATGGAAAGAATGAGTTTATCTCATCTCTTTTCAGATCTAAGAAGGACCTCACCAAGGAGGTCAAGCAAAGAAAAATGGAGAAAAGAAGTGAAACCAAATTAGGGTTTCAAGATGAGGAAGGTCCATGTACTTCCTATCAGCAAAAATAAGATCTGGTATTGCATAGAACTCCAAAGAAACATGCTATGCTCTTTTCTTTTGAAGAATACGACAAGAGTCATGGAGATGGAGGACACTTAGATCTTGATATTCTAAGTGAGTATCTTGCAGAATATAAGTCTCAACCTAGAGCTTTCAAGGAGAATCTAACTCTCCCATAGTTCATTTTTCTCAAAGAAGAAAGAATACCTTGCAACAATAGAAGAATAAAGTGCAATAGATTACTATTGTCTACCTTTGATGGGTCATCCTCATGCACAGCAAAATCTTGGGGAATTAATTTGGATGCATTTTTCCTGCTACATCTAGTAGAGAAATAAGTTGTTGAGATTGTAGCGCTACACCTTGAGGGTGAAGAAAAAAGTTGGTGGTTCAGCCATTTGAGTCATGCAAAAGTGACTGCATATACAGATTTTACTCAAAGGTTGATCAAGAAGTTTGACAAGAATAAATCAGAGGAGAAGAAGCCACCACCGCTTGCTACAGGAGCACTTGCATAAGGAGAAAGAACCCTTTCATCTTTGCAAAGTGGTCTTGATCTCTTGACATATAGAGTCCCATGCACTATTCTGGAGATGCATGAGGATGAGGAGACTTGTACCAACACTGATGCAGCCATGGAAGAGCAGACATCATCATCAGTAGTTGAGGAAGC
Source organism: Pinus albicaulis (assembly GCA_034641835.2). Taxonomy (NCBI): domain Eukaryota; kingdom Viridiplantae; phylum Streptophyta; class Pinopsida; order Pinales; family Pinaceae; genus Pinus; species Pinus albicaulis. The sequence continues at coordinate 1,018,622,738 of CM076582.1, read as the reverse complement.
CATCACACCAGAAGGAGGAACCCTTGTAGTAGTACAAGATGTTCCCAAGCTTTACCAAGGTATGCACATGTTTCCATTTTCTGTTACTTCAGCACATCATATGGAGGATTGTGTGAATATACCTTTGCATGACCTAGGGTCAAAGTATATTGGTGATTTGGAGCAGAAAAATATCATTGCGCTGAGGACCCTTGATTTGTTCAAGGAAGAGATCTACAGTCATCCTAGTATATCATTTTTTATTTGCACACAACTATTGGGGTTGGAATGCAGAATTTTGGAGGATGGGATGGACATTGTCCTGAGCAGAGCAATGCATAACTATGTGTTCATCATTGAGCATAATCTTGAGACAACACATGCACCATATTGGAGATCAACATCATTGTCATTAAGCAGTAGTGATGAGTTGGGGGCCCAACCATTATTGGAGCATTCCAATGACCTTTCTACATGCATAGCAAAGGATAGGTAGATGATTGATGGAGAGAATCTTATGAGGGATGACATCTTCCATTATTATGATGGGTACTTCTTGATGAGCACTTCAAATTTTGATGAGAAGTTTTTTCCTACCACTTATTTGGATCCTTATGGGGTTAACTTGGTCATTGATTAGTGGTCTTCATTTGGAGATCTCTAGGAGATTGCATTTCAACATCCCATGAAATGCAAAGATAGAAATTTGAGTTGGGAGGATGGAATTCTCCATTGGAGAAATACCAATTTTGAGAATGATGATAGACACTCACCATTGGTTGGATGGGTGATGTTGATGAGCAAGAGGCTATAAAGCCACTTGCAGACCTATGACACAGGGCAATAGGAGGCAAGGCTACGTTGGTTACTCTTGAAAGATTTTGGTCATCATATGACACATTCTATTTCAAAGAGTAGGTTGGTGGATGGAACTTGGCATGACACTTACATCATATGGTAGCAAGGAGTTTGGGTGTATTGGGGTGATGTGATATCTTTCATGTCAACCATCATGTTGTTGCTCCAGAGTTTATATGGTGATGGTTTGGGGAGGCAACAAGAGTTGTTGTTTATTTGGTTGTTCTTGGGAGAGTATGTACTAATTTTCTTCCATACTTTGCATAATGTTGCAGGAGTAGGTCATGGCACTATCATGGTGCAAAGGGGCTAGTCCTTAGCCTTGGAGGATCAGGAGGTACTTCCACTTTGGAAGGAATCTCTCATATATAGCAGCATTATGATTGATGACTTTGACATGTGGTATGTCAAAGGATGGAGCTATGAGATGACATGAGCCTTGTCACAAAGGCCAACATCGTTGTCACTTGGGAGCTTGGGTTTGTTGATGGAGTGTTCCCAGGATCACTTCACATATGATGCACTTCATGAACAAGTAGGAGATGAGAGTGATGGAGTAGTGGGTGAAGACATCTATTACCATGATATGATCTTCTTGACCTGGATTTCCAAGCATAAGAAAAAATATCTTCATGCAACACATAGTTCATTCCTCTTCATGGGAGTATGGCATACCACTATGGAGGGCTCATTCATGGATCTTGTTATCAGTTTACTCTCAGTACATGGTAATACATATGTTTTGCATTTATTGATCATCTAACACAGTATTTTCATTCTCTTACCATCTCTATATTATGCATTGCTCCACAAGAGGGCGAGCCTCTATTTGGGCTTCATGGTCATTTTTGGACCAACATCAATGATGGAGATAGCCATTTCTTATATGGCTTTGGGCAAGTGTTGTACTATTTCCTGTATGCTCAGTTGATATACAATTCCATTTACTATTTCCTAGTAGATGTGATGACATGCACAACTAGAAAATTGTTTGAAGACAACTTGCCACATCATATTCTGAAACTGCAGTTGGTAAAACTGCACTGTGACTACTTGGGAGACTGTTGGTACTTTCCAGCACTATATAAAACCTTCAATAACTCTCTCATTTGGATTCCATATGATGATAATGCCACATTCATTTTGTATGGGATGATCTGGGAAAGAACCAAAGAGTGGGACTTTGAGGATCCTATTGCCTTTTTCCTTCATGAAGGCAACATTATTGCAGCCCATATTCAGCAGCAGCTCTACACTTATCATAAGTGGAGAGAGAGATAACGTGGCATGGACAATTTGATCCATCATATTCAACTATGCAGCCCACCTTCTTTGAAGGAGCCTAAGGTGGAGGAGATGTTTCAAGAGTTACCATGTTGGAGGGTGACTCACTTTTTGTGGATGATAGCTTGGGGATGGAGGCTTCACATGGGAATGATGGTTCCCAATATATTTCAGATTCCATGCCTCAAGAAGGCCTCAAGACCACATATAGTTGCTTCCATGGATATCCCACTTGTTCATAATGAGAGCCATTTGGATTTTTCACCAAAGGCATATACTTATACAATTGGGAAGAACAACTTGAAGACATATTGATGAGAGAGAATCTTGTTATTTTGGGGGAATTTTCACATGAGGATGCTACAAGAGGAAGAGGAGAGGCTCTTCAGTTCTATCCTTGCAGTTTCTTGAGGACAAGCAACATTTGAGAGGGGAGGACTGTAATATTCCTAAATTAGCATACAACTATTTGGAATATTAAATTTTGATCTTGCTCTTAGATAGAGGAATAAGAGGGTATGGAGACCCATAAATATCCTTAGTGGGAATAAAAGACACTCTTAGTGTGAATGGAGGCCATATAAAAGCTGGATTGAAGACCCTTAGGTGTGAAAAGGGGTTGGAGCATGAAGACTGGGTCAACTTTGACCAAATCAAACAACGTTGTTATGAAGGAGTGGCATTAATGGCAGGACATCGCAGTTATGGAGGGAGATTGATTGCATGATGGTGGAAACCCTAATGAGTGGGACCCAAGGTGAGAAGGCTCATATTTTTAATAACGAAGACGATGGCAGCCATATGGGGTTATGTTTTTTATTATTATTTTGTATATGGTCTACTTAGACTTGTTGCTCTCTTTAGTTGTTTAGCTAAGACTGCAGTGTTGTTTAGCACAGGGTGTTCTCAAGCGGGAATCCCACCTCTTTCCTTGAGAGGCCTCTTAGGAGAGTATTGCACTACATGGTCCACTATCCAACATCAAGCCAAGCTACAAATTTCTTTTACAACGCAGTATCTATTCAGATTTGTGTTGTGTTGCAGGGTGCAACAGTGGAGGGTTGAGAAACCCAACTTCTGAGCTTGTTTTCTGGTGGAGGGAGAAACCCTTCATCCGGGAGGCTTGTGAGGGAGATTATTGAACCTCATTTCATCATCCAGTAGTAGGCTAAGGAACTTCTATTTTTTACACCGCATTTTTCTGAAGAAACTGTGTTATTTCTGGGTGGAGTGGTAGCAGGGGGTTTGGTGCCCTAGTTGGAGAGGTTAGATCTTCAGTGAGGGGATCAACCTTTTACTTGGAGAATATATAGGAGGAGTTTTCATACATTTTCAGATCAGATCTGAAACCTCCTATCTAGTATTTAGTTTGCAGATATTATTAGCCTTAGGGCCATATTTGTATTTCTGCATTTTTGTATATTTCAGGAAACCCTTCCCGGGTTATCTTGGACAGGTGTTTAGGAGGCTAGATCTTCACTCCTAGCATTATTTGAGCTATATAACAGTATATCTATATTGATATATCATTTCTGCAGCATTTATGCCATAAAAATGGGTTTTCATTTCTCATGGCACTTGTATGACAGTATTTTTACATGTATTGACATATTTTCTTAGAGGAGGCTTGTTTTGTATTGCTTGAGTGACTATATCCTCAATATTTTGTGCCTATTATTTGATGATATGTTTAATAATATGGCTACACATTTGTCTCATATCATGGTGTGTTGATTTATTCACTATCCTTTCCATTATTGTGTTCATATATTACTGCTTCCCCATTTGGGATATTACAATTTCCTATTGTATTATGAGGTTCTTTTATGCTTTGCAATGCAATGGAGGATTTAAAATTGGGATTTTTATACCTTTAAATGGTTTATTTATTACTACTAAAAATTGTATGCATATTTTGAATGTGTTCCTGCTTATAGACCCATCCTTGAAACCTCAGGTTGACAGTTCCAGTCTCCTCAAGTGAATTGTGCCCGCATCCAAGCTTAAAATTTTGTGTCAATTGTTTCAACCAAAGTTGTGCCAATTATTTTGAACAATACACTCTCAGAAGTCTCATGGTTCACGTCACAGTAAGCCAAGAATTCATTTCATCCTCTTGGTATCTCCATCAACCGACACCCACACCATAATTTACCATCACCATCAATATTATGGCATATGGTATCATAAGTAATAACATCTGGTATCATGAGTAATGACATCGCTCCACTGGGGGGAAGTGATGGTGTTGTGAATACCATATGTTACTCACAATTGTTAATTACATTTTCGACCTCTCCCATCGATGATGGTGCTGCTACCTCTCCACCAGTGGCTCTCCATTATTCGTTACAAACTTGTCACACTGTATATTTCAAAACCCATGTCCTTCGCTAGGAGCTTTTACTGTTCCTTCAATCTGAGCTCCCTCGTATCCTAGCTCGTCGCTTCATAAATCCACTTTTTTTCCTTTGATCCATTCAATTCTCTTCTATCTACCTTTCCAAACCACCCCCGAAGCCCTCAATAATTTCATATCACTATAACACGCACACCAAGATAAACACTAGTGTGGATTTAACACTTTTATAGTGTAAGGTGATATTTGGTTGATCCTGTAAGTGTTGACGAGACACTTGTTCATGTGTTGAATCTTCGTTGATGAGAGTCGAGTTCTCTCTTTACTACAATTATAATACCTATGCATGCAAGTGTTGTAGCCTATTGAGGGTGCAATGGGCAGCATATAATAGTGAAGTGGTGTAAATCCCATCGTGGTTCTCCTTCTCTCTAATGAATGAAGTAGAAACCACATTTCAGAGGCATTGTACATAACATTGATACCTGGGAAGCGTTCCTCAAATCAAGGGACTGATATATTTATATTATTTCCAGAGTGATGTTCTTTATATGTATACACACATACACACACACACATATCTATGTGGTTGCTTATGACCGGTGAAAAGTGGAAAATGCTTTGTTGCAAAGTAGCATATCCAATATTTTGCATAGTAAAGGTTTATTAAACCTATTAAAACTCCAAATTTCAAGATTTTTATGGAGACGAGAATAAATTTTGGCTGTAAAAAATTCCTTCCATACTCGATTCAAGGGGAGCTCTGAATGAGAAAATATTTTGGCATTCTACAACAACAGTGTTAGCTACAATGTCAAATAAGATAGAGTAGAAATGGGCATAGTGTAGCTTCTATCTTATCTTTGTGCATTGTATAATTATTTGACATCAATAAGTATGTTGGAGGTACGAAGATCATGGTGAAGTGATGTTGTTGTGGTTTGTGCTAGCAGATTGAAAGTGTGGATTTACAAAGAATTTTCACACACTACTAATTATGTGTTTGCAACTATGTAGCATTGAAAGTTGTTTGTCCTCTTTCATTTTCAATTGAACTGAACACTCCTCATTTACATATTTTGATTTTTTAACAAAATGGGAAGAATTTATGGAGTACTATATTTATTGAACACTCTAATACATTCTAATGTTGAAAATACAATTATGATTGAAAAATTCATTCTCACATACATTCAAACCTATTTGCAAAATGTACAAGAGAAGATTTATTTTTTGCAACTTGAATCTTAGCTTCAGCAAGAAGACTTACAAAAATAGAGTTATCATTTTGAATCTATTTCCACTACAAGGAAAAGACCCTCTAGCAGATGTTTTTGAGGAAACCCACAGAAAAATACCCCATACATCCGTTTCTAGCGGAGGTTACTAGAGGAGGTTGGCGGGCAGAGGGTTTTGCAAATGTTTTCCTCTCGGTGTGCTTATCATTAAACGTCGTCCTAGTGCGGAGGAACCGAGAAAGCACTAGTGTGGACCAAAACATTGGCACACTGGACACCGTGCACTCTGTACACACCCGCCTGGTGCGTTGTATTATTCTATAGCACTGGTGCGTGAAAACTCTTCCGTGCCGGTGCATTATAAAACACCGCGCCAAAACCGAAACCACCCAGTGCGGTAGAAAGCAATCGCACCGGTGCATCATAATACATCACGCCAAAACACAAACCGACCCGTGCGTTTGTAAGAAACAGAATCGGTGCGCCTATAAACCATGTGCACCGATAAAGGGTTAAATTTTAAAAAAAATTATGGCAAAAAACCCAGATTTTACAGTTTTCCAGTGGTCCTCAGCTCTCAATTACCAGTGCGTGCCCTACCATAGAATGCACTGGTGTGCATAAAACATTGGCACACTAGACAATGTGCGCGATGTACATACACCTCTGGGGCATCTTATTACTGTAATGCACTGGTGCTTCAGCACACTTCCGCACTGGTGCATCATAAAACACCGCGCCAAAAAAGAAATGTGCCAGTGTGTTCTTATCCAAGAGCCTCGGTGCACCTATAAACCACATGCACCAGAATAGCATTACAGAAAAAAAAAAAAAAAAAAATAAATAAATAAAAAATTAAGGCAAAATTCCAGTGCTTTATGACTATTCTGCACCGGTGCTTTATGGATATTCCGCCTCGGTGCATCATCAAAATTTCGCACCAAAACTGAAACGTCCTGGTGCGGTGTTAGGGCACCACCCCGGTGCATTATAAACAATGTGCCAAATTTGACACAGTCCGGTGCAGTTTTAGGTAAGCGTACCGGTGTGCCTATAAAACCTCGCGCACCGACACAGTGTTAAGTAAAACAAAATTAATGCCAAAAAACCTCATTTTTCACTTTCCTCAGTGCTCCAAAGCTCTCAAGCACCGATGCCATTTCCCCTTGTTTGAGCCACCCTGACATCGATGCTTGCTCTCATTGCACCCATTGCACGTACTGTTGCTCTGCATTGGCCACCAATCTCCAGCTTTCATTTTGAATAACGGTGGAAAATTTTTCTTTTGCAAATTTTACAGCTAATATGCCTCCTCGATGGCGAAATGTAAAGGTATTTTTCTAGTTTTTCCATAAGCCTTTTAGAGGATTAGAAATTGAAATAACCTTAAAAATAAACATTAAAAAAGAAAAAATAAAAAATTTTTATGCGGTGCGCCGGAGCTGTTCGGCTCGCATCGCCACCAGTGCTAACGGTATCCGCACCATTTCTGGGGTGGTATCGAAAGGCGCCCTGAATAATTTTAAACTAAAAAAATAAAATAAAAGCCAATGCGCTCATTTACCCAGGCGCACCGTTGACCACGGGAATCACAGTGCGGTGCATTGACGGAATTATCTGCCCCAGTGTATGTCATCACACCGCATTCTGGATTCCAAGAGGGTCAATGGTGTGGCCAGGTAAAATACTGCACCATTGACTATGTAATTGTCCAGAAGTCGATGTTCTAACAAAACTATATGCGCTGGGGTGTATATTTCAGTCAGTGCACCGATATTCTGAACTTTGATAAAGGTAACGGAGCTTGAAAAATAGACATCTGCACTATAGCCAATGCGTTGTATTTCATCAGTGGCACTAGCAACAGAGCACTACATTCTTAAGACACACAGTTACCGGTGCGTGACTGTTTTTATGGCACGCCGACTAGTCTGTTTGTTTTTTTTCAAACAAAAATATATATGTATATTCCTAAATACATGTCTATTTTAATAGAAAAAAATTATTTAATATGGCAATGATTCAGAGAGAATAGGAGCAACAGTAGCAACAACAGGCTGAACAATATGACATGATTCGCCAATGGGAGGCCTGAGAGAGGGATAGAGATGCATACCCTCGCCCTATTACTGCAGATACCAGGTGATCCTTAGGCAGGTAGGCCTCCTCAAGTTCTATGAGGAGGCTACTTCCCTAAAGACCCATCGTGTGTTTTTGAGATATCTTATCCGTAGGTGGAATGCCCACCGACAAGCTTTCCAGGTTGGTCCTGACCAATGGTATACACCCACTGAGGAGGATATTTATTTTATTATAGGACTATCGAGGAGAGGGGTGGATTTTCCCTCATTCTTAGACGTGCCAGCTGGCTGTGTAGCAGGGAGTCAGTTAGTTTACTCCCAGAGATACATTGGAGCACATGTATTGTCTCCTTCAGAGTTTCAGGTACCTGGAGGTCAGTTACATATAGGTGCTTTTGGTAGACAGGATGTGCAGTGCCTCTCCCTTATCATTTTGACCATTTCGCACAACACCGGTGACGAGCAACGCATTAGTTGCTCGCTTTTATATTATGTTTATTCTTTAGTACAATAGCCACAACTTGTTAGGTGGTCTATCATTTTTTTGTGGCAGTTTTGTACGGCCTTAGATAGATGTCGTGCTCATGCACAAGGTAGGGTCAACTTCCCTTTTGCTTCAAAGCTATTTTGTTTATTTTTTGAGAGGTTTCCAGAGGTGAGACCTAGTTTTGTTCGACGGCCTCATAGGCCGATGTTTGAGGCTCGGATACATATGTGGGGGCAGATGATGCCCAAGAGGGGAGACACTTTGTTTCCATCCAGGATATCACATGATTCACTGGACTTACTAGCCAGTGTTTACAGGCTGCATCCCTTCATTATGGTCCCATGTCCTTATGCTGGCTTAGATTGGCGAGTGTGTCCCAACATCCTCTTCACAGCTGATGAGCCACCAGATGATAGAGGTAATATTACTATTTTATTTATATTTATTCTAACATGTTCTTTAACTTGTTTTTATTAAATTGTGTAATGAAATTGTCTAATTATTGTTGTGTACTTGTATATATTTTGCATAAATTGGCTCTTTTGATGGCGAGGAGATGCCGGGTCCACCACGTGATCCTGATGTGGATCCCGATGATGACGATCAGGACATGCCTGATGCCAAGGATGATCATGATGAGGATGAGGTCAGTGCAGCAGAGAGACATTCTCCTACTCATGGTGCACCGGTGCTGCCTTTTTCTAGGCGTGGTGGACCTGAGACTAGATATAGGATGGAGTTGGGCAACCAACTCTGTGCATTGATTGTTGATGCGGGCATCAGGCCCGCTCATTACAGAGACATATAGGTCGATGCTAGGCTGTTATAGATGTGGAGAGGCATGTCGCGTGACATGTACAGCCTGATGTAACATGTCGTAGGAGCTACGAAAGCTATTACGCGACTGAGGAGGATTGTTCGTAGTTATAGGTGTAGTCGAGCCATGACACGTGATGGACATTCCGCGAGCAACGCATCACATTAATCTCATGACAATTCACCTCACAGTGCGCCTGATGATCATGAGGCTCCACTGGCAGCATCTGACAGTCATCATGGAGATGAGGCTAGACCATCGGCCATGTCTAGTCAGTAGCCTGTAGCATCCATCAGTACTAGTCATGATCATGAGCAAGCTGGACCATCGACCGCCGAGGCTGCACTATTGACTGAGCAAACCTCCACTACTACTACTCATATTGATGTTGTACTACCACCAATGGATGCATCCATCAGTACTAGTGATCATGAGTAGGCTCGACCATCGACTGTCGAGGATGCACCCAACTTTACTGAGCAGGCATCCACTTGTAGTGCTATTGATGTTGTTATACTACCACTAACGCCTGATCCATGACATTTATATTACAGTTGTATATTTTTAACATTATTCAGTTATATATATATATATATATATATATGGTCCATGTATTTTATGTTCATGTTGCAGTTGTACTTAATTTTCATGTTGGTGATCATCATGATGTGGTGCATATTATTAGTCATGTTAGATATGTTCATTTAATGTTTAGCTTATAGATAGATGTGTATATGTGATAGCATGAGTTATTTGACATATTGAGATGTATATTTGATGTTCATGTTGTGATGATGTTAATATATAATGTTAATTTGATGTTTGAATGTGTTTATTAGTCGAATATGATGTTTGTACGATGGTTATCATGATCGTGATGATGTTTATTAATTAATTTAATATTAAATGACCATAATATTTATTAAATATTATGTCGTGATTGTAATTGTATATATGAAAAATTGTAAAATTGTAATTGTAATTCTAATTGTATGTAAAATTCTAAAATTGTAATTGTATTTGAAATTGTAATTTTAATTGAATTGTATGTAAAATATTTATAAAATTGTAATTGTAATTGTATTTGTAATTGTAATTTTTATTGAATTGTATGTAAAATATTTGTAAAATTGTAATTGTAATTGTAAATGTAATTCTATGTAAAATTGTAAATGTGATTGTATGTAAAATTCTAAAATTGTAATTGTAATTTTAAGTTAAATTGTAATTGTACTTTTAATTGTAATTGTATGTAAAATATTAGTAAAATTTTAATTCTATTAATGTGAAAATTTTAATTGTATTAATGTGAAATGATTTTATTAAAATATTTAAATTTGTAAATTTGCAAATAATTGTAAAATAACAAATCTATAATAATACGATTTTTTGTAACATAATAAAGTTTAGAAAATAATGAAAATAAATTCATGTACTTTATAATTATCATTATTTTATTATGATCTTACATACAAAAAAAAAACTTTATACAGTCCGGTGCGTCGTATTAATACGACACACCGGTGCGTCAAAACTCTGCCACACTGGTAACGAATAAACACAAACAAAAAAAACGCAACTCTATTTTATTTAAGTGAAAAAAAGCGACAATTTGAAAAATGGGCGGCAAAATATTTTTGAAAATATAATTTCATAAAATAATTCTTTAAATACTAAACACTTTTCATTATTTCACTATTTTTGCTAAAATTTTCAGCTAGATATTTGCAGGAGACAGACTTGGAGCAAGAGACCAGGAGGGCACTGTGGAGCAACGAAATACGTTCGAACAAAAGTATTCAGAAAATCAGAAACCAAACATTTGGTGATTAAAACCTTGTATCATAGAATTTGAAACCATCTCGTGATTAAATTTGATTATTTTTTTTACTTTTTTCTGCAGTTTTATCCATTTTTCCCTAAACCCTTCATTTTTTGTTTTTTCCCTTTCTTCTCCCTGTTTTTGTGATTTCAGAATTAGGGATTTTCATTTTAGATTGATGTCCAACCCACGGGATGACTTGCATAGTCGGATCCCAATCCATTCGGCCATTGTGTGATCAAAAAATGGATTTTTCTTTATCGGTGCGCCCTGCGTACGCTACTGCACCGGTGCACTGTATTATACAGCGCACCGCACAAGTACTGTAGTAAAAAAAATTAAAACATTTTTTCTAAATCCGTGCTCGAAATATGAAATAGGGCACTGGTGCTCCATTTAACTAGGCAAGCACCGTATGGTGTATTACACCATTTTTGCGGTGCGTTTATAATACCCCCCGCACCGTTACGTCTATTACAATGTTTTTTGCGGTGCGTTTATAATACCAAATGAACTGTACGGTGTATTATACTATTTTTCGGTGCGTTGTTAATATCCCCACGCACCGGCTGTGGTGCGGACCTCATGAAAGGCGCACCAGTGTCTTGAGATTTATTTTCTACCTGAAAAGTTGAGAATTTATTTATAAATATATTAATGAATGATATGGTACAGGTTTCAGATTGATAAACAAATGTCTGACAAGAGATCAAGTAACAAAAATACTGTTGACACATCAAGAAAATAAAAAAAGGCAAGTTCTTTGTAAATTATTTATAAGAAAATATTATTTTTGAACTATATGTAAGTTTAACTAATATGTATTGTTTACTGTGTATCATGCAGAGCCAAAAAATGATGAAGCTCGATATGATTATTTCTGATCTAGAACCAGAAGAGCGTAAAAGTTTAATAGAAAAATTGAAAAAGGATGAATCAGGTGAATGAAAAAATACTATCGATCCAATATGAGTTTCTTTTTTTTAATTATCATTAATAATATACTTAAAATTATTAGATAACATGTGTCAAATAGTCTACTATTTCACCTTTGTTTAATGTTCTACAGGGACTAACAATTCAGAAAAAGAATGTTGTTCTAAGAAAAGAAAAAAAATAGAACATGCAAATGAAAATCAACTTCTCCTTAGCTCATCTGGAGTGGTGCTGGAAGTTAACGAAAGAGTGAAAAAAATTTACACAAGTTTGAGGGATCTAGTGGAACGAATGTATAGACGTTCTTTCCAACAACAACAACATTCTTCAAATGTAATATGTAATCATAGAATTTTTCGATCATTAGGTACAATAAATAAACAATTTAGCATTAAATATTAATTTTCAAGAATTTTCTTGCAGAAAAGAAAATGGAACCCATTCAGCAAATAAAATAGGACGACAAGGTAGAAAATGGTTGATCTCTAAGTTTGTGAGTAATTGTTACTTCCTTATAACAACTTAACTAGATTTCATTTTTGTATTTTTTAATTTGTGTTACAAAAATCATCATTGAATGTCTTGAAACAGGTGCTAACATACAAAGAAGAACCATCAGACGAATTGATTGAAATTGGGTTAAATATGGGTTGTGAGTATATGTTGGCATATCAGAATTTAATTGTGGAATTTGTAAGCATCTATCGATCTTGTTTTACTTAGCTCCACCTATAATTAATAGAACAAAAAACATCTTTTATATTAAATATATGATTTGTTATGGGGTATAAAACTTGCAGGAAACAAAGTATGGAACTACGCCAACAGATGAAATTTTGAAAGATGGCATGGTACATGGTTTTGAAACAATGTGTATAGTTTATGAGTCAATTGTTGCTATGGTACGTCATTTTTCTTTTCAATTTACATTGATGTATATTATTTAATATTGCAATTTTCATTATTCTCACCAATGTATATACACTCATTTCAGTTTATTTTTATGTTTGTAGATGGAAGGTGAAGAAGAATAAAACAATCAATGCCGTGAACACAACATTCCAGAAAATAACCGAAGTCATGGAAGTAACTCTAGCAGTGACAGCAGTTCAAGCGAAGAATGATGATCACTATGTTTGGATATCAAAGTAAGGCGTTTTATTTTTTGAAATACGTCTGTGAAATTAGACATTTTGTTTAATGTAATGGACATATTGTCCCAATTGAAAGACAAAGGGATACAAATATTAACTATCCCATTTTGTATGATAAAGATCGTCTTATTCATATATATTATATATATAATCATAAAATATGTTTTAATTTATTCTATTGCATTCTCCATTGTTGCTATTGCGTTCTCCATTGTCGTTCTCAAATGCACTAATAAAAATTTAATTCATATGAATATTGTTATAAGATATATATGTGTCGACTTTTGATGAATAATGAATTTTAAAAACCACAATAATTCTGATATTGTATAACAAATTAGTTTAAACAACACATTCAAATGCATTAATAAAAATGTAATTAATATGAATATCTTTATAATATGTGTCGACTTTTGATGAATAATGAATTTAAAACAATCACAATAATTGGACTATCACAGCTCGATGTTTCTAAAAAAAACAAAATGACAACTAGTGCGTGTCAGTAACTGTCAACCAGTGCATTTATGTCTCTATACGCACTGGTGTCTATACGCATTGGTGCGTTTATGATCTATGGGCACCACACAAATACCGATACCAGTTATAAATATCAGTTCATTTGTGTGATACTACTTATCGGGGCGTTTATGTATATATAAGCACCGGTGCATTTATATGATCCATGTGCACTGCACGAATACCGATACCAATTATAAATCTCGGTGCCTTTCTATGATATGGCGCACCGGTGCATCATAAAGGTATATGCACCGGTGTGTTGATACGACCTATGGGCACCACTCAATTCCCAAGACCAATTAGAATAGCCCTGTGCATTGTATCACCAACACTCTGCTTGGTGTTGTTTTATACATTAACGACCCAGTGCATTCTCCCTAGACCGCCCTGGGGCGCCTTCTGAATGTACGCACCAGTGCGTTAAAGCCAGAGTAGCACACCAATGAAAAAACATCTGTAATAACCTCCGGTCTCCCATTTTATTTTAGTTGTGTTGAATTTTTGTTAAAAGCTCCACTAAAAATGGATGTGGTAGCATATGTTTTTTTGACAATTTTGGCCAATTTTATAACACTAAAAACCTCCTTTATAACCTCTGCTAGAGGGTCTTTTCCTTGTAGTGTTCTAAACATTGAGACCGACCCCCATTAGCAGCAAGAATATAATGTTGAGGTTGATTCACATTCAGTGCCTAGTTCAAGAGCAGGTTTGCATGCAGGTGTTGAAATTTAGCCCATACTTCCCAAGCCAATCATCAGAACTTGGGAAGAGCTGATCAAAAACAGAAATGGAATTGGTCTTGGATATGAAAAGGATATGTCCTTTCATATTCCAGATTAATCAAAGCCCATCCAATTTCGTATTTTTGAATTTATTCATGAAAATTCACCTTCATTTGTTCCAGATTATGCTCCTCTTTCACAAAAACCAAAAAATATTGTTATCTTCCAACATTGTGACCGATTTGGCCATATGAAATATCACTCTTTTGATCTTAATCCATGTGAGAATTTTCATAAAAAAACTCATTATTCACACAAATTCTTCATAAACAAGCCTCCTGCAAGAAGAAAGATTCATCTTGGATGGGTCGTTTCTTGGTAATGGGATTCAACAACCAATATGATATTTCAGTCATATGTCATAAATTATTCTAGAGTATTAAAAAGTCTTGCAGTTGATTTTTCACCATCATCTCACCTTGTATCTGACAGGGGGGAATTGATGTTCCTACAAAAGCTTCAAAGCCACATCAAGTGACCTTGAGCCACAACATGCCATACCAATTTTAGAGTTGTAGCTAGAGACATAGATGACCATGATGATGGATTTTGTTGGTGGTCAACCTTAAACCATCTATTCCGGGTTGAGACCTCCCTTTTCAGGTTGATATTCTCCCACTTCAAATAATTGGGGACACTTCCTCTAGAAGAAGACTTCAACTTCTTGCTAGTTTTGGAAGAGTTCCAATAATTGCATTAAGAATTACAGAGTTGATGGTGACCATCCTTAAACCACCGCAGGTTTATACCTCCCTTTTCAGGTTGAGGTTCTCCCTTTTTATTCAGGTTGTAGACCTCCCTTCCTCCAGGTTGAAGGTATTCATCTTCAAAGCATTAGGAGCACTTCCTCTAGCAGAATAATTCAACTTCGTGCCAGATTTGGAAGAGTTCTGGGAACTACACTAAGCGTTCCAGTGTTGGTGGTCATCCTTAAACCACCTCCTTATGCCAAAATTTCAGAGAGCACATTCAGCCTAGTGCTGCCATGCATATTTTACACATTTTGTATTACAACTCTCTTCTTGGACCCATATATACCCCTTCGGATTAAGGGGGGGAATGTTGGACACCTAATCCTTTAAGGGTTGGTGTGGAAGTTGAATAGTCTTAGGGAGTCCAAGAGACCTTGGAATATGGAATCCAATGGACAATAAAATGTATTATAAATATGTATATCATGTGAATAGAAAATGCATTCACTATTTTATCATTTATGTCTCCTCTCTTCTTGGACTCATACATACCCCTTCATATTAAGGGGGGAAATTTTGGACACCTAATCCTCTAAGGGCTAGTGTGGAATTTGAGTAGTATTAGGGAGTGCAATAGAACTTGGAATGAGGAATCCAATAGTCACTACAATGTATTATAAATATGTATATCATATGAATAGAAAATGCATTCATTGTTTTATCATTTATGTCTCCTCATATTCCATGTGTGTTTGAAAAATAAGACTCTCAACATCCTCCGAAATATAACTTAAGTAGTATTGGTCTCTCCCTCGTTGTCCAGTTTGACATTGTAGGCATCTTATTCTTCTTTTTATTTTTTATTTTATTTTATTTTTTTTATTTATAGGGGTAATAATCTTTGTATTAGTTCCAAAAAAGTGTGGCTAAAATGACTTGATACAAATTTGTAGAGAGAAGGGCATCTCTATTAGAAGATATCCCTGTATATACTTCCCAATAACTATAGAAAGAAGATTATATCCATCTATTTGTATTACACTAACTATGTAAATTCTTACAATTTCATAAAGGAGTAGGCTATATCTGCATTTCATTGGTCATTACATAAAAATTGTTGAATTGTTGGTGTACCTTGAAAATGGAACTCTACGTAGCCTTGCTAAGCTTGGTTGATGGAGCACTCCTCTGTTGGGGGTTGATTATAGTTTTTATTGTTTGATCATGAATTTTTGGTAGCCCTCCTTTCCTTAATTGTGGTGTATTGTTCCAACCCTATAATACGACCATGAAGTGCATCAATGAATTTGTGCAAGGCATATAAATCCTTCTCAATGTGGAGGCATCACTGGTTTTTTTTTTTTTATCGCCTCTTTGAGTGAGGTTGCTCCAGCATGCAAATACCCAATCTCCATTTGAGATTTTTCATTCCATTTTTTGCAACTCCATAACTTGTTCCAACCAAGCTTTGAGGGAGGCACAATGGGTGCAAGAGGTATTGAATGTATTTATGATACTACCAGGGTGGGATAAAGGAGTGTAAGGTAGTAGACGAGTAAGAAGAATGAGAGAGAACTTAGGAAATTAGATGTGAGGTGTGTGTGAGGGGAGGATTTGAAATGAAAATTTTTACTAGGAAATGTGAGAGACAAGAGATTGAGATCTCTACATCATATTGAGCGAGATGATGCAAAAGGGATTTTATTCTGAGTTAATCATCCAGTGAGGAGGCTTAGATCTACAACAAAGAGATGCGATTTTACAGTGAAGGACTCTTTTATTTTCATATTTTTTGTGGGTTCCAGTGCTGATGTGAGAGCATGTCTTAGGTTTAGAGGAGGTTAGAGTTGTTTTCACAAGGAGAATGTGATTATAATGCATGATCAGGGGATTTGATTATACCCGAGGTCATCATTAATTTGGGACTCTCCTTAATATTGATGGAAAGCTTGATTTTCATGGTTGTTTGCTGTTGCATTGTTTTCTCTTAGTACATGGAAGAAAGAAAAACTCCCCAGGTGTGTTAAGTGATGTCAACCACGAGCTAGGATTTGATAGATCTCTTCCTTTTTGGGTTGAGATTCTTCGAAAAACTGTTGAATGAATAGTGCAAAGTCCCCTATCATACTGGGATTCTAAATGCAGAGATCACATAGATTTATAACTCCCAAAAGAAGACTATACACTTACACTATGTTGTTTAATTCCTAGTCGAGCCCCCATTCATAGTGTGGCTTTTATTTCCCTTCAACATCAATTATAAATCCCCTTGCCCCTGTTCTTCTTGGATTATTATTCAATGTGCCATCAAGAAGATATAGGCTTGATTTTGTTCTTCTAACCAATTCTTAAAATCCATGACTTTCAGTCTAATTTTATAGTTGAGGAGAGTGGGAAGACTTCTAGAGGGGTTGTTTGTGATATGAGGAATTTTATCCAAAACAAATTGAAACCATATTGATTCTTCCACCCGCAAGCTATTTTGATTAAATTTGATGTTTTCTTTTGAAATAATGATTTCAATTGTGGGACCTCACACCTCGTCTAGGATCTTTGTGTGCTCTAGATTTTTACAATGAAATATGCTTTTGTCCCTTGCTAACTAGAGTTTCCAACAAAGGAAAGTTAGAAGGCTTAGCCATAATATCTTTACAAATAAAATTATTCTTAAGGGAGTAAGGATAACTTGAGTTCCACTATGTAAATAATTCAATGATGTTCACTTAAAAATTTGGATTCACAGGGAGGGGATGGACCAAAGACTTCCAACACTTTTGAGAATAGAGACAAGAGAGGAACATGTGATGGATTATTTCCTCAACACTCATGCAAAAGGCACATCTTGAAGAGCCTTTCATTTTGCATTTTTTAATATTTCCAGTTGTTAGAATTCCTCCCCTTAGGAGGGTCCATATGAAATTCTTGGCCTTCACATACTTTCTACTCTCCATAAAACCTTTCAATAAGGTCAAATGGATTGTTTCTTGATATCCTTGAAGTGCATTAATATTTCCTAGCCAAGTTCCATTATAATTTGTCTTTTTTTCTCTAGTTGAAGAGGTGTTACACCTTTTAAATTCTTGATAAGAATATTCCATTGATGTAAGAGCTCAAGTGGAATAAGTGGGGGTTTCCATTCCTTAAAGGATTAATTGTTTTGATCCCATGCTGATATTTGTGCCAACTTGGTTATGTTTTTTTATTTTACACTAGGTCTTGAGTTGTTTCATTTCTAAGATAGAGGATAATTTGGGTTTTATCAATATATTGTCTTCCCAGAAGTTGATTTCATGCCCACCTCTAGGAATTATGGGTGTAGGAATTTGAATGAAGGGAAGGGATTTTTGCACAATTTTCAAATTGGTGAACAAGACCTGATTGGGATTTGAGTTTGTAGAATTTATTGACAATAATTGTTTAGATATTTCCCCTCAATGAATTTCTTCCACCAAGCAAGCTTTGGGTGATGAGTCTCCATACTATTTTTTCTCCCAGAGCTAAGTTCATCAGATCAAGTTGCTTTATGGCTATCCCCCCTCTTTCATATGGGACTACCACCTTTTTCCAACTAAGGATATGGAATTTTTTGGAATCTATCCTACCTCCCTGCCACAAAATGTTTCTTAAGATTAGATCACTTTGTTTTTGAGTGCTAGATGGTGCTTGCAAAATTTCATACTAATAAATGGGGAGAGATGATTAGATGGATTTGATTAAAATTACCTTTCCATCCAAGTTTAACCACTGTGTTCCCCATTATTTGAGTTTTCTCTTCATTTTATATATGGTCTCTGACTAGATCTCTTCCTTCACATTTCTCTTAAAATTTGGCATTCCTAAATATTTTAAATTAGTCCATTTCGATTTGTAGGGGATCTGGAAGATTTGTGAGATGTGCCTAAGGATTCTTGGAGATATATTCCAGTGATATATACTACTTTTTAGTTTATTGAGTATGAATCCCAATGATTCTAGGAACTGATATAGAGTGTTCTTGAACTTTCTGGCCATAATGGTAGAAGATCCTCCTATTAATAGCACATCATCACTGAAATGGGAATGCTTTATGCTTTTGACTCCCTTGCGATAGTGTATTCCTATAATCAAAACATTTTTTTATCATGCTCAAGTCTCTTGTTGAGGTCTTTTGCCATAATGATGTAAAGGAAGGATGACAGGGGAAACCCTTTCCTTAATCCGCAAGTGCTCTAAAATAATTTCCCTAGTATTTCGTTTACAAGGGGAGCTATATAAGGCTTATGAACAAAATATTTGATAATATAAACATATCATTAATTAAACCAAATTTTTCTAAAAGAAAATAAAGGAATGAGTTTCTTACTCTATCAAAGGCATTTTCCATGTTGAGCTTGAGAATGAAGCCTTGTTCTTCTTGGGAGAGGCTAGAATGGACAAATTCCCATATTAGGAGAACATTGTCAACAACATATCTTTTTTGGATGAAACAAACTTTATTTTGAGACATAGGCTGAGGGAGAATAATTTTGATCTAATTTTCTATAATTTTTGTTAGAATTTTGTCTGAAGAATTGCACAAAGAAATGGGTTGAAATCTATTGAAAATATTTTTCGTAGTTTCTTTAGAAATTAAAGCTAGGAATATTGAGTTGGTGTTACCTCCTACTTTGTGCTTCTAATGAGCCCATTTAATCATCTTAAGGAGATATTTTTTGATGAGATCCGAGTAAGAACAGTAGAAAACTATGGTAAATCCATATGGCCTCAACACTTTGTCTGGATTAGGCTACAGTCGCCCAGTACAATTTTTATTCTTCCATAGTCTTAGTTAAAGCTTCATTGGCTTCTTTAGATACTATTTTTGGGATTTTCCTAATGATTTCTTCAAAATTCGCCAGTTCTGGATCTACTGCTGATAACCTTTTGAATTATTGGTGTGGTTCTTCCTTGACTGCTTCTTTCCCTTCAATGAATATGTTTCCTTCTTCAACTATTGAATCAACCATATTATTGTTCCTTCTGGATTTTTCTTGGTTATGGAAAAAGGTAGTGTTCTTATTGCCAAATTGAATCCATAGGATTCTAGATTTAATTTTCCAATTATCCTCTCCTTTCCTATTAATTTGGTATTTCCAATAAAGGTCTTCTTCTTTGGCTTGCATTTCTGTTGTTTCACCATCGCTTTCCAACCTTTGTTTCACATTAGGAAATTATTTTTTAAGGTTAATCTTCTCCTATGTTGGCTTTATATATCTCGATTTTTCGCAACTTTTTAATGTAGTTTTAACGAGTTTCAACTTTATCACCCAAACATAGCTTTGGGAGCAATTGACTTTGGTGCACCAATATACACCTATCAAATGTTTGGAATCCTAATTAGTGGCCCAAAGAGGGTTATATCGAAAGGGGAGCAATCCTAGGTTGGTTCTTTTGCTCAAAATTAAAGTGATGGGTTTATGAGAAAATATTGTTGTTGAGAGAATTCTTGATGATTTTGTTCTAACACCTCTGATGAGACTAGTGTAGATTAAGAAGTGATCCAACATTTATTTTATATTTCCTAGGAATGTACACTTGTTTCTCCAAATACACTTGCCATTCTTTGGCTTGACATCCACTAAAATGTGCTCGATCATTATTGCCTCGAGCTTGTCTCTGCTTGGAACTAGAAGGAATGACCCACCTAATTTTTCTTTCGTATTCATAACAAGGTTGAGATAACCACCTAGAATGACATGCTGGTTACCTTCATCTTATAAAATGATTGCTAATGGGCTCTAACATTGTTATTAATCTGTATAATGCACAGGGGTAAATATGTTGTATAATGTGAGATATTTCCTATTTTATTTATTATGAAGGTCAATCGTAATCTAGTGTTGATATTTGTAAATTTTATGTATATCCATGATTGTTTGGTTCCATATAGTGAAAATACATCATGATTCCCCTATTGCACTAATTTCTACTTCTTTTTAATTCATATTCATCTTGATTACTGTTGGCATTTCCTGCTCACCCAGTTTGATCTCTTCGAGAAGTATAACTACAAGGTTTTCAAATTTTATTAGATATTTTATTACATTTTTTTTGGTTGCATTCCCAATGCCTTTGAAGTTCTAGGAGAAAAAAATCATTATTTACCTTGTAAGGGGGTGGAAGAGCCCTTACCTCTCTCTTACTAGGTATATATTTCCTCCATTACTATCCGTTTGTCTAGATATGTCTCCATTGGTTGTTGAACGCTCATTTCCATGTCTTTTTGTGTTGCTTCATCTCTGAATTCTTTATTAATATTCCTTCCAATTTTATTTTGAATTAATTTTGGTGGTGCTAGAACTTATTTAGCTTTGGTTCTTATTAAAATCCCTACAAAGGAGGGAAAAAATGAATTTAGGGGGGGCACGAGGCATTTTAGTTATGAGGGAGGTAGGCGCAATGGGGGCATGATCAGATACAAAGGGGTTAGCTGATAGGGGGGTATGAGAAATTTTTTTGATCCATAACAATAGAGAGTGGAAGGGGATAATTCATAGCAAGATGTTCAAAGGATTCCTCTTATTCATGCTTAGGAATGGTGGCAATGGGTTCATCTAGATCTAGATCAGTAGGTATATTAGCTAAGAATCCAAAATAGTTCGAGGAAGAGGGTTGTGAGATCCCCTCTTGAGATAAGGGGTTGACATTGAAAGATAAGGGACAGAGGGAGAGGGTCCTGAAGGAGGATGCACTAATTATTTAGAGGATTTGTAGGGATTGCTGGAATTTTTGTACTTAATGGTTTCCCAGGGTGCTCCTTGAGCCTCTTGTGATTCCTCTATTGATTTCTTTGGGCATCTATTGTCAAAATGGCCATATTATTGAAATAAATTACATTTGAATAGGATATGTTCATAGTCAATCTATTTAATATGTGTCCAATTGTCTACCTTTATCTTCACTGCTTTTGGTATCCCTCTGGATAAATTGATTTCTAAAAAATCCTTGTGCATGCATGCCAGTTCTCCTTTAGATCACTTCGATCGATATATTTTCCAATTAAATTTCCTATCATTCTTACCTATTCATCTCCCCAATAGTGGAGAGGAATATGGGGAAGGCATACCTAGACCGAAACTACACTAGGTATGTTCAGCGCAGGATCAAAGTCTGTAGTCCATCAATTTAAATAAATTCCTCTTGAATCCATGAAATATTTTCCATTAATGAAGATCAGGTCATGATATTCCTTGAATTCAAAGTAAAAGGTGAAATATCCTCTACCACAAAAACAAACTAATATTTTCCCTTGTATTTTCAGGATCCAGTTGCGTTATATCCATTTTTGCAAAAATTTTGGTGAGGGCCAGAGTCCTGTGAATTTTCCAACCAATCCTCAATTAGAAAGAGAGAGAGAGATACTTTAGGGATGATGGGAGGCATATATATCTCAAGAATTAGATCCAACTTGTTAACACACTTAGATATTGAAGGGCGCTCTTGAGGGGGACTGAGCGATGAGATGAGATTTAAGAATGCATGAGAAGTTGGATCGAGAGGATGTGAAGGAGGAGGGGATCCCACCCCCCCCCCCCCCTCTCCCTGAGCACTCTCCAGAGGGTTCATCAGGCGAGCTTGAACCATAATGTGAGGGCGTAGATCAACGGTGCAATAAAGCTTCAAAGCATGCTTAAAAACTTGGGGTAAGATCCACCTAGTTATAAAAGAAATAGAGTAAGTGAAGAAGGATGTGTTTTAGATTGAAGATGAACATATAAAAGGGGGGGATACCATTCTAGACAACATTATGTTACTAAAAGAAACCTGGAACATTTTTTTTAGATAGGGTTTTATTTATTTATTTTATTATGAACCCCTTTGAATTTTTTGTGATTTCATAACGAACTTGAAACAAAATTTTCTTAGGACCATCCATTGTCATTGTGACATTTTTCTTGGCACCATCCATCGTCACTGTGACATTTTTCTTAGGACCATCCTACTATGGAATTTTGCTTAGGACCATCCATCGACACTATTGTGCCACCTTTCTCTATCGTTTTTTGGATTTCTCTAACTCTAGTTTTAGTTTTAGCGTATACTAGCTTAAGTTTCCTTGTTATCGTCTTTTGGTGGCCATCATATTTTTTTGGTTTCATTTTTATCCCCCTTATCCCGCATGGGCATTTCATCGTTTCCTCTTTGAAGGTACTAGCAACAATGGTTTTACTAGGGGTAGCCCTTACTTGACATGGATCTTCCCCTTTCCTTTTAGCTTTCTCTAACTTCCCCAAAATTTTCATGAAATTTTTTATTCCCTTGTCTGATTCCCCATGCCTCAGTAGAGGGTGGAAGTTGGGAGGGATGTTGTGTACTACCAGGAGCAAGCCCATAAGGGAAACACCTACATGCACCAACAGTTGTAGGAATTTTCATCATGGTACAATGAACCCACACCATGTCATATCCAGGATGAAATCACATGTGCCAAAGTAGAAGCTTCTATGTAGATACATACCCTCTCTAACATAGATATCCTCACTAAATGGGCTACATGTATTCTAGACACATGTCACACGAGAGGTTGTTTCAACAAATACACGTAAATAATGGATCTTTATTGGCAGACGAAATTTATTTTGGGCTACAGATTACTTGAAAGACATTAGCACCAAAAAAATATTCTCCATTGACTTGAGTACCTACATTGACATTTGAAGGAATTGGATTAAAGAATGGAGAGAATCAAATAACATCTTGTTATTCCACCCTCAATAGGGAAACCATATGAGGGCTCTAAGGAACCCATCGTGTTTATAGGTTCTAAGTCATTTCATCTACCTAGTTATTGATTATGTTTATGTGGTTTGTTCCGTATGTTGTATACCCTATGCTGCAAAGATATTTCAGACAATGTGTCTATTTTCCTATGTTTACTTTTAGATCACCGAGTGCTTAGAGGACACTCTCCTCCTCGCAGAGAGATTTTTTGATCTATTCAAGTCTTCGTAGTGAAATACTAACCTGATAATTTCAGTTTCTCTTGTATTCTACTATTTCTAAAGGCAAATTTTTTTTTCGCCTTACATTTTTTTCTCCCTCTAGATGATATAAAATTATTTTGTTTAAGGTTAAAATTTCTCTTTCGTGTGAAGTGGAAATTTGATGATGGCTTTTTTTTCATGCTTGTCACTTTAGGTTTTATTTAGATTCATTCAGTGTCAATTTTTTCTTGTGTTGTTATATGTTATTTTTTTATAACAATTGAGAGGATCATTTGTTTTTCATGTGTGTCACTTTAGGTTTTACGTATACTTTTGAGTGCCAATTTTTTTTGTGTGTTATATGCAATTATTTTCTAGTAGTTGTGAGGAAGGGTTGAAATTATTCATCATTAGAAAAAGAAATCATAAAAAATCACTAGTCTAGGTTTATAGCACCAAAAAAATGTATTGAGATTCAAGTGATTCTTGGAAAGTGCAACTCCCTAGAAGTGAAGCTCAAAACAAAATGTTCTCTAAATTGGGAAAGGGATAACATTTAAAAATAAAGCTATGGGGAATAAGTTTCTATTTTATTTCAAGACTTCATTTGCGATAAAAAAACAATAGAATAACATGCCATATATGTTAAGCTCTATATAATATTAAAAATATTTCTATTTATAAAAAAATTCAAAACTTAACTAATCAAAATCTTAAAAAAATATGTAATTATAAACCTTAATTTTTTCACTTTTGATGTTATTAGTTATTTCTAATTGTTTATTTTACAAATACAAATATCCACTAAGTCACCCAATTAAATGAAAAAAATTGATTAAATTCTAAATTTACCAAATTTCCTTTTCCATGTTTTTTCCGAGTCCAAATCACATTTACATTCCAACCGGATTTAGATGTTTGGGTTTGACAGTACAAGTCGAAGACAAAAAGAAAAAAAAAATTCAGAAGCAACTCGTCTGAGCTCAAAATAGTAAGGGGATAAGAGCTTGAGATGCCATTGAAACTATATATTTATTTATCGACTCAAATGAGCATCCAGAAAAGGGTTGGAATGGTGCTGATAAAGATCTTGACCTAGTCGTTATTATTATTATTATTATTAAATGATGATAAATGGTCCAATTTAATAAATCTTAACTTATATCATTTTTTATATATAAATAATATTAGCACAATCACATTTACCAATGTGGTTGATATACATTGATAGGGGTCTATGAAATAGATTTACAATCACATTCGCCAATGTGGTTGATATATGCCGATAGGCCTATATCCACCACCCACCACATGTATTTTACGAAAATAAATATTATATATTTATGAATATAATTACCAATATATTTTATATGTTTACTTATAATATATTAATAATATTAACTATATGCATACTATATATTAACTTAAAATGTGTTTTCTCTTATATATATATATATATATATATATATATATATATATATATATATATATTATTTAATAGAAAAATATACAATAATAATATATTATTAATTTTTTTCAATATATTAATAGTTTTAACTCAAACTATACTATAATTCAAAAATAACATAATAATATTATTTTATTAATATATATAATATGTGTATATCTCTTACCAATATCCCAAGGTATTATTAATATTTTAAACCAAAAGAACTAAAAAACCAAATGGTTTAATATTATAAACCCAAGGAATTGGTGAACCTAAGGGAAAAATATTAAAAACCTAAGAGATCAAGAAGCCCAAGGGATCTGTTAGCGCTGGAATCAACACTTGGATTGTGACAAGTGCTTGATGAGACACATCTTAAGCTCTAGGGAAATTTAATGATTTGAATTATATAATTGGTAGGAGATTTAAGCTCTCAATCATTGAAAAGGGGTTTCAGAAAAATTCACTGTCACACCAATGAGGGTATTTAGTCCTGATATGGTAGCAAAAGATAAGTTTGTAGCCTATGGCAGGAAGAAAGTGTGGAATAACAGAAGGGTTAGTGGGTCTGCAAGGCACAAATCCACTGCTTTGATGAAAAATAACACAAGAACTAGTTTGACAATATATCAATAAGAGAAGGCTATCATAAGAATTACAATAATCTCATTGAATATAATTAAAATTCACTATCATAAGGAATTCTCTTTAACCAGTTACTATGCACATATCATCTATAAATATTACTAAGTAAGACTGATAAAAGTTGATAAGGCACATAAACTCATCAAGAGTGTCATAAAAACATATAACATCATTTGAAATTACAAACTGGAACTGAAGAGATTTAGGTATGGAAACACATAAGAAGGATTGACAATACACATATCAAGATAGCAATAAGTCCGCAAGAGTGTTCTTCAATATCATTATCTAAAAGGAGTACACATATCATATGAGTATAAGATTCAAAAACCACCAACCCCTTCTCTATTGAGTTTCATCATATATATACCAGATATATTATGCTAATATTTCCACAAAAAGTGTGAATCTGTTCTGGAGGAGTTATCATATTCCTATACATAAGATGAAGCTTATCCTTAACCATAATACAAATTAGTGCATCATAATAAACATAAACAACACTATGGCATATAATTCGAAGTGGCTGGAGTGATGTGGAGAACTGCTTGCAAACTGCTCATATTTTCTGGTATAACCACTTCTAAAAAAATGCAACTAACAACTGAATTTGACATCTGGATCTCTCCCCAAAAAGTGCAAAACAAAATTCTAAAATTTGGAAGGGAACATGATCAATTGACAACTGGCAACAACTTCTTCTATTGATAATACATGCATGTAATTACTCCTTAGTAGCACCCTTCAAGACTTGAACAAAAACTGCCTCCACTTCCTTTAGACAAAAATTTAGGAAATAATAGCTATCCTAAAAAATATGTAGCTATTATCAAAAATCCTGTAGATAGATGCATTTGTCGATTAAGCCAAAAATATGTGCTTCTCCTTCTTTGATTTTCCTTAAATGTTTAAATAAAATCAAGTATAGAAGAAAAAATTTTGAGGGACTCTGCCTTAGTGAATCTTTTAGCTTTTCCTTTTTCTGCATATTTCTGTTTCTGAGCTCTTGTCTTCTTGGCTTCATTTCTTGGGCTTTTATCAACATTTATAATTTCATCTTTTAGACTAGGATTAGCAATGAGTTTGTTGCTTAGTCTTAGCTTGATTGCTACATAATCTCCATTATTACAAGAATCAGATATACTTTCTGATAAATCCACGGGCTTTGTCTTTGTTTTTCACGTTTCCTAGAAAGAGCATTGTTAGCACGGTCTTCGTGTTGTTTCTTGGGTGATGACTTAGATTTCCACCACTTGTAGATATAGCCATAATATACAACTTGCCAACTAGAGACAAAAACCCTACACACAACCCTCCTTTCTTGCTTGAGATG
This sequence comes from Pinus albicaulis, assembly GCA_034641835.2. Classification (NCBI taxonomy): domain Eukaryota; kingdom Viridiplantae; phylum Streptophyta; class Pinopsida; order Pinales; family Pinaceae; genus Pinus; species Pinus albicaulis. The sequence goes on along the minus strand of CM076582.1, from coordinate 1,018,595,357 downwards.
ACAAGTTGTTTGCTGGAAAATGTAACACTATTAGCTGTAACTTTCTTGGAGAACTCGGTCATGAAAAAATTGAACCTAATCCTCTGGAGTCTATGCCTTTAATCACAGTATGGTTTAATTGAAAGGATTAGAAATTATTCAAATCTGAGCGCGAATTCACCCCATACAATACATCACTCCTCTGCATCATTAAAATATTGATACCTTGTAGCTTATTTTTCGCTTCAGCCATAATGAATAGCTATAGGTTAGCTCCACCAACAATATAATCACTCATTTATAATATTACTTCTAATTTAGAAATAATTACCCTTTTGAAAAGAATGATATCTCATAACATAAAATTTCTTCAATTAATTTCAAAGGAGAATGATCTTTTCTCTGAAAAATGTTCCTTGCACGAATTTTCCAGGTAATAGCTACTTACTGGGTTTGCTTGTAAGACTAGATTTTCTGTAAACAATATCTGCCTTACTTGGGTTGTTGACTCATTTTAATAAATCCTCCAATAGAAACCTTTCATCAAGGTAATACCTCTTGTTTCAGCAGACCTTCAACATTCAAAGAGAAATATCTTTTCACCTGATAAATGGCTCTTTTCAATTAATTTCAAAGGAGAATGATATTTTCCCTGAAATTACTCCTTGCAGCTCCCTATGTAGTTTCAGAGAAATAACTACGTTTATCTCTGTGTTGCAATGTAACCAAACTTCAAAGAAATAACTACCTTTTTCTTTGTGTCACCAATGAAAACATGCTCCTGAAGAAATAACTGTCGTTTTCTCTATGTCACCAATGAAAATAGGTTCCTGAAGAAATAACTACCCTTTTCTCTGTGTCACCAATGTAACCTTCAAAAGGGTAGGTATTAACCCGGAAAGAGCAGATATTATTTTATTACTAAAATGACCAATAACTTTTGACACTAACCTAAGTTAAAACAATGGTTTTAACTTCTTTTTACGAACCTAAGACACAATACCACCTATAAAACTTAAAAATATTTTTGGTTTTGAGACCCTTTTTTACTTTTATTGAAAATGACTAGAATTTTGACATAGGATAGGGAACAAGAAAAATTCAAAAACAATGATACAATGGCGGTCATACTATTAACGTTTATAGTGCTAATAGGATCCATATTAAAAACAGAAGAGATTAATAAAGCCTAAGAAATTATATTTTAAATACAAATGAATGATAAAATCACATGATTACTAATATTATAGACTGAAGAGAATAATCAACCGTAGGTATTTTTAATATTATAAACCCAATGAATTAATAAACTAAAGAATCAATAAACCCAATGGATTGATATTAAAAACCCAAGGGATTAATACTAAAAAACCAAGGGTTTATAAAACTAAGTGAAAAATATTAAACCTAAGAGATTAATATTATAAATCATTAAGTATATAAACTCTTAGATAAATACTATAAACTGTGAAATAAACATTAATATTTTAAACTGAAGAGATCAATAAACCCAAGTGATTAAATGATAAACCAAATGAATTATTAATATTAGAAAGTTAAGGAACAAATAAATAAAATCTTTTAATATTATAAACCCAAGAAATTAGTAAACCTAAGTGAAAAGTATGATAAACCCATGGGATAAATATTAATATTATAAACAAAGAAATTAATAAACCTTGAGAATTGATGTTTGAAAATCAAGAGATTAATAAATTCTAAGAATTAATATTTTAAACTCAAAACCTAAAAAATTAATAAACCCTAAAAATCAATATTTTAAACTAAAAATATTAATAAACCCAAGGGATTATTAATATTATAAACCAAAAGAACTAATAAACCCAAGGGTTTAATATTTTAAACCAAGGAATTGGTGAACCCAAGGGATAAATATTAAAAACCTAAGGGATCAATATTAAAAACAAAACAGATTAATAAAGCCTACAAATTAATATTTTAAACACAAAGGATTGATAAAATCACATGATTATTAATATTATAAACCCAAGGGAATAATGTTAGACCTAAGAGATTAATATTATAAATCTGAAGTATATAAAAACCCTTAGATAAATACTATAAATCATAAAATAAACATGGTTGACCATGCATGATTTAAACATAGAGACAATTGTTTTCACAATGCGACGTTGGACCGAGAATGACCATGGTTGGCCATGGTTTATTTTCATATTGAGACAATATTTGTCACAACGTGACATTCAACCATGGAAGACCTTGATCGACTATGGATAACGATGATTAACAATGGTCACCCATGCTTGATTTTCATATTGAGACATTGCTTTTCATAATGTGACATTGGACCATGCATTAATATTAAAGTATAGGAGTAATATTTAATGCATAATATTGGGATTTAATAAACCGAAGGGACTAATATTACCAACCCAAAGAAATAGAAAACTCATGGTATCAATGTTATAAACTCAATGGATCAACAAACCTAGGGAATTATGAATATGATAAACATAAAACATCAATAAAGCCAAGGGATTTTAAATATTATAAACAAAAAACATCAATAAACCCAAGGGATCATTAATATTATAAAGCCAACAAAATAATATTATAAATACAAATTATTAATAAACCCAAGTGACTAATGAACCATAACAATTAAAATTTTAAAATCAACCCATTAATAAATCCAAGGGGTTATTAATATTATAAACCAAAAGAACTAATAAGCCCAAGGTTTTAATATTATAAACCCAAGGAATTGGTGAACCCAAGGGATAAATATTAAAAACCTAAGAGATCGAAAAGCACAAGGGATCCATATTAGAAACATAAGAGATTAATAAAACCTAGGAATTAATAATTTAAATAGAAATGAATGAGAAAATCACATGATTATTAACATTATAAACTAAAGCGATCAGTCAACCTTAGGGATTGTTAATATTATAAACCTAGTGAATTAATAAACTAAAGGATCTATAAATCCAATGGATTGATATTAAAAACCCAACGAAATAATAAACCCAAGGGATTAATACTAAAAAAAGAAAGGGTTTATAAACCTAAAGGAATAATATTAAACCTAAGAGATTAATATTATAAACCCTTAAGTATATAAACCCTTAGATAAATACTATAAACCATGAAATAAACATTAATATTTTAAAGTGACCGAATTAATAAACCCTGAAGGGATTAAATGACAAACCAGAGGAATTATTAATATTATAAAGTTAATGTAAAAATAAACCCAAGCGTTTAATATTATACACCCAAGAAATTAGTAAATGTAAGGGAAAAATACTATAACCCTAAGGGATAAATATTAATATTATAAACGAAGAAATTAATAAACCCTAAGAATTAATATTTTAAACTCAAGAGATTAATAAACCCAAGGGATTATAAATATTATAAACCAAAAGAACTGATAAACCCAAGGATTTAATATTATGAACCAAAGGAATCAGTTAACCCAATGGATACATATTAAAAACCTAATGGATAAATAAGGCCAAGGGATCAATATTAAAAACAAAAGAGATTAATAAAACCTAAGAATTAATATTTTAAACTCAAGATATTAATAAACTCAAGGGATTATTAATATTATAAAACAAAATAAGTAATAAACCCAAGGGTTTAATATTATAAATCAAAGGAATTGGTGAATCAAGGGATAAATATTAATATTATAAACCAATAAATTAAAAAACCCTAAGAACAAATATTTTAAACTCAAGAGATTAAAAAACCCCAAGAATTAATATTTAAAACCCAAAAACCTAAGAAATTAATTAACCCTAAGAATTAATATTTTAAACTCAAGAGATTAATAAGCCATAATAATTAATATTTAAAATAAAAAAACCTAAGAAATTAATAAACCCTAACAATTAAACTTTTAAACTCAAGAGATTGATAAACCCAGGAGATTGTTAATAATTTACAAAACAAAAGAACTAATAAACCCAAGGGTTTAATATTATAAACCAAAGGAATTGGTGAACCCAATGGATAAATATTAAAAACCTAAGGGATCAATATTAAAAACACAAGAGATTAATAAACCCTACGAATTAATATTTTAAACGCAAAAACCTAAGAAATTAATAAACCATAAGAATCAATATTTTAAACTTAAGAGATTAATAAAACCAAGGGATTATTAACATTATAAACCAAAAGAATTAATAAACCCAAGGGTTTAATATTATAAACCAAAGGATCGGTGAACCCAAGGGATAAATATTAAAAACCTAAGGGATCACTAAGGCCAAGGGATCAATATTAAAAACAATAGATATTAATAAACCCTAAGAATTAATATTTGAAACTCAAAAACCTAAGAAATTAATAAACCCTAAGAATTAATATTTTAAACTCATTAGATTAATAAACCCAAGGGGTTATTAATATTATAAACCAAAAGATTTAGTAAACCCAAGGGTTTAATATTATAAACCAAAGGAATTGGTGAACCCAAGGATAAATACTAAAAAACTAAGGGATCAATAATGCCAATGAATCAATATTAAAACCACAAGAGATTAATAAACCCTACAAATTAATATTTTAAACTCAAAAACCTAAGAAATTAATAAACCCTAAGAATTAATATTTTAAACTCAAGACATTAATAAACCCATGGGATTATTAATGTTCTAAACCAAAATAACTAATAAGCCCAAGTGTTTAATATTATAAACCAAAGGAAATATTAAAATTATTAATTTAAGGATGAAATAAACACAAGCGTTTAATATTATAAACCCAAGAAATTAGTTATCCCAACCGAAAAATATTATAAACCTAAGGGATAAATATTAGTATTATAAACCAAGAAGTTAATAAAACCTAAGAATTCATATTTTAAACTAAAGAGATTAATATACCCTAAGAATTAATAGTTTAAACCCAAAACATAAGAATTTAATAAACCATAAGAATTAATAATTTAAACTGAAGATATTAATAAACCCAAAGGATTATTAATAATATAAAACAAAAGAACTAATAAACCCAAGGGTTTTATATTATAAACGAAAGGAATTGGTGAACCCAATGGAAAACTATTAAAAACTTAAGGGATCAATATTAAAAACACAAGAGATTAACAAACCATAAGAATAAATATTTTAAACTCAAAAACCTAAGAAATTAATAAACCATAAGAACCAATATTTTAAAATCAATAGATTAATAAATCCAAGGAATTATTAATATTATAACCCAAAAGAAATAATAAACCCAAGGGTCTAATATTATAAATCAAAGGAATTGGTGACCCCAATGGATAAATATTAAAAACCTAAGGGACCAATAAGGCCAAGGTATCAAAATTAAGAACACAAGGGATTAATAAACCCTAAGAAACAATATTTTAAACTAAAAAACAGAAGAAATTAATAAACCTTGAGAATTAATATTTGAAACTTGAGATTAATAAACCCAAGGGTTTAATATTATAAACCAAAGGAATTGGTGAACCCAAGGGAAATATATTAAAAACCTAAGGGCTCAATAAGGCCAAGGGATCAATATTAAGAACACAAGAGATTAATAAACCCTAGAAAATATTATTTTAAACTCCAAAACCTAAGAAATTAATAAACCCTAAGAATCAATATTTTAAACTCAAGAGATTAAAAAACCCAAGGGATTATTAATATTGTAAACCAAACGAACTAATAAACCCAATGGTTTGATATTATAAACCAAAGGAATTGGTGAACCCAAGGGAAAAATATTAAAAACATAAGAGGTCAATAAGGCCAAGGGATCCATATTAAAAACAAAAGAGATTAGTAAAGTCTAGGAATAAATATTTTAAATACAAATGAATGAGAAACTCACATGTTTAATAGCCCACATAGTGTAGAGCAGTTGGTGATGGGGTGCACTGTTAAGGCACTCTATCTGCAAGGTCACTGATTTTAAACCCGTGGGTGATTAGGATTAGTCTAAACTACAAAAAAAAACACGTTTAATAAAGAGATTAATAAAGCGTAGGAATTTATTTTTTAAATAAAAAGGATTGATAAAGTCACATGATTATTAATATTATAAACCAAGGGGAATAATATAAAACCCAAAAGTTATATATTATAAACCCAAAGTATATAAAATCCCTTAGATAAATACTATAAACCGTGAAATAAACATGGTTGACCATGCTTGATTTTAAAATTGAGACAATTTTTGTCACAATGCGACGTTGGACCAAGTATGACCATGGTTGATTTTCATATTGAGACAATATTTGTCACTATGTGACATTCAACCATGGAAGACATTGATCGACTATGGATAACGATGATTAACGATGGTTTCCCATGATTGATTTTCATATCGAGACAATGTTTTTCATAATGTGACATTGAACCATGCATTAATATTAAACTGTAGGACTAATATTTAACCCCTAATATCTGGATTTAATAAACTGAAGGGACTAATATTACAAACCCAAAGAATTAGAAAACTTAAGGGATCAATGTTATAAACCCAATGGATCAATAAATACAGGGAAATATTAATATTACAAACATAAAACATCAATAAAGCAAATGGATTATTAATATTATAAAAAAAAAGAATCAATAAACCAAAGAGATTATTAATATTATAAACCCAACAGATTAATATTATAAATAAAAATTATTAATAAACTCAAGTGATTAATAAAGTCTAAGGATGAATAAAATTAATAAAAAAATATAAAAAACCAAAGAAATTAATAAACACTAAGAATTAATATTTTAAACTCAAAAGATTAATAAACCCAAGGGATTATTAATATTATAAACCTAAAGAATTGATAAAACAAAGGGTTTAATATTATAAACCAAAGGAATTGGTGAACCCAAGAGATAAATATTAATAACCTAAGGGATCAATAAGGCCAAGAAATCAATATTAAAAACACTAGAGCTTAATAAAGCCTACGACTTAATATTTTAAACACAAAGGATTGATAAAGTCACATGATTATTAATATTATAAGCTGAATTAATTAATAAACTAAAGTGATATTCAATTCCACCATAAGTGCAAACAAAGAAAGAAAATTGAAATTAACATATATTTTTTGTTGTCTTTACATCAAAAAATCCCACTACAAAAATGGACTTGAAACTCTCCATCAAAATTCATTTATCAAATAGCTTCTTCCAGAAAACAACCAGATCGACGACAAAAGGAACACTAATTCAAATCAACAGGATAATGATCACGATACTTAACACTTTCCAACCAATCCCTTCTTTTTTTCCTGCCAACCTCCCTCATGTGCACATGCAACAAGTAATTTACATTCATTTTCATTGCATCTAACACACGAAGATGCTCATTAATAAATTTAGGATGGAAGCCATGTTTTCTATCGAACTTGTTTGGAAGATACGAAAGAAAATCGATCACTCTAGAAATATTTTTCACCACTTGATTATAATAGATGTCATCACTATTATCCATATTTGCATTTGAAAGGAAAAACGAAAGAATCAAAATTAATACAAACAGACACATAAACATCTAAGCACACACACACACACACATATATAACAGAACACCCCATTTTTATTATTGTTAAAAAACTTAATCTTAAAAACGTCATGCTATAAAATAACCTAACGCTACATGAACCAAATGATATAAAATTTCTACAAATATAGACCTCATTAGAAATACATATTGTACACATGAAATGAGTGATAAAATTAAACGAATGATATGACCCTTATTATAATAATCAACAATAAATCATAATTTTTTAAACTTAATGTTTAAAATCAAATATTAATAATGTTAGTAATTATATATTTATAATTAAATTAATGTTAATGTATATATTAATTTTATTTCAATTTTAATATCAAATTTAAATATGTTTTCATTGAACCAAACCACAACACATTTATCAAACCACATTGATAAATATTATTAGCTGCGTGTCATAGGGATATGGACTTCAATATTTATTTTTAATGATTGGCTCATATCACTGGTTGTATATGTCTGAATCGTTCATTGTAAACAAAAGAACAGTAGCAACTTTTTAAAAAGAGGTAAATTGAACAGCATGAAAAACGATGTAACAAATTTCTGAGATATTACTATGAATATGATGAATGTATTCATTTCATTAATATATGAAAATAATTATTATACTAAATGTAAATAAATATGACAATAAAAGAAATTAAAAAAACATCCTATAAATATGTCACAATATTATTAGTTGCATGTCATAGTGATATGGAATTCAATCTTGATTTTTAATGATTGGCTCATATAACTGGTTGTTTATCTCTGAATGGTTCATTGTAACCAAAAGAACAATAACCACTTAAAAAAAATAAGTAAATTGAACAACATAAAAAATTATGTCAACAACTTTCCAAAATTTTACTATGAATATGATGAATGTATTCATCTCATTAATATATCAAAGTCATTATTATATTAAAAGTAAATAAAGAGGACAATAAAAGAAATTCAAAATGCATTCTATAAAGAGAAATATATAAAAGTATTAATAGTTGCATGTCATAATGATATGGACTTCAATCACTCCTCTTCTTTTTTCCTAATTTTACCATGAGCACTATATTTCATCTTGCCATAACGTTGAAAAGAGAAAGTTGGTGCAATGCGTAAACCATCTATTGATTTCACACTTGTTATGGCTGTGAAGGTCAGACCTTGCTACTCTTTATTCCCGATATCAATTGATGTTCGTTCTAAAGTCAAACCCTGTGACTTGTGGATTGTAAGAGCCCATGCCATATTTAAAGGAATTTGTTTTCGATTTCCTCTTATCACTGGTGTGATAGGTACAATGTTTAGATTGCTTGCATCAAATGGAACACCAACATACTTATCAAAAACAACAGTTGTGAACATTGAAAGTTGAGGTGGCTGAGAGGTAGGCATATAAAATATTTCCTTCACATAACCAAGTGCACCATTCACCAAACTAGATTCAACCCACAAATTACATGTCAACATAAAACATTCACGGTCCAATTGATCATCATCGACACCACTGATTTCTGAACGCCTTGAATTCTCAACAATACATCATGCAATTGTAGAATTTAATGATTTCAACATATGCTTGTTATGGAAGGACACCAAATTATTTGTTGGAAACATGTGAAATATTGCATTAAATAAGTCCCTTTCTCTAGGATGCAACCTCATATCAGCTCGCGACATAAGAAACTTCCAATCATCAAGAACATGTTATGCATTTGTTATGTTATTGAGGACTCTATGAAAACAAGATTGTTTCTCATTATTCCCTTGTTGGCGAAATATTGTGTCAAGAGTGACAACAATGTTGAATTTTTTCCACAAGACTTTACCTGTTGTATTACCTGCATACATAGGCTTATCTCTCACAAGAGTTTGCTGACCAAGGTCACCCACAAGGATGATGGATCTGCCACCAAAAGGACAATTCTTTTTCTCTGTAAACGCTTCTCGTAATTGAGCATCTATTTGCATGAATAACCTTGATCCTAGAAAGCTCATTTCATCAATCAATATATATCGAATATACCTCATTTATTCTTGGAATACTGCTAGCGATTGACCCTGTAGTGGTTTCATATATTTAATTTGAATTTTTAGAGCCGAGAGTATTATTTTTGCATGTATATTAAAATCATCTATTCCTTTTGGAGCAAGAAAAAGCAAAGGACTTCTTCCATTACTTGACAAATTAGAAAGAGCTTCAAAAATACAATGGATAAGGAAAGACTAGCCAGTGCCTGCAGTGCCCTAAACAATCATAAGAAGAGCTTCACGAATCTCATATTCAATAAAATGCCTTAAAACAATTTCAAAAGCAAGTCATTGTTTTTCTACCAATGAATTTAGAGATGCAAATGTTCTATCTGAAATGTCAACAATATCACCCCTTGATCATCCATTCCTTATAAAATTAATAGCTTCTTCAGCCACATCATCAGAAATAGTTGTACTTTTCCAGTCAAAGGATATATCAAAATCCCTTTGACCAAGGGTGTGAAGATCATAAACATTCACATTATTTTGTAGAACCAATGATCAGAATCTAGATCAGGGGAAAAAATTAGCTCAAAAATTAAATTGCTCAGAATTACACCAAACTAGAATGAAAGAGTTCGTACCATCGCAAGGAATCCAAAGCAACTTGTTTCATTGCAAATTGAGTTCGGATGAGGAAGTTATGGTCTGTTGATCGCCATTTAAAACAGACAAATTTTTAAAAAAATATTGCAAAACAGGTATAACTGATGACATGGCAGTCCAGTCAACATGCAAAGAATCTTCATCAGTTTTTAGTCCAATGGGATTGTGACAAGTGTCACAATTAGATTTTCCAGTTTGGTTTGTGAAGGTAAAAATTGCCCAATGTCCTCCAATGTTGAGTTTGGGTTCATGAATTTTAATGTCTTGGAAATTAATTTTTAAATATTAAGATTGGATTGATATATATGTTATTATATATATTTATAATGTATTATATTATATGATTTAATTATGATATATTATAATATGTTATTTTATATATATTAATATATATTATTAATTTTAAAATCTTAATAATTAAAATTGACATATTTTTAAATTTAAACCCAAAGTTCCATTTTAAAACATTACGTTGGCATGATTTTATTTAAAACCATATTATAAAGTTTATATGGTGTCATTTTAATGGTTTTAAAACCATAGTCAGATTTGGGAGCAGCGTATATTATTATGGCATATGTATTAAATTTCATATCGTATAGCATTTCAAAGGTTTTACATTGGTATGCCAAGTCCGTGCATAAACAAAGGTTGACAACACATGCTTTTAAAGATAGTGCAAAACGTGTATAAGGGTCGGAGATCGGGGTTCGACCCGGTGACCTCCCCCTACCTACTCTGATCTTAACCAATGAGCCATGGCAGCGAATCTTGAAAACTTTGGTGTGAACTTTATATTTAATGTGGTGCGTTTCCCAATGGCGGAAGAGAGGAGGAGCGGGCCAACCCTCCTCCTCACATGACCGTTTCATATGACCTTTAAGTGCTCCACTAATTTCGGATTAGTGCGCAGCTAACCATAATTAATATGCAGTTAGCCATAATTAATCTGGCAGAATTTTAGCAGCCAACTCCAAATCCAGTGCCACTTCCAAATTTGTCGGAGTTAACTGGCATTTTTCCAGATTTAGAGGTAGAATCTCGGGGAAACTTTAATAAGGCTTATCTTGCTCAATTTTTTACCAATATTTTCTTAAGGATAGTAATTATTAGCATATTGGCATGTTCTAAATCCATCGAAATAACTTTCAGAGGCAATAGAACTCATCTACAAGTGTTTTTGGTCACTTGAATAATTTTGAAGCCTAAGGCCACCAGGAGGGAAGGCCACACCCAAATCAGCTAAAGGCCAATTTCAGTGAGTGAATAGTAAATTTTTTATGTATTTGATGTTATGAACACAATGATACAGTTTATAGAGGCATTGGAGCGCATCTGAAGGTGGTTTTTTCACTTCGGAGATTAAACAAGCCCATGGCCACCAGGGTTGGAGGTCAAACCTAGAGGAGGTGGTAGCCAAATTCAAAGATTGGATAGTCATTTTGTGGGTTTTCATGTCTCTAAAGCCATTGGAATAGTCAAAAAATCCATTGGAGCATCACAGATTATTGTAATCATACTTTTGACTCATAATCCCAAGAGAGCCTAGCTATTTAAAGTAGGTCCATGGAAATGTAGCCCAGGAGGGGTGAACTCCATCATCATCCATTGTGTTATATGATTGTTGTGAGTTATATTTATACATTTCATTTTCTATATATGAGTTTTTAATTATTAATTAACTCATAATTTGATCATAAAAAACAGATGAAACTTGACAGTTTAACCCTTCACAAATGGTTAAATGAGACGATCCTTAAAATAAATTTCTAATACTAATGAGGGAGCTTGCATAGAAATAAAAATTTTGCCCATATTCAGATCAAGTTGGTATCAAAGAAAACGTTTAGCTCATTTTAGCCAAGGTTAGCTAATTCTTCTATAGCTATTAGTTATTTAGCTATTGGTTTTTGAATTTTGCAAGTAGAATTTAATCTTTTTTTTCCAAATAAAAAATCAAATCATCTATTAAAACATAGAGAGTTACATAGTATATGCAGGATGCATTCAAAAAACTGCATTTCCCTCCTTTTACGGAAGAGAGATGGAGTTACTGCTGGTGATTTTGAGAAATCCCTCGTTTCATAGCCATAGTCACTCATTGAGTAGATACTCAACGTCTTTTTCCACCCCCCGGGCTTCCTTGCTAGGAATATCGCCCGAAACATGAGTACATAAAGACAGAGCCATATAGGAGCCCCTTTGGATCAGAAACTGGGTGGTAGACACCGGTACAGTTCGAACAAAAAGACCATTTTAAGTTTGTTACATCATTGATTTTATTTTGTCTCCCAGACCTCCTCATCGAGGAAAAAGTCTGAAATAGAGACAGATTGAAATACGGTTTTTTTGAAAAACAACAAAAATGTCTAAGAGTCTGTTAGAAATAAAGAGAAAAAACAAGCAGAAAATAACTCTTCAGTTGAAAATAGGTTATTCTAGATTTCAAACCAGCCCATCTTCGACTTCTACAACTATCCAAAGCCCCATATCATGTTGAATTCCCTCTTTAGAAAGAAGGTCTGCTTTGTGGTTTCGCTCCCTATAAATGTGGCAAACAAATATCTCGTTAAAATATGTTTTTAATCAGATACCTCATTAAGTAACAGAAGCAAGATATAATTTATGCATCATTGAGTCCAATTCAACCATTTCACAATGTTTAGAGAGTCTCCAAAGATCTGAACCTCTCTACAACTTAAGAGAGAAAGCCAGCATAAAAGAAGATGTAAGGCTTTTAACTCTGCAAAATTGTTTGACCCTTGGCCCAGTCCAATCGAGGCTTTGATAATTTTCCCAGCAGGGAAATGTATGACCAAAGCCACTCCACATCTATCCTGGGGGTCCGAGGCCCCGTCAAAATAAGCCCATGGAATGTTCCCCTTTATTATTTCCTATTGAATGACTCTCAGATGTTGTGCCTGTTGGGGAATTGGAATATATTAAAAAATGGAAACTCCCTCTGCTGCCAATTTGCTAATAGGAAAAAGAGAGTCTTTAAATACAGCTTGATTTCTAGCGATCCAAGTTCCCCAAGCTATTAGGAAGGGGACGTTCCTCAACCTCTCATTTGGTGCCTCTTTCCACCACCTCTACCACGCTTCCTGTATCTCTCTTCCTCCCCATCTCTTTGGAACTCTAAGCAGCCTCAGAGATTCATGCCAAAGACTGATGTTGAAGGGACATGTAAGAAATAAATGATGAACAGTTTCAGGACTATACTTACACAAAATGCACCAACCCGGACCTATCTTCCCCCCTTTTTGTAGAAATTCCCAAGTGGGTACCTTTTTATGAAGAATGCACCAAAAAAAAAACCTTGTTTTTGTCAATCCTTTCAGCTCCCACAGGGGTTTATACCACTATTTTTGAGCACCCCATCCTTTCTGTGTCATAATACAGCTATATCCAAACTTTGGAGAGTACATCCCCGACGGGGAATGGACCCATCTGAGTTCATCCCTCTTATCTTGTAACCTAACATTGGAGTTTTGAAGATCCATCATGTATGTCTCCCATTCCTCCATCCATATTTCATCAAGCTGTAGATCGTCCCCAGTCATCCATTCTTGTCTCCACAATATTAATCGTTCATGATTTTCAACCTACCTCAGATTGGTGAAACCTCTAAGGTTCAACAACTCAATTAGTTCTCTGGTTAGAGTGAATTTCCTGGAGCAGCCCACCCAGGGGTCAAAACCCAGCCTAACCCTGGTTCCATCCCCCACTTGCCAAGCTAGACCCTGTGCGATGATATTGACCGAAGAAATGGTGGGTTTCCACACTATTGAGGAATTTTTGGAATTCTTTTGGGGAAATCTCAGCCAGTCCTGGATTGACATAGGATCAATGTATTTCCTTTTTGTGACAGTTGTCCAAAGGTTATCTAAGGTGATTAGCCTCCATGCTAGTTTTGCTGCCAATGACTTTGAGAAAGAGGCTAGCTCTTTTATTCCCCAACCTCCCTATGATTTCGGCCTTACTATTTTCTCCCAAGCCACCCAGGGAGTCACATGATTCTTTTTAGATCCCTCCCATAAGAATCTACTGCACACTTTGTTTATTGAGGAGAGGATGCTCTTATGGACCCATGATAATCCTAACCAGTATACCGGGATGTCCATCGCAACCGATTTTATCAACACAAGCCTTCCTTCTCTCGATAACCATTTGAAGCTCTAGTGTTTCATTCTTGACTCAATTTTTGAAATGAGCCATTTCCAATCCTATACCAGGTATGAGTCTGGCTTAAGGAATAAACCCAGGTATTTGAAGGTGTCCTAGAGGGATTTTACTTCAAACTGGAGTATTCCTTCAATTCTACCCACTTCAGCCCTCGATAGACCAGCCGTTGTCAGGGATGACTAAGTAGAATTTAAACTTGTGTGCAAGTTTATGTGTAATGAAAATAATTCAAGATTGATAATTGAGATCTAAAATCACAACAAAAAATCTTTGTTTGCATTGCATGTGTGATGGCAGGCTCATTAAGTGATGCTTATAGTCAATCTTCCTTAGAAAAACTCTTTGATAAAGAGATGTTGTGGAAACTCTGCATCATGATTGATAGGATGCAAGATAAGTATGAAGATAAGAGGGAGTGTTAAAATTCAAGAGACGTTGATTGCCATGAAGGAGGGGAAGCAAGAACTTCTTGAAAAAGATGCATGATATTGAGACTCAACTCCATATTTCAAATGAGAACCTTGAAAAGATGCATGAGATGGAGATTCAGCTCCATATTGCCAAAGAAACCTTAGCCAAGAATGTGCTTGAAAAAGAGGTACACAATTCAAATTTATCTTCAATTTCCTCTCAAAATAAATGTGTAGGTGATTTTGAAAGGCACACTAGAGAAATAGGGTCCAAATTATTGATGAATATGGGTTATGAAGGTAAAGGATTGGGAAAACATGCAAAGGCATAGTTTAGCCAATTGTTGTTGAGGAAATGCCTAAGTATTTGGGTCTTGGTTATGGACAACATGATGGAGAAACCTATAAAGCCAAGGAGGCACATGAAGGT
This sequence comes from Pinus albicaulis, assembly GCA_034641835.2. Taxonomy (NCBI): domain Eukaryota; kingdom Viridiplantae; phylum Streptophyta; class Pinopsida; order Pinales; family Pinaceae; genus Pinus; species Pinus albicaulis. Next base: position 1,018,580,183 of record CM076582.1, on the reverse strand, counting down.
GTTCCAAGAAGGACTTTCATTTCATGTTCATTACCTCAAGCTTGTGAAGATTGTGTTCATGAGGAATGCAAAAGTTTTACACCCACTTTGCAAGAAGGTGCTCATAAGAATTCAACTAATGAGAATGGCAAACAAGAGGATGTTGAAAGCTCTACAGTCATTGAATGCATTGTTGGTATTTTGAAGAGAGCCACTACCTCATCAGATTCACCTCCTCAAGAAGGTGACAAAGGTGAATTTTTAAGGTATAATCTACTTTTAATCAAGTTTCTTTTGATTATGATAGACATGGCTTCTCACATAAGATTTGGAGAAAATTTGCACGTTACTCTTGTGGGTTGAATAACCATAATGTTTTGAGGTGTTGGAAGAAGATAGCCATGCACAGGAAACTATTAAAGCAATGGAGGTAGAAAGCCAAAGACAAGGTGAACCATGTTGAAAATAAGATGCAATTGTTTTGCACTCATTGCCATAAGCAAGGTCATCTTGTAGGCAAGTGTTGGAGTTTGTATCCAACAAGTCATCCATGAAATTTGAAGAAGGTGGAGAAAGAGAATGGAAAGAATGGAAAAGAATATTCCATAATTGATGTGGGTCAAGATGATTCGCATGATGATGATGTGTAGCTGAAAAGAGCGCCATTGAAATGGTTTCGTAAGAGATGGTAAGATTTCTTATCCAATTAAGGCTTTTCATGTCTTTTTATGTTGATGCATTTCTTTGCCAATGGAATGCATGTTGCATGTTTACGCCAAGAAGGTGATTGAAAGTGGAGTATGTTGAATCACTTTATTGCAGAATTTTTTTTTCATTTCAGCTTTAAGTACATGTACATATTAATGGAGTTCTTGTACTTATGATTGTACTTGTGAGAGAGTTGAAAAATTGTATACATGCATGAGAGTTTGTGTGTATGAATGGTGGAATTTTGATGGTTTCATTGTGATTGAAAATGCATGAGTAATTCACTTGTTTTGGTTGATTGCTTTGTTTAACATGCATGATGTCAACTTGAGAGTGTTGATAATTTTCACATGCATGAGTATCGACTTGTGTTGATTGTGTGCTGCATGCATGTCATATAGACTTGGAAGAGTTGATTTTGTCTCCAAAGATAGAAAGGAGATGTTTGACGAAGTGGTTCATGATGTGAAATTCTTTTGTTTTGGGAAAAGAATCATCAAATTATTACACATGCTTATGCTTGACTTGAGAGTCAGTCTTTTGAAGGGGCATGTTTTTGTTGACTTGTGTTTTTTCGATGAATTTTGACACCAAGATGTGAGAGTACATGTCGATGTTCACATGATGTGAAATTAGTTGCTTTGACGGAGCAAGAGGATATGTCGTCAAGTTGTTTCTTTCATGTTGCGTTGTTTGTGACAAGATGTCAAAGAAAAGAGTTTGCAACCATTGTAGACCATTTTATGTGTTGATGCCAAGAAGAGAAGGAGATGTTGAATGCATTCTTCCAGGTGTGGAATTTGGAACCGTGGAGGTAAAATAATGGTCATTTCTTTTCTTGTTTTTATTGATGTTGGAACTCGTTGCTCTAGTTCACTCATTGTGCCAAGGAGGAACATTATTCTTAGTGGGAAGGCACCTAGGAATCGATGTGGTACATCAAAAGTGTTATATCAGTAAGTAGCCAACACGTGTTGGTTTGGGTCAGCAACAAAAGGAGAATAGTGGTTGAAGAGCCAAGCCATTTGCAAGGCAAAGCAAGGCATGACAGTGACCAAGTGGTTGTCAAGGTGAATTTTCCAAGTAGAATCAAGATGATAGAACTTGGGAAACAGAAGAGAGTTTAGCTCTTATGAGATAACTAGATTTTGTGGGTCCAAAAGCATGTCAATGGGAAGGAGTGATCAGAATCTAGATCAGGGGCAAAAATTAGCTCAAAAATTAAAGTGCTCAGAATTGCACCAAACCAAAATGAAAGCGACCTTCCCATCACAAGGAATCCAATGCAACTTGTTTCATTGAAAAACAAGTTCGAATGAGGAAGTTATGGTTTGATGATCACCATTCTAAACATGCACATTTTTTAAAAAATATTGCAGAAAATGTATAGCTAATGACATGGCAGTCCAGTCAGCATGCAAAGAATCTTCTTCAGTTTTTAGTCCAATGAGACTATGACAAGTGTCACAATTGGATTCGCCAGTTTGGTTTGTGAAGGTAAAAATTTCCCAATGTCCTCCAATGTTGAGTTTGGGTTCATGAATTTTAATGTGCTAGAAATTAATTTTTAAATATTAAAGATTAAGATTGGATTGATATATATGTTATTAGATATATTTATATTGTATTATATTATATGATTAATTATGATATATTATATTATGCTATTTTATATATATTAATATATATTATTAATTTTAAAATCTTAATAGTTAAAATTCCACATATTTTTAAATTTAAACCCAAAGTTCCATTTTAAAACATTACGTTGGCATGATTTTATTTAAAACCATAATACAAAGTTTATATGGTGGAATTTTAATGGTTTTAAAACCATAGTCAGATTTGGATTTGGTGGAGTAGCGTATATTATTATGGCATATGTATTAAATTGCATATTATATAGCATTTCAAAGGTTTTACATTGGTATGCCAAGTCTGTGCATTAACAAAGGTTGATAGCGCATTTTTTTTAAGCGAGTGAAAAACATGTATAAGGGGCAGAGGTCGAGGTTCGACCCCATGACTTCCCCCCTATATAATCTTCTCTTCACCAATGAGCCACGACATCAGATCTTGAAAACATTGGAACAAACTTTATATTTAAGGTGATGTGTTTCCCGATGGCGGAGGAGAGGAGGAGTGGGCCAACCCTCCTCCTCACATGACTGTTTCAGATGGCCTTGTTTAAGCGCTCCAATAATTTCATATTAGTGCACAGTTAGCCAAAATTAATATGTAGTTAGCCATAATTAACTTGGCGAAATTTTAGCAGCTACCTCCAAATCCGGCACCACTTCCAAATTTTTCTGAGTTAACTAGCAGTTTTCCAGATTTAGAGGCAGAATCTAGGGGAAACTTTAATGAGGCCTATCTTGCTCAGTTTTTGACCATTGTTTGCTCAAAGATAGTCATTATTAGCATATTTTCATGCTCTAAATCCATTGGAATATCTTTCAGAGTAAATAGAGCTCATCTACAAGCGGTTTTGGTAACTTGAAGAATTTTGAAGCCGAGGGCCACCAGGAGGGAAGGCCATGCCCAGATCAGCTGAAGGACAATTTTAGTGAGTGAATAGTCAATTATTGATGTACCTGATGCTCTGAGCACAGTGGTACAATTTATAGAGGCTTTGGAGCACATATTAAGGTGATTTTGTCACTTTTGATATTAAACAAGCCCATGGCCACCGAGGTTGGAGGTCAATCCTAGAGGATCTGGTAACCAAATTTAGAGAGTGGATAGTAATTTTTAGGGTTTTCATGTCTTCTGAAGCCAATGGAACAGTAAAAAAATCCATTTGAGCATCAAAGATGCTTGTAATAATACTTTTGACTCATAATCCCAAGAGGGCCTAGCTAGTTAAATCAGGTCCATGGAGATGTATCCCAGGAGGGGTGAACGCCATCATCATCCATTGTGTTATGTGATTGCTGTGAGTTATATTTCTACATTTATTTTTGTTGTATATGAGTTTGTAATTTTTATTTAACTCATAATTTGATCCTAAAAAACATATGAAACTTGACACTTTAACCCCTTCACAAATGGTTAAATGAGACGATCCTTAAACACATTTTTAATGCTGATGAGGGATCTTGCATAGAAATAAAAAGTTTTCCCATATTCAGATCAACCAAGTGAGAGAAAAATTTCCATTCTTGAAAATCATCTTCAAGATTCATTTCCTGGTTAGAAAAATCACCATCTTCTCCATCTTCAATATTGTTGACAATTGATGGATTTCAATCAACATGCCATGCTCGATATCAGAATTTCCTCCAATTTTCAACAATAATTTCAGTCGAAAGCCCAATATCCACACAAATGTCATAAAATGGCTTGTACAAGAGAAATTATGTCCAGCAAAAGGTTTCAAATTCATTTTAACCCTCACTAGGAATAGAATAAAACCATGGCCAAACTCAAATAATAGCATGAACATCTCTAACCTTCCAGGGATATTTTTTACGCTTGTTATCAAATGCCCAAGATCTTATTGTTTCTATCAAACATAGATGTTCAAGGAAAAAATGCCTCTTCTGATAATGTTGAACAAAAGTATTCTTAGATGAACATTTCATGCCATCCCTTGATATTTTACTGAAAACCTTTCTTCCAATATTTAAGGAAATAAATTTTCGACCTCAAACAACAAGAGGTAGCTTAAGAAACATATGGCATGTTTCTTGTGCTCCAATGTCACGGTCAACAATCGTTTCTATAATAAACCTTCTGTAAGCAAATAACACATGATCCTCAGAGGCAATAGAATTTTAAATTATAGTTAAAATATCATGATAACTTTCAGACCTTTTCTCTGCTTTTGATGCATACTTAGCAATATATTTGAGGAAAACATACCAAGAAAGTAGTGGTTGGAAATCAACATTTACACGCAACATTGTTAAAATTTCAATGTTATGTACATGGAGCTTATCGTCATTTCTTGCCGGGACATATTTTTTTGTTCCTTGATCATCTATGAACAATCTTGATTCCTCAGAAATATCCCATGGAGTATTGTACCAACATGTGAGAATAGTGCCCTTTTTTTGCAAACATGAATCTACACTACACTTTTGTGTACCTTTGGGCATGGTTTAACAATTCTTCATAATCATTATGAGGATTGCAAGAGAAAATATGATCAGTGTTCAATAGGAAAGGGTCATCATTGAGACTTCTTGGAACCATTATGTTGCGACGATGTATTTCACGTGGATTCCATGCAGTTACATAATTGTCAAAGAATCTCTTTACAAGTTGTAAATCAGAAGCATTTGACCAATCAAGTATTTCCATGTCAGGAGCACCTTGCAACCATAGGAAACCATGGATATGTGTTGAACCTCTATGTTCCCACTCATATCTAAAGAAAATGAATATAGAGTTACTACAAAAAATATAAATAGAACCATAATAAGAAATTGAAAATGAATAGAAAATAAATTCAACAACACAAACCTGTACCAGAAGTCTTTCGCTTTAAGATATTTTGGATAACTTCCTCTTGAAATATATTGAATCTATGGTGCATAAATGTGGCAAAAATATGAGGGTACTGGATACCATTCTCAATTTTTATACGATTCTCATTTTAGGAACGAGAATGTGAGGGTACATGCATGAGGTTATGCAATTCTGGCCACTTTGTATCAACTTGACTCAAAGTAAAAAACAAAGATGGACATCCCAACTGAGTAATCGTGTCAGTCAATTCAACTCGAAATTTATTCTAGTATTCCCTTGTACCTCTCAGAGAAGAACCAAACTGCATAATATGTTCAACCAACTTATTATTTGGTAAATCAGAAAGTTGGTTATGCAAGTTTTCAATTGTTGTGGTGAGTTATCATGTAAATGTTTCTTCACAAAAACTATAGTAGTTTCTTAGATCTGATGTCACATTACCATGTTCAATAGGTAATATCTAAAGTGTGGATGGCTTCCAAAAATCTAATCATAGTATCTAAGAAGATGCAATGCATACTTATGAAGTTCAACACTACAAATACTTGGTTGCAACCAATGAACATCACCAGTGGGGAACAATGTGGGGAATTCCATATCTATTAACCCCTCAGTATTATATTCATTCACTGGAGAGGTTCCAATATTGGGCCAATCCATTTCTTGAACATGTGAAGAATCGACATTATCAAGAAATGCTCTAATTTCTTCCTCTTATCTCCGTTCATTGGGTAGGCGAGCAACAAAAGAATAAGGATGAGAGGGGAAATGCTCAACATGTAACCATTAATTATCAGTTACATTGATATTAGATCCTTCAATATCATAATCAACAAATTTAATCTTGGAGGAGACATTTGTTGGTCTTTTGGGTAGAGCATTCACTGAATCATAGTCAATTACAACATCTCGATAATATTGATCACGTTCAATTTTGAAAATCAATGCATCCATAACTCAAGATATTTTGATATCACATTCATAATATTTAGACTGAGAGACATGTCTCCTCACAATTAGAAAGTCAAGATCTTCAACATGTCAAGGAAGACTTTGTGCAATTGTAGAAATATCCCAAGGAAAGCTAATTGTGTGGCCGCTATACTTATATTGCCCACCTCGAGCATGTGTCACTTGAAAAATAGGATTCACATGTGCTATTAACATTTATTTAACTTGAGTAATAAGTCTTAAAATATGAGGTTTCTCACCAAGATCCATGTTATTATATCCAGAAAAATGATGGGAAACTCTTTCATTCTTACATCTTCTGCAAATAGGTCCTTTAGAATCTCTTAAAACTTGGATGTTGGGATATGATTTTTGGTAGATGTGGTACATTTGGACAACTGACAAGCTATCTATATTTTCTCGAAATATTTTATGCACTACAATCATGTTTTCATCAAAATGAATATGATCTATATCGGTCTGACCATGTGGAGAACGATGTGGAAGAGTAAAATTTCTTCTAAAATGTACTTGATTTTCAGCACCATGAGATTCCCTTCCCAAATTTGAAACATGTGGAACAGATCTATGACAGGGCCTTTCCAAATTTATGGTCTACATTTCTGGAACCTGAGAGGATGATAAGGTGTCTTTAATAGCATAATTTTTTTTTAAATTTAATGTCCAACTAATTATATATGAAAAAATGAAAACAAAATTAAATGCATTCAATATTTACATTTGTTTGGCGATGTGGATGAAGGTTATGAGATGGTTGCTCTTCACTTCTAACATGAGTGGATAGAACAATTGGGGAGTTAGTTTCTATGCCTCTATTCAAATGGGTTGTTTCATGTTTCAAAAAAATAAAATTCATTATAAAACTAAATGTCCAACCAATAAATATTAAAAATTGTAAAACAAATCAAATACATCAAAGATAACACTAGTTTGACAATTTGATGTTTTGGATTCCATTTCTCCAACCTCATGAGATGAAATCATGTTTTTTCCATAGAAAGTTATAAAATACAATTTACAACTAACAATAAATGAAAAAATGAGGAAAATATCAAATTCATTCAACATTTTCAATTGGTTGGCGATCTAGATTAACACTATGAGATGGTTCCTCTTCATTTAAACGTCAGTAGATGGAACATATACGAAGTTAATTTGTTTGCCTCTATTGAAATGAGTTGTGTCCTATTTTAAGAAAATAAAGTATGCAATAAAATTCATGTCCAACCTACTAAAAATTCAAAAAATGAAAAATCAAATCAAATACATTGAACATTTACACTAGTTTGTCAATTTGATTGTCGAGGAGAATGCAGTGGAAGGCTATGACATGATTCATCTTCAATTCTCAGATTAGTAGGTGGAACACTTGGGGAGTTAGTTTCTAGACCTCTATTAAAATGAGTTGTATCCTATTCCAAGAGAAGAAAATACCTTCTAAGTTTAGTAAAAAAAATTGTAAATAGAGGAATGTAATAAAACAACCACTATTGCAGAAACCGTCAAAAAATCATTGTGTTACCTCCATTGTTCAATTTGAAATGCTATCAGGGATTGGAAGATTTGATGTTTCGACCAACTACCTCCAAATTATCAAACAAATGGTCAATGAAACTATAATCCAAATCATCACATACAATGTCATCATTGCCTCCACCATGGATGTTTTGCAACCTTTGGCCTTGCTGAAAATATGCAATTGCAAATACAGAAGTATTAGGGTGAACATTTGCATCCACGTTAGCGATATGATGTTATTACCTATTGTGATATTTTTCCCCAATATTATGAACATTTTCAGGAGAGCATTGAACAACAAAATTATGCTGATGAGGAGCATATACTGGCAATGAACTATCAAGGGGAAATGTTCTTTCCATGATATCATCCATAGTACGATACTTACGAGGAATCATAAAATAATTTTGAACAGTGTTTTCACTCATTCTTCTATGATATGTAGCTCTCCTATGCTCATTTATTGTGTCCTTATTTTGTTGATACCGTAAACGATGACTTTCATTAGAATTTTCATGCGATGCTTGTGACGTAATCAGTTTTATTGTACGGTTGCTTGTGCCTTCGGATGACATGTCTACAATGAATAATAACATATTTATTATGGAACCATAAACATGGAACATATAATATATCCAATATAAATAAACAAAGAAGAATGAAAAAGGAACAAGTTTTTTTTGCAACGATATAAAAACATTAAAAGCGTATATGGTATTTTTCCAACCATATAAACTTATGAAAACATAAAAGGACTTTTCCAAATGGCTAAAACAAAAAAGGCTAAATTTTCATGTCTCATATTAGAATTGTAATGGGAAACCCATATAACTGGAACAAAATACTATAAGAATTATATGAATTGGAAATATATCTAAATATTTGGAACTATATACCATCAAAATATAATTGTAAATACTAAAATGTACCTAAATATATAACATTGTCTGAGAACTAATGAGAAAAAATAATGCAAATAGCATGTATAAAATAAGTCACAGTAATTATAATTATAAAAACAAATAAAAATGGATAGCATCAAAACACATTCAAATTCAGTTAAGAGAACTAAAGGGGCCAAAAAAAGAAATATTTTCAAGAAAATTGCAATGGGATTCAATATCCAACATCTGATACATACACATATAGAAGAAATCGTAGTAGGAGCCATATAAATATTCGTGGAATTGTAATATTAAAGTCTTAACATATAGATCCAAAAGTATGTAAAGTAAGAAAAATGGAAATATTTTCCACAACCACAGAGAGCATATAAAATGAAAATATATATAAGAAATCCTAACATGACTAATAGCCTAAGAATCCATGTCCATATCTAATGGTGGAATCTCATCAATAGAATCCATACACGGAGCAATTGAAAAAATATTTCTAGACTCGATCAAATCATTGCACTCTTGCAGCATTGGAGACCAAAACCCATACATATTTTGATTAGTTTAATTATCAATTTCTATTGGAAAACATAGGCCAGTCATCATGTCATATAATAGGAAAGGAACTTCACTACAGTTTCACATAAGAACCACACCTTGGACTGTTCAAAATGGAAGATAACCATGACATTTTCTATTTATATATATATATATATATATATATATATATATATATATATAGAAATTTCCTTCAAAAAATTCCATTTGAAGCCCCAATCATCCTCAAAGTATTCAATTCTTTGTTCAGCACACAGGTGACAAAATTGGAAATTATCTATTTCTTCAATTTTCCATACAAAAGTGCAGCCATCGTTGACAAGACATATCAAATGGTTCCTGCATATTTCTAATGACATATACCGTATGTTAGTGATTAGAACAAATTAAAAACCCCATTCATTTTTTATTACATCAAACCCATAGATTGTATACCCATATTGAGGATAATATTCATAATCCCTGTCCAGATAGAGCCAAAACAATTTACTTTTATAAAACACTCCATTCTGAGGGGGTGAAGTGCCACCAAATGGAAGATCAACCCTTTGCAAAATCCTATCAAGACTACTGTAAACATAAAATTTAGACTACATTCTATCATAGATATGTTTTAGAACAACCCAGTAATATTTTTTGCAGCTTACATTTTCCAATAACGAAAATAATACCCAGTCTCTAATTCGTATTCGCCCAACTTTTTTTAAGGCCTTGGTAAATGGATTCATTACAAAATAGTTTCGTGAATGGGAGAATTCAGTTGGTAAGGATAAAACTACCATTGGTCCAATAGTAGACTCTACTTTGTATCTTGAATCTATGAATCACAAATGAAAACAAGATATGCGCCCATTCTGATTAAGGTATTCCATAGAAAAATAATTGTCTTCATTATTGAGAAAAGGCACCATAAATCCAAATTCATTTGTATAGATATGATTACAACACAATAAGAAATAAGGGTTTTGCAAAACATTATTCCATTGCTTAGAAACAGTGCTAAACTTTATCACAACCGATAAAGGGAGCCAGAGGAAGACAATTTTAAGATTTTCAAATGGAATACAACTCCAAATATATGGATCCATGATAAAACCAGGAAATCACCTAACATAAAAGAAAAAACATGTGATATCAAAAAAAACAATTTTCAATTAATGGTGAATATAATTAAAATTAACATACATAAGCAATTTTCCATATACAAATATAGTAAAATTCACATATAAATAATGTATAAAATCATATCAGCGATAAGAACATTATTACAATAGTGAAAAAGAAATCACAACTTTATAAACCTAATGTTTACAATCCAATATTATTAATCTTAATAAATCTATTTTTGTCTTTATTAATGTTTATGTTTAATATTGATGTAAATGTTTGATGTTCAATATAAATATTAACTTTTTTTTTTTAATATTAAAAAGCTTTATCTTTAAACCTCACATTATAAAATAATATAATGCTACATGGACCAAATGATATAAGAATACGAATTTTTTTTAATTCTAATTTCATTGAACCTAAAAAAACATAAAGTTAAATTCTAATGTCATTGAACCTAAGTAAACCTAAAGTTATAAATCCTATTATTTAATGAAATATCTATATTGATGTTTAACGTCAATGTTCACATTAATGTATAAATGCAAAATTTACTTTTATATAAATTTTTATATTTAATATTAACATTTGTATTTATTATTAATATTAATATTAATTAGCATTAAAGGAGAGAATCCTTTTTCCTCCTTTATTCCAAGCTACTTCAATGAAAATTTTGTAGGAAGACTAGAGCTAAAGGAAAACCACTGCCATGAACTAGGGTTTGGTGGTTTCTGAGCAGGCTACCCCTAGCAGAACCTCTACCCCAAACTTGGGGCCACTTTCTTCTTCCGGAGTGCAAATAGTTTCAGCCATGATGGACAGTAGTGGGGGGATAGTGGTTCCCCCCTCCTCTGGTTTTCCCTCTAATGGAGTGACGACAGGGGCTAATAACGATCGTCATCAAAACTCTGGCCCGTTCCCCGACCCAACTAGGGTGTCTCCCACAAAAAAATCACCAACGACAGCCATTGAAGAAGCAACAACAATCACATCCTCCACTTGCATACCCAAGGCCACCACAAGAATCAAGATCAAGCTCCCGGCTCATCGAATCAATGGAAAAATCCAATACATCAAGGACCATGCACTGATAGGAAATTTTATGGATTTCTGGCCTACAGAAAAAGCACTTCTAAGCTGGATTGCCTCCGAATGGAAGCCCATGGGCCATATCAATATACAGATATATGCCAAGGGCTTCTTCAATGTTATCTTCACTTGCATCTAAGACAAAAACCGAATCCTGGATGGAGGACCATACTTCTTTGACTCCACAGGTCTATACCTGCACAATTGGGTAGAACTTTTCAACCTAGACAAATAAAACTTCAATTGGGCTCCAGTGTCAATCCAGATCTATACCCTACCTCAAGACTACTGGGACGAGCTAAACCTTCAATACATCAAAAAATCTCTGGGAGAATTCATTAAAATCACAGAAGAGACAAAGATCAACAGACATGCAGCCTATGCAAGGGTTTGCATATACATGAACATTGCAAAGTATCTCCCTGATGAAGTAAGCCTGCTTCATGATGATTATGAATGGATCCAAATAGTAGATTATGAACATGTAACATTTATGTGCAGGAAATGCCACCAGCATGGGCATCTATTCAGAGATTCCCCCCTAAATCAAATATATGCTTCGACCAACAACTCCATAGGAAAATACACTTAAGGGTTCACGAAAGTCGTTGGAAGGAAAATGCATACCAGGAAGTCAAATACGAACTAGAGCAAAAAAGTCCCATCATCAAGAAACAACTTTGACACCCTAGCTCAACTAAATGAGAATGGGAATGAACTCCCAAGAGACTCAGAACAAATCTCGCGGGAGAATCCCCAGACTTCGGAGACCCAACAAACCAAAATCCAACTGGAAGCCTTTTTGATACCCTAATCCTCTATGCATACAAGGGATAGCTCAGGAAAAGGCAAGGGCGCAGTACTAGAATCAATCCCAAAAGCAATGGAAGAAGAACCGAAAAGCATTAACTACGGGGACCTCGACATCATGGGGTTGCAAGATGCATGCAAGCAGAAAGACTTTCTCTCAATTCCACATCAACATATCCAAAAATTGGAGGAATTCCTCCTTAGAGCTCAACAGGTACCCTCCCTCAGCATTCAAGGTGGCACAATCCTGAACACTAAACTCATTCTGAAATATTCTAGAAAACAAGGAAGAATAACCAATCTACAACATCTGATCAACTTAGGCAAAGAGGTTGCAAAATTGGGGCGATATCCCAAGTTGTTCTACTCTATAGTTCCCAACCCCCCTCAATGAAGATCATCTCATGGAATATCATAGGGCTAAATATTTCCTCCAAGCAAATGTTAATTAAGAAAAGAATCACTAAGGAAAACCCCACTATTTTCTTTATGCAAGAAACCAAATGCTCTAGTCCACTCTAGACACAATCTTCAAAAGACTCTGGAAAGGCTGCAACACCCTAGTTTTTTACGCAAGTGGGGCTTTAGGAGGCCTAGAAATCATCTGGAACCCCAACTTGATCCCCCCAGAGAATAGGCAGGAAAATCGACACTTCATTCAAGCTTCCTTCCACCTGATCGGAACCAGCATTCATGGACATCTCATGAATGTCTATTTCCCACAGTTAATACAAAAAAAACAGAGCTTCTAGATAACATATCAGATCTCAAAAACCAACGAAATCACCCTCTCTGGCTGATTGGAGGAGACTTTAACATGATCACAACCCTTCAAGAGAAAAAAATGAGGAAGAACTCGCCTTGACATGGACAACACCAAATTCAAGGAATTCATCCAAGGCAATCATCTAATTGATCTTCAAACATCCAATGGAATTTTCACTTGGAATAATAGGAGGGGAGGATCCCATCAAATTTCTTCCAGATTAGACCGCTTCCTCATCACAAAAGACTTCATCCACCTAGGAGGAGAGCTCGCAGCCACTATCATTTCGGCCTCTGGTTCCGATCATTGACCGATCCAGCTCCAATGGCTTAGACCTAGTATAGCCAATCCAAAACATTTTCGCTTTGAAAATTTTTGGCTCAAACATCCAAGGTTCAAAGACCTTATATCGGATTGGTGGACTTCCCTCAATCCACCCTTGGGCACAAAAATGTACCAATTCTAGCAGAAATTGAAGATTCTCAAAGGGAAACTGAAACTATGGAACAAGACCACCTTCGGCAACATCTTCAAAGACCAAAGAGAGTTGGAAATGAAAATGCAGTAGCTCCAACAAAAAATCATCTCAGAAGGAATATCACCAGACTCAAAGACCAAGGAAAAGACATTAACCGCCCAACTTGAAGAAAGAAGAAGCTAAGAAGAGATCTTAGGGAAATAGAGGTCTTGGATATGCTGGCTCAAGGAACGAGAAAGGAACACAAAATTATTTCACTGCTCTACAATCCAACACGAGATGCACAATAGAATCATATTCCTCAAGAATCAAAATGGTGAGCATATCGAAAAACATGAGGACATCACAAAGGAAGTGCTCAACCACTTCATGGACATCCTCAAAGAATCTAACATCCAACGAAAAAGAGCCCATTGATAAAATTACAAAGCATATTCCAAAATTGTTCAATGAGGATCATAACAAGATGCTTCTCAAAGCCACAACATTGATAGAGGTCGAACAAGCAGTTTTTCAATTAAAAGAAGGGAAAGCCCCATGGCCAGATGGATTTACCACCAACTTCTTCCACTTCTTTTGGGACACTATCAAAGAGGAAGTATGGGTCATAGTGGAGGAATCACGCAACACCCATTGGATTCTTCTAGCTCTCAATGCAACCTTCCTCATGCTCATCCCAAAGGAAGACAATGCTGCTTCTCCAAGTACAGACCGATAGCACTGTGCAATGTAATTTACAAAATTATTTCCAAAGTTATAGGTAATAGATTGAAACAACTTCTTCCCATGCTCATCTCATCAGAGAAAAGGGCTATGTTGAGGGTAGGCATATCCTATATGGAATCATTCCAACCCATGAGGTCATCCACTCCTTAAAAACCTCAAAAACGTTGGGCATGCTCCTTAAAATTGACCTATCTATGGTCTTTGACAAGCTCAGCTAGAACTACATAAAGCACATCCTTCTAGCCTTTGGCTTCAGTCAAACCTGGGTACGATGAATCATGAGCTTGATATCCTCTCCTTTCATCTTTATCCTAGTCAATGGAATCCCCTCAGCAACATTCAAACCCTCGGGAGGTATAAGGCAAGGAGATCCTCTATCACCTTTTCTCTTGGTTCTTATGGCAGCGGGTCTGGGTCACCTAATCAAGAGCTCGATCTAATCTCATGACCTTGAAGGAATCCATTTACACAATATTCCGCCCATATCCCATCAAAAATTTGTGGATGACAACATGATCATGGGTCACCCCTCTATGTAGCAATCTCACACCCTCAGAACCCTTCTCGACTTCTTCTCTGAAGCCTCTAGAACCACTTTCAACCCTAAAAAATCTCAAATCTTCTTTTTCAACACGCCTCTTATCACCCAACACAACATAGCTCGCATCCTAGGCTTCACCACAACCTCTCTTCTATCCAAATACTTGGGAGCACCTCTCACAGACTCAGCTATCAAACATTCATCCTAGAGAGAGCTGTTGGACAGAATGGAGACTAAATTGTCCACCTAGAGCAATCCCTCTCTCAACAATGTTGGAAGACTGGTTCTCATCAAATATTTTATTCAATCTCTGCCCATATACCTCTTTTCTGTTCTAGCTACACCAAAATGGGTCATCAAGGCCATCCGAAACCTTCAACGAACTTTCCTCTAGGGGGATCCAAAGACAAGCAAAAATGGGTGCTAGTCAAATGGAAAGAGGTATGTAGGCCTAAAACTTGAGGAGGACTTGGTCTAAGAGACCCGGAACAAAAAGATAACATCATGGGCACCAATATATGGTGTAAATGGGTATCCAACACACATATACTGTGAGCGACCCTATGGGCTGCCAAATATGCCAGAAATTGGCCCAAGGAGGAATTAATCAGATTCAACATCGCTCTTGGAGGATCCAAAATATGGAATGCATACACTCAACAAAAAAAACTGATCCAATCTCACAGCTTCTGGGAACGACGCGGTGGAACTCAAGCTAGGTTTTGGGAGGATTCTTGGCAGCAAATTCCTAGTCTATCCTCGATCTTCCCTCGCCCCCTCTGGTGCATGGTAAAATAGGCAAGAGAAAAAAATTGTGTCCAAGATTTCTAAACTAATGAAACAACTCAAGGTTACAGGAAATTTCTCCAAACAGACAAATGGTAGGCAGACTGGAACAATTAAAAACAAAGAGATATTTGGGAGGAATTAACAAAAGGAAGAATCAGAACCCAGCAAGGGCCAAACATTCTCCGTTGGGGCCATAATCTAAGTGGTAATTACTCAACTAAGGAAGCCTACCATCTCATTCAACCGCCAAACCCTGGCCCCACAAATAAGCTATGGAAGAAGATATGGACAGCTAAGCTCTGTCCCAAAGTAGCTACATTTCTATGGCTGTTAAGTAAAAGACGAATCCTCACATGGGAGAATCTTATGAAGAGAGGCTTTGTGGGTCCTTTGAGGTGTCCTCTATGTCAGAATGTCATCGACACCATCGATAGCCTATTGGACCTCCGCCCCATATCCAACACTTTCTGGGACAAGATTGAAATACTATGTAGAAAATCCAATCGAGATCGGGGCAATATAACCAATACCATTAGCAAGTGGCAGGATAATCCCTACTCCAGCAATCTCCTAAATCGTCTCTGACAACTCATTCTAGGCCTACTCATATGGAACCTCTGGAAAGAACGAAATAGCAGGATATTTAAATATACCACTTTAAATCAAGAGCAAATATGGGCCAAGCTACACAACAACTTAGAAGAAACTCTTGCCATGTCTCACTGGGGGAAGGATGACTACCCGAAAACCCTTTATGAATGCACCATTTGGAACAATTGGCACATAAGTATTACGCCCCAATGGACAAATCCTCTTTGAGCACAAGCATGATCTATGCACCTGAACACTGGAATCCCCCCCAGGCCGGTTTTTTCAAATGCAACTTCGATGGAGCCTCCAAAGGCAACCCAGGGGAAGCCGGATTTGGGGGCATATTTAGATATTATAGTGGCAACCCCCTACACACCTACTATGGAAACCTAGGGTGGGACACCAAAAACTCTTTGGAGTTTTCAGGGCTTATACAGGGTTTATCCATAGCCATTGAGCTCAATCTTCTCCCACTGGAAATGGAAGGAGGCTTGCAACTCATCATCCAAGCGGCCACCCGCATCCTCCATGGCACTTCTTCCACAAATGTCTCTACTAGATGGAGGCTAGCAAACCGTCTCAAATACCTAGAACAGATATTACAGCATCACAGGGCTATTACATTCCACCATGTGCGCAGAAAGGAAAACTTCGTTGGAGATCTCTTGGCTAACAAAGGAGTGGATTGCCACTCAACACTATATCACTCTAATTTTTCTCAGATTCAGGATGAAATCCTATGCGATAACTTCCACACTCTCCTCCAAAAGGATCAAATTCACCTAGATGCGGGTGACACACCTCAATCGTGCGAAGACATATCTTCCCATGCTCAAGTTGACGATGCCTTGCAACACCATCTTTAATTTGATGTGGAAACACATTCCATCAATCATTTATAATGATGCTCTATTGTACCTAATCTCTTTCCATACTCTGAATCACATGCAGTCTCACTTAAACTATCCCTCAACGCATATGCGAGTGTGCCGCCACCCCTCACCATATCTGAGCTTGTTCCACGGTTCTTCAAAAGGCACTAAAGCTCCTCCTTCCTCCATCTCTCTGTTGCTCCAGCCAGTTTCTAGAGCCATTTCTTCTATTCCCCTCACCATCATGATGTTGCTCCAGCTTCCCTGCATGCCCCCCTTTTGTGCGCTCCCACTGAATCGCGCCCCCTGTCGCGCGCCCTCCTAAAGCGCACTCCTCCCTCTATTTCCCCTGGATGCACATGCCATGCTGCGTGCCCCCCTTCTATGCGCCCCTCCTATTTTTCCTCTCCCTGATGCGCGCTATCTGAGGTCAGATACCTTGTTGTGTGCCCACCTGCTACACGACCCCTTGTTGCGCGCCCCCCCACTGAGCATCTCTATTGCGCACTCTCCAGTTGTGCACCTCTATGTTTTGTGCCCGGCTTCCCCACCTCTGCTCGTTAGCTTCCTCATGGCCCTGCGTCAACGTCAAAATACCATCAAGGGTAGCCAAAGAGGTGCTTTCTCGGGGTTCTATCACCACGGTCAAGATCAACATTTGGAATCCATTGAAGGTTCCTCTTCAGGAAGCCACGACAGGGAGGCTACTCATCGGCCTGATCGTACCCAGTAAGAGATAGTCTAAATGCCAGAGAATCTGAGAGGTAGAAGAGGCCCCAGTAATTCTACCATTGCGCACTCTGAGTTGACCACACCTCGGAAAATCGAGCGGCTCCCTGTTCATGAGCTAGCTGAGGAGGAGACTGACGTTTGGATCATGGATTCAGATGGAGTCTGGACCAGAGTTCCTAATGCTGAGTACCCTGTTGCTCCTATCATCCACGCAGCACCTCTGAAGCCCTCACACACACCAACAACTGAGGAGGAGGCCATTGCGCGTGAATATGAATATGTAATTGAGGAGGACCCCTCAACAGAGGATGATGCAGGAACACCATGACTGCACGGTAGCTCAATTCTTCTCTATTTTTTCTCTTCAAGACCTATTATAGCTACTATGTTTTTATTTGTGTTACGGAAAATTTTGTAAAACATTATTGTTTGATGCTATTAAGAGGCTAGTTTCCTCCTCGGAGGCAGCCCCAAACCTACTTTATTTTGAAATCTTTTAAGGCTAGATTCAGTAAGAACCACTTGCCATCTCAGCCAAATGCCTATGTAAAGTTTCTTTTATGATCTAATATAGCTTAGCCTAACTTACAAAAAAAAACATTAAAAGAGATATTGATATTTAATTTTAATATTAATAATTTCTTATTTAATTTGAAATATTTATATTTATTATTAATGTTAATATCAATGTATATTATTAAATTATTAATGTTAATATCAATCAATATTAATTTTAATAATATTAATGTTAATGTTAAATAATTAATATTAATATTAACAATAATAATAATAATAATAATCATGAAAATATTTATAAGAGTAATAAAATTAATATTAATATTTTATATGTTAATTTTAAACATTTATGTTTATCAATGTTTATTAATATTAATAAAAAGCATAAATATTGAATTTAATAACAAACATAAATATTGAAAAAATTAAAGCTAATAATAAAAAGACATAGTAATATTCAGTGATATCCATTGTTTGTATTACATGAATGACCCTCTTTGTATATGGATGAATCTCACTCATGCATCAATAGTAATTCTATAAAAATTTATATCATATATTATTTAATAATTGAAAAGATATTTTCATAATTATATTAAATATATATTAATTATATATTTACAATTATAATTTGATCTAATTTAATTAAATGGTAAAAAATAATATAAAATGTAAAAATATAAAATAATTAATATTTGAATTTTTATTAATATAAGTGGTAATGATAATATAAATTATATTAATTGTATTAATAATTGGACAAAAGAAGGACAAGGTATTCTGGAAGTGAACCATTTTCCCATCTGTTCTATTTTTACTTATTGTATAATTTCTATATTAAATACTATTTAACCTATTTCGATTTGTAATGATGGGTTTTCTTTACATTATGTTCAGAAATATAATTTAGTAAAAGAGATATTTTTATAAAATAAATAAATAAAAAGTTTTATATTCATTTTAATTTCATATCTATTGAACTTGAAGAATGATCAAACCATATTTAGATTTAAATCCATTTAAAACCTTTAGAAAAGTGGATTACTTTATGGTTTAGGTTATTCAAGAACATATAAGTAATTAAAATCATCTAGGATCAAATCTCATTAAGATGCAAACCTTTCAAGGTAGATCATCTTGTAGTCTAAACGATCTAAGGAAATATAAATCATCAAAATCACTTTGATCATATTTGATGTGGGTCACACCAACCCTTGTTTTGAACCTTGTGCCTTACAGAATGAAACCCTAGCTTCTGAATCCAATTACTATTGTGAAATGTAATTTGACCTGCCTCACACCAACACTGTAAGTTTCCAACCTTGATAGCCTTATAGAATGAAACGCTAGCTTATGAATCCAATTACTATAGTGAAATGTAACTTTTATTTTTAATAATATAAATAAATTATTTTTTCAATTCTTAATCATTTAGATGTGTATAATTTCTTTTATATAATTAAAAGTCTTAATATTTCTAAGGTTGTAAATTATTTGATGACAAGGTGTTTTGTGAAGGCATTCTTTGTGTAAATGCCATGTTAGGATATTTCAACACATAGGAAATAGTTAAGAATAACCCAGTCTAGTGCAGAGAGGTAAAGTGTGTTTCTTTACCATGTACATTTGTAACTTATAATCCGACGATCACGATTTGTAGTGATCCGACGGTTATCTCTCTCCTCGGTATTAACGACACTTGATCTGTGGCTTAGCACCCGATTGGTCCATGATCTATATTTAAAGAGCATGGAGGGTCATTTTTCCGATAACCGTTTTATGAGAGAAACATATGTAATTTTTCTTTTTATATTAATAAATTTCCTGAAGTGGCCGCATTGGCTCAGGCTGTGGACTATTTCCCTCTTCGAGGGTTTTAACCACGTGATTATACTAGTGTACTGATTTGTGATCTGTTTGTGAGCGGTGACCTTTGGTTTTTGATCTAAGGAACTTACCCTATAAATTCCTACATGGTATCAGAGCTATTTTGAGGGCCGCATCCATTGTTGATCAAAATCCGAAGCCAGTTTGACTGCATATGAATGTCGTTTTTTAGATCTACTATTTTTGAACATTTTTGGGCTTGGAGAACTACTCTGTTGTGTCCTGAGTATCTGTTACAGTGAGGAACGCCTTTCATTTCATGCGAAAAGGTTTCTGACTGCCCAAGTTATGACAATTTAGATATGGAGGTATGAAGCATCTGTTTTGCAGTTATATTTGTTAAATAGTTCTACTTATTTCGGTTCCCTCTGTCTATTTTTGGTTTTTAGGTTTAATTTATTTGCCGGATCTACACCCTCTTCTCTGTGTATGCTCTTTGCTCTGCTCTGTGTGCGATCTCGACAAATCAGAAACAGGAAAAGGGGTTTTTTTTGCTACATATGTTCTTTCCCCGCGTCTTTGTGCGATCTCGGGAAATCAGAAATAGCGAAAAAATTGATAGTTTCTGATAAAGCTAACTAAAAATCTAACATTCTTCCATAATACTTTCATTTCAGTTTTTTTCTCGTTTTTTGTGCTTTTTGTGCAGGCAAAGGCACGCACACCGAAGAGTCAAAAAAGAGAAAAAAAGAAAAAAATCCTTCCTCCTTTCAAACAATAACAAAATCCTTTTACTATCTCACTTGGTGAGGAGTTAGTTTATGAGAATAGAGGTCTTGGGTTCAAATCTCTTTCTCAAGCTTATTTTTGTAAAAAAAAATTGTTAAAGGGGCGGGATTTTTTTAAAAGTTGAACTTCATCACCAAATTTCAAACCGTTCCCGTAACTATTCGGCATCTACAACTCAGTTTTTTCAAAAGGCATAAATTCTTCATCCGAAAGCCGTTTCTCAAGCCATTTTTTTTTAAATGGCCTAATTGTTTGAGATCTTTCCATTGGAGCAGTTAGTCTCAACCTTTCTCAGCTTCGTTTAAAAAAAAAAAATGGAAAGTGCATGCTTGATTATTCTTAACAACACCAATTATTTCCAACGGCTACCTCACATGGTAGATATATTTAGAAATAAAGGGCTTTATAGAATAGCCACAAGGCTAGAAATTAAACCTTCTGATGATGATAAAGTCACTAAATGGGAAAATAAACAAGATCAAGCACGAGGGCTGATAGGAATGTCCATTGCTCAAGATCTTCGATTTCATATCCTTGACATTGACACCCCTCATGAAGCCGCGGACAAGCTAAATATTTTCTTTGGCATTCAAAATCAAATCAGGGCCCATCAGCTTGAAAATGAGTTCCTTACTTTGGACCCCAATAATTTCTCCTCTATTGAGGATTTTTTGTCCAAATTCAAACCCTTCGAGTTCTTTTAGAAGGTTGTAAGGTCAAAAAGGAAGATGGTAGCCTCATCTATTGCATTCAATGCTAAGCTTGGCCCTGCATACTCTGTATTTGTTTCTTCCTTCCATTCCACTAGAGAAGCCATCATTTCTTCAGGAACCACCTACAAGAACCCATCTTTTGATGCCTTTTGAGATTCTTTGATAAGAGAACAAGAAAAACTCTTACACCTTGGTCTTATCACTTCTGGAAACGCTTCTACAAAAGCCTTAGGAGCCCAAGAGAAATCATATCAAAAGAATCCCAAGAATCAGTATCCTAAAAAGTATGGTTCGAAACCAAACAAGGGTCCTAAGCAATTTCAGCCGCAAACTGGAAAAACAACTCACCAAAATGATAAGGCATATAAAAACAAAGGAAAGAAGACAGATAGACATTGAAACTTTTACAATCGTGATGGCCATATAGAGTCCAAATGTTTTAAGAAGATGGAAGCCTTAGAACCAACAATGAAGAAGCACAACATCAATTTGGAGCACTATTCACCTTCATCTTCAAGAATGGAACTTTATGCTTGTGGTTGTCAAGCATCAAGATCTGGTTATGCATTAAATGTATCTTCTTCTTCTCATTCTCATGAGTGGCTCATTGATTCTGGAGCTTCTTACCACATGGCCAAAAATCAAGCCATGTTTTCTTCTTTAAATGATTGTAACACCAAACATATTTATGTTAGTGATTATAGATCTCGTAGTGTTGTAGGATCTGGAACCATTCATCTTGATAATGGTCATTTTAATGATGTACTATGTATTCCTACCTTACATTAAACCTTCTCTCTGTTTATCAGATAATTCATTCAGGTGAAGGGAAAATAGTAGAATTCTCACCTCATGATGTTGTAATCAAGGACCTCAAAGTTCCTAGACATATTTTAGCTACTGGCATTGTTGATGATTCCACAAGGTTGTATAAGTTTGACAACTTTGGGTCATCCTCTCTTCCCTCCATTTTTGTTGCTCGTAATGATTATGTGAGCAAACTTTGGCATGAGCGATTTGGTCACTTAAAATATCGTTGTCTTCAAACTCTATGTAAGGAAAATATGGTGACAGGCCTTCTTATGGTATATTTCCAAGATGGTGTTTGCTCCAGATGTGTACTCGGAAAACATCATCGGGATATTTTTGACAAATGTGCCTCTTGGCACGCTTCATCCCCTTTGTAGCTTTTGCATAGTGATTTATGTGGTCCACTTCTTGTCGTCTCTTTCTCTGGTTACAAGTACTTCTTAAATTTCATTGATGATTTTTCCAGACACACTTGGGTATACTTCTTAAAACTCAAGAGTGAATTTTTTAACATGTTCTTGGCCTTTAAGGCCTTTCTTGAGAAACAATCTGGACATCAAATTCTTAAGTTAAGATCAGACAATGGAGGAGAATATGTTAACAACAAATTTATCAACTTCTACACTGAGCATGGCATTCAATTGCAACATACCCTTCCATATACTCCACAACAAAATGGTGTCGCTGAAAGGAAGAATCACACCTTAAAATAAATGGCTAATTGTATGCTTCAATCTAAAGGACTTGGTCTCAATTTTTGGGCAGAAGCCATTAACTATGTAAATTACATAGTAAATCGCACTCCTACTAAGGTTTTAAAGAATATAACTCCAAACGAAGCTTGGAGCTCAATCAAACCAGATGTAAGTCACTTCCGTGTTTTTGGAAGTGATGCTTGGGCCCATATTCCAGATGTGAAACATAAAACCTTAGAACCTAAGAGTGAAAAATGATTTTTTGTTGGATATTCTGGAGATGTCAAAGGATATAGACTTCTTCAACCAAGATCCAAAAATATAATCATTAGAAGAGATGTAAAATTTGATGAAAATATATTAGCCTGCTAGCCTAGTTCGGCGGGTGTGCCACCTTTGGCCTGCGAGCCTGATTCGGCATATGTGCCACCTCTCTCTCTCTCTCTCTTCTATTTTTACTATCACTCCTTCTAGTTCAGATGATGACAGCGGGGATGACAATCCTCCTCCACCTCTTGAAATTGTTCCTTTTACTCCACCGCTTCCAAGATGGGTCCGCTCTACTCGAGATGCATTAGGTTCTCTTGCAGGTGACCTTGTTGATTGATGACGTACATGTTCTCATTTCGAAATAGCTTCTTCCTTATTGGCTCAAGTTTTAGAAAATCCTTATCTAGAAACCTTGAAGAAGCCTCTGGTCATCCAAATTGGGATGCAGCTACGAATGAAGAATATCGTTCCTTATTGGCGAATGATACTTGTGATCTTGTTCCTCTTCCAAAAGGAAGAAAACTTGTCAGATGCAGATGGGTTTACAAAAAAAAGTTTGGACCAGATGGAAAAGTGGATAGACATAAAGCTCATCTTGTCGCTAAAGGATTTTCACAAGTTGAAGGCATTGACTATAATGAAACCTTCTCCCCTGTTGCCAAAATGAATTCTATATGCCTTGTTCTTTCCCTTACTGCCTCCTTTAAATGGGACGTTCATCAGATGTATGTTAAATCCGCCTTCTTACATGGATATTTGCATGAAGAAATCTACATTGAACAACCCCCTGGCTTTATCCAAAACAACTCTAGCCTTGTTTGTCACCTGAGGAAGTCTCTCTATGGTCTCAAACAAGCTCCTCAGGCTTGGTATGCCAAAATGGATAGATTTCTATTAGATAATGGCTTTTCTAGGTGTCATTCTGACAACACTGTCTACACCAAGAAAGTGGGTAAGTCCTTCACCATCCTTGTTCTTTATGTTGATGATCTTATCCTTACTGGTATTTATCCAAACCATATAAACCATGTGAAGTCTAGCCTCAAAAAGAAGTTTGAAATGACAGACTTAGGACACTTGCATTATTTCCTTGGTCTACAAGTCTTGCAATCCAAAGAAGGCATTACCCTCTCTCAGTCCAAGTATACCTATGATCTTCTACACCACTTTCACATGGAATACTGTAAGCCAGCCCCTTCTCCCTTTTAGTATGGAGTCAAGCTTTCAGTCACTTGTACTACTCTTGAAGTTGATGCTACCTTATACCGTCAACTTGTTGGTAAACTTATGTATCTAACCCATACCCATCCTGACCTTTCCTTTGTTGTTGGTCTTGTCACTCGGTTTATGCACCAACCCCGTGAAATTCATTGGAAAGTAGTTAAAAGAATACTTTGATATATTCGAGGTACATTTCAGTTAGGGATTCATTACAATGCATGAGCATCTCCATTGTTGATTGGTTTCACTGATTTTGATTGGGTTGGTGACCCTGATGATCGGAAGTCTACTGCAGGATATGTATTCACTCTTGGTTCAGGACCTATTACTTGGTCTTGTAAGAACCAAAGTGCCATCTCTCTTTCTTCAGCATAAGCATAGTATCGTGGTGCAATTGAAGCTAACAAGGAATCCATGTGGCTTCGTCAAATCCTGTCTGAATTTGGTCTTCATCAGCAGCATTCAACTATACTTTGGTATGATAATCAGAGTGCCATTCAGCTATGTAAAGATCCATTTCAGCATCAGCGTATGAAACACATTTAACTCCACATACACTTCATCATAAAGCCCATTCATGATCGTGTTCTTGAAGTGTCGTATTTTCCAACCAATGATCAAGTAGCCGATATATTTACAAAGGCTCTCACAGAAGCGAAGTTTACCAAAATTCGATCCATGCTTGGAGTTCAGGAAATTTGTCATTAAGGGGGGATAGGCTCTAATACCTCCTTCCTTCTCCTATTGTGTCACCTTTGTAAATCCTTCAATCCTATCCCAATTTTTTCTTGAGGGGGGATGTTAGGATATTTCGACACATAGGAAATAGGCTCCTTTTGTGTCACCTTTATAAATCCTTTAATCCTATCCCAAGTTGTTCTTAAGGGGGGATGTTAGGATATCCCGACACATAGGAAATAGTTAAGAATAACTTAGTCTAGTGTAGAGTTAGGTAAAGTGTGTTTCTTTACCATGTACATTTGTAACTTATAATCCGACGGTCATGATTTGTAGTGATCTGACGGTTATCTCTCTCCTCGGTATTAACAACACTTGATCCGTGGCTTAACACCCGATTGGTCCATGATCTCTATTTAAATAGCATGGAGGGTCATTTTTCCGGTAACCGTTTTATGAGAGAAACATATGTAACTTTTCTTTTTATATTAATAAATTGCCTGAAGTGGCTGCGTTGGCTCAGGCCGTGGACTGTTTCACTCTTCGAGGGTTTTAACCATGTGATTATACTGGTGTACTGATTTGTGATCTGTTTGTGAGCAGTGACCTTTGGTTCTTGATCTAAGGAACTTACCCTTTAAATTCCTACATGTCATAGGATCCCCAAATTTGTTTGTGTTCCCAAAAGGGATAAATATGGGAAGGTAGAAGATATAATAGTAGGAATCCACCTTGTGGGTACCTAGAAATTATATTGGTAGTTGTAGGAATATGCCTTGTGTCTCCTTTTATTATATATGAGCACCTAGAAGTTATATTGGTAATTGTCAGAACTGATCTTGTGGGAACCTAGAAATTATAGTGGTAGTTGTAGGAATAGATCTTGTATCACTAGAATAAACTGTAATTTTATTAGGCTTGAAACAAGTAGAAAAATTACATTTTATCTATGGTTAAAGCATTAAAAAAAGTATAAAAAAAAACCAAGTTAGGAGTGACAAAAATCACTTAAGTTCTCCTTTTTTCCTTTCTTTTTTCTGAACCTTTTATCAACCCAGGATTGGGGTCCACTTGTACCAATGCCAATTCTATGGCAAATGTCAACAAAGGGTCTTCTTTATCTGAATCTGAAAGAGACCTAAATTTCAATTTATTTAATCACAAAAAAAACAATAATAATAATTAAAATTATAAATGTTTTAAATGTTTATTATTTATAATTTAAAAATGCATATATTCCAATACTTCTGTGTTTTTTTAATTTTATTTTATATAATAATTAAAAATGAGGGTATGTATGATTTTTATTATTATTATTATATAGAGAAATTTAAGTTTTATATATATATATATATATATATATATATATATATATATATATATATATATATATATATATATGACATAATTTTTTAATTTTCAAGATGAGGATATGTATGTTTTTCTAACTCCAAAAATAAAAGGGAAAATATAACTCTATGATAACAGGTACATGTACTAAATTTGAATTAAAAGAGAAGATAATGACATGAGTTACCAGGAAAAGAGGTTAATTGATTGAAAACTTTTCCATAAATGGTCTAATTTGCTGGATGTCAATGAGACATTTAGCAAGAATTAGCTTCTATCTTTCATCTAAAAGAAAATAATGTTTAAAAAAAATTACAAATGGATAATAAATTCAAACTATAATAGTTTATTATTATTTTTATTTACAGTATTGCATGATTGAGATTTGTATACAAAAGGGTATGAGAAATCTAAAAGAATGGTGTCTTTTTTTTTAGTATTCACAGCATTACATGCATTGCATTGCAGTTCATATTTTATTAGTGGTGCATTTTCCATATTTAGATTCAATCATATTTCATGAATCATTATGATTCTTATCATAGTGTAATTCTCACTTGCACTAAGATTTAATTTAACTCTCTTGCATTAAGATTTAATTTAACATTTTTTTAATGTCCATTTATCACAGTGCAATTCTCTCTTGCTCTAAGATTTAATTTAACTCTCTTGCACTAAGATTTAATTTGACATTTTTTTAATGTCCATTTTGAACTATTTCTGCAATTCTCTCCTGCAATAAGATATAGGTTTTGCTCTGAATAGTTCTTAGGAATCAGTTTCCATCACTTAATGATAAATTAATAACTGACATACTAGATACAAATTAATTGATAACTTTTCCATAAATGGTCTAATCTATTATTGGGATTCAACGAAGGTATTCTGCAATTCTCCTACAATAAGATTTAATTTAATTTTTTTTTAATATCCATTTTTTTACTCATATTTTATTGTAGGTTAACCATTTAATATTTGTTTTGAATGGTTTTTAAAAATCAGTTTATGTAACTTAAGGGTAAATTGATAACTGACATATCATATTTTTAATGTTAGGTAAAAGTTGAAGCCAAGAATTCCGACTGCCTCACTAAATTTTCTAAAGTTCTGGCCGAAGCAGACATACATATAAAAAATAACTTGTAGAGTCTTTAATGTGGAAAGTGACATTTATTCGGCTATGTCCATAAGTAAAAACAGAGACAAAAGTCATATCCAAAACAAAACATAACTCAAACTTTTCCAACCAAACAAAACCGACACCCAACCCAACCCCCGTTCTGAATTTTCTCATTAGAAGAAATATTAATATGAGCCCTTGTACTAGATCAGATTCACATGGAATATGAATTTATAGGTATAAGATATTTAAATGGATAATAGTTTATTGTTTTTATTTGCAGTATTGCATTAGGATTTGTATACAAGTAGGTATGAGAAATCTAAAAGGATGGTATCTTATTTTGAGTGGGTATTTGCAGCATTGCACACATGGATTTGTATACAACGAGGTATGAGAAATTAATTACAGTTGGCGGCGGTCAAGTACTTCAAGGGTCTATATTCTGCAAGGAGAGATATTTACATAACACATCAATTGAGGATTTTGGAGAAATATCCATGTTTTTTCTCCATTTAAGAAGTTGAATATATTGGACAACCCTTCATAGTATGTTTTTTTACAAAAAAAGGAAGGCATTTCTTATCACCCTTTTTTGTATGTTCTCAACTCACATTCAAAAATCATACATGCCCTTAAAAAATTGCACACTTTTATACCCACCATTATCCTAAAGAGCAACCCACAACAAAAGTTTATTATACTGGAAAAGAAAAACCTAATCAACCCATAATTAACAAGGAATTCCTTACTCTCTATTATTTAGTAAAAAAGGAATTGTGAAAACAAGGTAAAATTTAAACACTGAGATCAAAATTCAGTTTGGCTCATAGTGGTGCAGCAGTGCAATAAACTAAGGCAATGAATGAATTACAAATAAGGGTATAGTTGATCATATATGAGGAGAAAAACGAAGATAAAATGGATAAGCCATGCTTGTACGAATTATCTATCATGTTCATCATACTCATGATGAATTTAAAATTTCAATAGGTTTATGGTATCAAAACAAAGTGGGCTTAAGTTTTACATACCTCCCACTTTCTATTAAGACTGGAACAATTTAATAAAGGCTTTAAGGTCGAATATCTGGCACTGAACCTTGGTATCAAATAGAAGCTCCGCGTACCTGCTTACCACAGTCAATCTATTATATACCATTCAATGTATTAAACTTAAGAAATTTCCGTACAATTTTGGAAAAAAACCAATGAACCATAAACTTGAACTAACTTGGATATCAAATTGAACCTTGTGAAGAAACAATAAACCTGCACAACAGATCTTGTTTATGAAATGAAACTTGTAGCATCTCACAATTTGTTCGATTTCTTTTTAAATAAGATTCGTTTCTTTTTGTATTGAATTTGTTTTGTGGAATTTGAATGACAGTCGTTTCAATTTAACAAAAGTGTATTAAATAAAGAATATGGAACATGAGGCACGCACACCTCCAATGGTGGCACTCCATGGTGCTCCATTGTAGATCATCATTTTAATTTTAAGTTACATAATTAAATTGTAAGTTACATTATTATGTAACATACAATTATTAAAATATCAAAACGATTATTAAAACAATAAATCATCATTAAAATATTAAAACAATTATTGTTACATATAAATTAAACATAATAAATTCTATAATACCAAGAAAACATAACACAATGGTGTGTTATTATATTCTTAAATAGGAATAAAACATAATAAATTCTATATCATTAATTGTGAATGAACCATTTCTCGTTTGAGAATGTGAAGAGGCACTAGTTTCAAGTTTTGAATGGTTATAAATGGTAATGAACAGGTGGCTACCTTAATAGTGGAGGCCTTTTTGGACGTTTCATAAAGCCACTACTTCAATGATGAGAATTTAATTTGGTAAAAAAATTATTTAAGCGGGGTTTTATCACTTAATTTAGATATGCAAGCGAGTTATGTTCATCAATATTATCCATTGATGTAGTGGAAACAACGAAAATATTTGAGCATCTTGTATTTTGAACCCTCAGATTGAAATTTGGGATTACACAATGATTAAAATTGTGATTTCCAACAAGGGGACGCCTATCGACGTAAATATTTATCACAAAAATTATTAAAAATATTTACTAACTTTAAAAATACTTCCCTATTCTTTTAAGTTTTTGAAAAACATTCATATCCGGTTATAATCTTTCAATAAATGCAAAAGTAAGGTATAATAACCAATTTTAATATATATATATATATATATATATATATATATATATATAATAATAAAAATTTTTCTTTGAGTTAGAGTGTCGTTTAAAAGATTAAGCAATGTTAATTATTTGAAAATCAGTATAGATTTATGAAATTTTGATAGGATCGAATCTTTTGAGTTGTAAATTTGATAAATTTCTTTTAGAGTACAAAACTTCAGAAAATGATTTGCCCCTGGGGAGTTTTAATTTTTTTCAGCACTTGATAAATCCATATTTAATATTGATCTATGCTAGTTATATGTGTTTGTGTGAGACAGAAAACCATGTCTCAAATCCTTAGTATAAAATAAATTCTATCTCTATTTCATTTTTAGTAACACTAATAAAATGTTTTAATCATAAGAATTATTTTATTTTTTAATTGACATATATATAATATATGTATAATTGACAT
This sequence comes from Pinus albicaulis, assembly GCA_034641835.2. Classification (NCBI taxonomy): domain Eukaryota; kingdom Viridiplantae; phylum Streptophyta; class Pinopsida; order Pinales; family Pinaceae; genus Pinus; species Pinus albicaulis. The sequence continues at coordinate 1,018,549,940 of CM076582.1, read as the reverse complement.
TGTAATATTTTACTCAATATAAATATTGAAATATTTTATTTACTTTCCATTATATACATTAAAATAATATTATTATTAAATAGACATTTTCCTCCTATTAAGAAATAGAAAACAAATTTATGAAATAAGATTTTTTTAATGTATACACTAAATATTTATTATTATAATATATTTTTAGAATATTATATTCACTTTCGTATTAAATATTAAAAAAATACACATCTCCTTCCGGCCATAAATTCAAAAACTAATATCAACACAATTAGAAGTCTCTACATATATTAAAAACGGTGCCGAAATTATAGGTTAATAAGCATGTAATGGAGGGAATAATTTACAGGTTGCTCCTGTTGTTCCAAGAATTTGCCCTTTCGAAAAATGTAGGGCCAAACCATATATCGAGGTTGGCAGGGTTGAACCCGTTAAATATAGGGCGAGGGGGACTCCCGACGAACAAGCTACAGTGTGTCGAACTAAAAGTCCTGCGTGACACGTATATTTCGATCATCGATACTGCCCGTGCTCTAGCTCTGCCCTATGTCTTTATTATATTCACCATCAAAGTTATCCTTGGAATATTTAATGTAAATATTGAAATATTTATAATTTTTTACTTTTAATCATTTATTTTGTTTTTTTATAGGATATAAAATTATTTTACATAAGGGGTATACATCTTGATTTTAAAATTTATCTGGCGTCGAGTAGAAATTTCATGGCTAATTTGTTTTACATGTTTGTCATTTTATGTATATTTGTGAGTTACATTCTGTGTTATTATATACAATATTTTTATAAGAATTGTTTAGCAAGCTTGAAAGTAGTCAATTTAAAAAAAAGAAAGCACAACAACTTACTAGTCTAACTTTATAGCACCAAAAAATATATTGAAATTTAAATAAGTTTTTGAAATCACAATTCCTAAGAAGTCAAGCTCAAAACAAAAAATTCTCTGAATTGGGGAAAGGACAATACCTAAAATTAAAGAAATGGTAATGAAATTCTATTTTATTTAGACTTCATTTGCAATAAAAAAGACTACTGAATAATATAACACATGTGTTAACCCCATTATGGTATTAAAAATTGTCTATTTATAAAAGCAATCAACTATTAATTAATCAATATCTTAAAATAATATGTAATTATAAAGCTTTATTTTTTTCACCTTGCAAGCAATCTATTGTATAGTTGGCTATTTATAATTATTTATCTCACATACACAATAGTTAGTTATTTATAAATATTTATTTTACATACACAAAAGATGCCCTTTCTAAACCTCTAAGAATGCAACGTAGGATCCACAATACATCTTTCGATCATATATAGAAATAAAATTACTAACAATTATGTTAAAATTCACTCATTCATATAATTGAAATTGTAAAAAAAAATACAAATACAATTTTTTTACTTATGATGGACTTTGAAAATGTATTTTAAATTGTTCACGCCTTAAGTTATTTAGAGCATCTCTTGGGTAGTATTATCCTAAAAGTGCAATAATCTTTTCGAGAGAAACACATATCCCCTTTTCTAATTTATAATGACAAAATCTTATTTTAGTTACTTTGAGTAGGCTAAATCTCATAAACCAAATTCTCAATTGCTTTGGATATACCACTAAGTCACATAAATTGGATACAATTGAAATGCCTCAAAGTAATTCATAAACATAAAAAGATAAGATAACATTCACACCATTACACCTTATATCTTATATAATTATTGAGTAGAGTATTCACATCGCAAGCATGGAAATAATTAATTTCATAAATGAAACTTTCACTTACAAATGGTGAAGGTCGTGAAGGTCCTTATGAGGGAGATGATGGATGGAATAGGATCAACTATTGTTTTTTTCTTGTTGGAAAATGATTTACATTATATTAACAAAAATGGTTTACAAAAAGTATAAGTAGATAAGCATGGTGAGTCACAGCCTGAAGGTTCTATAGAAGGATGCAGAAGGCAGAGCATTTGCCCGAGGGGGGACTAGATGGTCTTCCCATGAAGAAGAATATCGGTGCCATCATTATAGTTAAAAGAGACTAATAAGAAAAAAAAGAGAATTGAGTAGAGCCATTGAAAGAGAGCGACTGACACTATTATAACCGTCACATACCAAGAAAACATGCAGACAAATTCGAATGCAAAACATCCCAACAAAAGAACCATAGATAGAGTGGACCTGGTCAAGCTAAGTTGGTGCCATGTAAGCCGGAGAGAGCATGGACACCCTGCTACTATGTGTGTTTTCCATTGGTTGGACCACCAACTTCTGCCCTTCCACGAACAACAACCTTTGTGCTTCCAAGACCAACAACCTTTGTGCTTCTAAGAATGGAGGGGAAACATTTAGGCTGCTATTCCAATATGTAATAGTTGTATGGACTAGGGCAAGGGGGAGAGAGTTTGTCCCTTGGAAACTGCACATCCATGGCATGGAGAGGCAAGGTAATTACAACCAACTGCATAGATGGTGGATGGTGAGGAAGAGTTGAGAGGGACAAAAATTGAGGCAGAGGGACCAGGGGAGGATGAGGAGGGGAAGTCAAGTTGGAAGACACCAGTAAGGTCCTGGGAGATATGGAAAAGGGAGGAGTGGAGTTGGCTAGAGTGGGTGTTGATGTCTGCAATTCTTTTGGTGACATTAGAGTGGTTCCATTCTTAAGAGAGGAGGTGGTACTCAATGAGATTTCAAAGAGCCCAAAGGTTCGTCGTGGTGTTCCGTCCATGGCACATCGCCTCTACTTCTAATTCATTTACCCTACAATGGATATGGGACGAGATATTGTTGTGGAAGTATGCACATTTGGCTTCCATTGTTGGAGTAGTGGGCGTATGTCCTTCTCCTATGCCACGACCACCATGCCGAGATCGACCTTGTCCGCAGATAATTTTTTTAAATTGGAGGTAAATGTGGGGAGTATGAGTCATAGAAGTCACTTGATCCAAACAAGTAGAAATGCAGGATGGAGCATGGAGTAGGAGATCCAACAATGAAGGAGGGAAAATCCACATTATTGGCATGGTGTGTGAAGGTTGTAGCATAAAAGTATATAATATGGAGGTCAATAGTGCAATGGATCAGAGCACGTGAGGACGTGGCGTGGTATAATGGTTAAGGAGGAGCAGAGTCATGGGAAATCGGGCTAAGGTGAAGGAATTCCATGTTGAGAAATTAAAGGCATCATATGGATTATGTTCTTTAGGTATATTTATCTTAGAATTTGACATTTTCTTTTGATTTCTCTTTTCTTATTATTAGTTCTTCTTTCAATTTATTATGTTCGTTTCATAAAGAGAAATTCCAAACATTTCCAATTTCCCACGGTGTATTGTTACCAATGGCACATGAAGTGCTACCATAATCACTTGCATACAAATTACAATAAGTGTTGTCACTAGAAAATCCGACAGGAAAAGGACATCATGAAATTTCAAGCAGAAGGATCTACAGGATGGTAAAACATTACAGAATCAGGAAAATTTGGCTTTCTCTAAGGTCAAAACGAAAATTTATTAAGTTGCGCATAGGAGACACTGGCACAAAGTGCTCTGCGAGGCCTTTTCTTCGATAGCAACACAAATCTCCATGGATATCCCTCAAGAAGCCGCGCGGTCCTGGGCATGGTGGGAGGTCACCATCTGGGACCACTTTGCACACTTCCAGAAGAAGATTCTCCACTCAAGGCCGCCCAAGGACAACCGCCTAGAGCCACCTTGAGGCCTCAAGTGATCACACAAAGGAATCAACCACCACAAGTCTAGACTAAGCATCTCACAAGTAGGATAAATGACGTAGATATTAGGGTTGCAAATAAATTTTTTATGCATGGATCGTCCTTCAAAAGTAATCAATGATCTTAGGTAACCAAGCCACATAAATAACGAAGTTTTCTTCACAGTATCTAGATGTTCTAATGAAATTTGGGCCAAACAAAAGATGTTCAAACAATTAATAACTTCTTCATTAACCTTGAACCTCTATAATCACAAAGCACATATGTTTTATTAGGATTTGATGCCCTCAATAAGGCCAAAGTCCTTTCTCTTGCAACAGAAGACAATAAATCCTACAAAACAAAACAAAACACCTTAAACCCTCTCGTCTGATTTGATCAACGCTCCTCAATGCCAAATAATCGTTTCCGAACAATTTCAAAAAGTAATTGTGTTAAATTAAATCCTTAGGAGGGAGTATACATTCCTTCTTGCAGTGTTTGGAGGGCTTCCATAAGGCAATCTAATTCCCTTTTGGAGGAAGAAATTTGAATTAAATCCTTTCGGTTTTTTTAATTAAAAATATCTTTAGAACCAAAATCAATTCATTAGATACATGATTTTAAAATTAAATTTTAAAATAATCCTTTTTGAAATATCCTTATTTTTGGAGAAGAGACATATGACTTGACTTTTTGACTTGATCAAAACAGAGCTGCCACATTATTAACCTTTGGGGTTTTTTCCCACGGTGGAATCATATTCAAATGAGCATAAACTCCCAAACCATGAAGAGTGTCATGGCATGCCACATACCACCATAATCAAATTGACAAGGAGAATTCATCAAGGATGATCTTAACACAATACACCATAAAATTCCATGTAATTTTGGTTGACAAAAGGTGGGGAATCTCTGGTGCTACTTGGGTTGACATCAATGACAACCTCATATTAACATTTTATACATGAAAAAATCACACATATGGCTAGAACAATAAACAATGGAAGGAACAAATCAGTAACACACATGGGCAATGATTTTCTCCTTAAAAAAAAATTATCATTCCAATTATCAAAGATTAAAAGGTCCTTTCGTGTAAATTTTCCAAACGCTATATGATTGTTGTCCTATGCTTATTTATTAAATAAATCAAATCTTGAATTTACTCAATAACATAAATAAAATTATGAGCATGCATCAATCACACAAATGGTTGGAAAATATAGTGGAATTATAAACATTAATTTCTCACAAACATAGCTAATTACACCTTCAAATCCACTGTTCATTCCATTAAAAAATCTTACAAGAAAACATCCACATATCACCCAAAAAAATACAAGATGCATGGATACCCAAAAATTCCTTGAATTAAGCTTATACAACCTATTGAAATATCCAAAAAAAAATAGAAAATGGTTGTATGAATTAGAATAAATCCTATATAATTTATTTTTATGACTAATGGACATGTGTGTAAATTGTATGAGCAATTTTATTGTGCTAAATGTTGTGTGAGAATTCCTATTTCCCAGATTTCCTTCTCCTTTTATATTTTAATTAATCAAGTATATGTAATAGTCTTTGCCTTGCCCTATTTTTACATTTTTATCTAATATTGTATTTCTAAGATTACTCCTATTGTAAGTACAATTATAGATTCAACTACTAAGAATAAGGATTTCACTATTTTTGCTAAAGTGAATTACAAAATAGAAAAAACTTTTCCAAAATTTGAATTATGTTTTGATAATATTTTTTCCAAAAATGTCTCAAATTTATTCTCACATGTTCACATTAAACATATACAAAAATTCCTATCTAAGCCATATTCTCAACACTGCCTCTTAGCAAGGAGGTAATTTTGCACCAATCCAAGTTTGTCTTTAACTTCCTCAAACTTTCCTTTTTCCATGGCCTTGGTTAGAATATGAAAAACATAATAATTTGCGATAACATACTTGAGTTTGATTCATCCTTTATAAATATTCTCCTGAATAGCATGATATTTTTAAATTGTAGCAAGTCTAAAAGGCTTCATTTGACTTGCTTCTTAGTCAAATGGAGAAATTTGAATTTCCGTATCAGTAGGAAGACTTAAGTTTCAGTTAGCAGGAGTGACATGGCCAAGACACTTATTTAATTCACTCAATTCAAGTTTGTGGGCAAGAAGTAGAGTTGTGCATGAGTTGAATGCTAAGATCTAGCATTATAGTGGAGTTATAGTTAGTGAAACTATGTTATCTGAGCTCTAGTCATGAATAAATTCATTAGGAGTTCAATTGAGTAGTTGTAACTGTTATTAACTCAATTATCTCTTAGTTGACTAGTCAATTTACTAAAAATAGCCCCAATATTACATGGAATTTGAATTTCCTAGTTGAGTTGGAGGAAAAGGCACATTGTAATTCTCAATTGTATACTAGTTGAGTGTACATTTTTTGCATTAGATCAGGTAAGGCATTTCCTCAGGATTTTTGCAAGGAAATAGGAAATTTCCCTATCTTTAAGGCACTAATTTCCTCAAGGATTATGCAAGGAAATAAGAGGAAGGTTTCCTATTTTTGCTAAGTGTTGGTCAGAGCAGGAGGAGAACAATATTACAGTGTAGGTTGAACTTCAAGGATTGAAGCTTTCATTGTAATAGATCCATACGCTCATATGATTTAATACAAAATAGAGGATGGTTTTTTCCCAGTTGGGTTCCCTAGTATAAATACTATCTTCATTGTGATTGAATGATTGCATGTGTTTCTATTGTATGTTTTCCTTTCTGCAGATTGAGTAGAAGAATTCTGTGTCCGTTTTCAATATGAATTCATTAGCAACTGCAAATTTTGAGCTATTTCTACATGGCGTCAAAGCTATTGAAGACTACATAAAAACCAAGTTCCATATTTTCTCTCACAGAAATTTCGATTTGAAGTGTTTTTTAGTGCATATTTTCTTTAGTGCAGGAACAATGTCTTTTAATGGATTGAGGCTTGAGTATGCATTGGAGGGCACCTCAAATATATGTTCTTAGAAAGATTGGATGGAGGTTATTCTAGATGACAATGGAGTATTGAAATACACAAAAACTGATATTCCAAAACTAGTAGTGATCCAAGTGGCTCTAGAAACGCTCAAAAATCAAAGAGCTTAGGAAAGGCTAAAAAATAAAGTTCCTTGAATTCCAGCAATACTAAGATCATATCAAAGAGCTCATCACGATATTTCCAATGATGCAAACGATACCTCAATATGAGTTCATATGCAAATGTTATGGCCAGTCAAAGTTTTGGTCAACTAGGGCCATTGGCTAAATTTACCAGAGCACAAACTAAATTTGAAGGCTAGCCAAATCTGGAGGTTCAGCTAAATATGGCGGAAATTAGTGAGGAAAAAAATTGTAACTTCATGGTGATATATTCCTGCAATCAGAAAGGGAGAAATTTTCGTCTACTTAAAATTTCTAGTAACCCCTAAAAATCTGGTGGTCAACCTGTTTGTTTGGGTTCAAATAAAAATTATTACAAAAAGGGGTGGGTGGGCCCGACAAACCCACCCAACCTGAACTCCACACACACACACACACATATATGGCCATCCAATTTGGCCAATGGCCAACAACCATCAAGAAATGAGAGGTCGATGGGGTTTGAACCCACGTCAGTCAAGGCTCGACCTGCCAACTAGCAGTCTCATTGTTACCAATTCAAAAAAAAAATGCGTTCAAAATATTCATGGGCGGGTCATACGACTTACCCACAATAGATTAACCAACCCGCCAACTGGCAAGGCTTTGTAAAGCCCATTGGCGCGGTGTTAAATATACCAGAAATTTTCACTGAGCGGGGTAGTGGGAATCAGACGAAGGAGATGGAACTGAGAGAGGAACCAAGAGCACCATATCAAGTTTATACTGATATGAACCAGAATTTTGCTAATATTTTAGTTGTGTATTCCTGGGTGTCGAGATATGATAGAGATGGAGGGGGGTCAACTTTACAGTCATTTTTCATGATTTTTTGTTAGGAATTCAACGACGCAACCCATTTCTTCAGCAGAAGTGTGCATTTTCAGACCATCCCAAGAAGTGGAGGTATAAGGTGTCTTTTTCTACATGCATGTAATTTGATTTCACTGAAGCTTAATGAAACATGCATCCCCACATTGAGCATGGCCCACAGACATAACCCACACTTGGTGAACTCTGTTATCAACTTGTTTTTGTTTTTTCTTCTCATGATGGTATTTTATTTCCACCTCTTTTATGTGTATGCATCTTATGGTTACATTCGCTTTTAAACACAATTTTGTATGTGTCTTTGAAGAAAAAATATCTGGATCAAGTTTTCTCTAATACTAAACTTGATCCAGATGTTTTTGCTTCAAATATGCATACATAATTTCATTTAAAAGGGCATGTAACCATAAGATGCATACACATAAAAGTGGCAGAACTAAAAGAAAACAATTAGAAGGAAAAACACAAACAAGTTGATAATGGAGTTAACCCAATGTTGATTACGTCTCTGTGTCCTGCTCAATGTCAAGAGGCATATTTCATTAATATCAATGAAATCAAATTACATGCATGTACAAAATGACACCTTATACCTCCCCTTTGGGGGATGGTATGAAAATTCACATCTATGTTGAAGAAATGGGTTGTAGTACCATTACATTCCTAGCGAAAAATCGTGAAAATTGATTGTAAAATTGACCCCCCTCCACCTCGGTAAAATATGGACACCTAGAAATGTCAAATATTCCCCCAAGATTCCTTTCTAGAGATGGGTGAAAAATCTGCTGCTCAGATGAAGAAATGGACTGCACAGCTAAATCTTGGAAAAATTCTAGTTTAGATGACTATAAACTTAATATGGTTTTGTCACTGTCAAAATTTGTCCCCTAAGGAATATTTTAGATTCCTCAAGGTTTTGCTGCAAGAATATTCTTTTAGAATATGGAATATTCCTTTGGAATATTTTAGAAAATATTTCTCCTCAAAAACTGTGCTAGGACGAGACCTCCTCCTCCTTTTTCCTCTTGGTTCATCTCTCGATTCCATCTCCTCCATCCAATTCTCGCTGCCCCGCTTAGCAAAACATTCAGGTTTATATAACACCAAGCTGACAGACTTTACAAAGCCTCGCTGGTTGGTGGGTTGGTTAATCCTTTATGGGTAAGTCATATGACTTGATGAGGTCGTAGGTTTCATACCCACCCATGAATATTTTAAACATATTTATTTTTTTTATTGTTTTGAATTGGTTACAGTTAGGTCGTCATTTGGCAGGATGACCCCTGACCAGTGCGGGTTCAAACACCATCGGCCTCTCATTTATCAATGGTCATTGGCCATTGGCCGAAACGACTGACCATATATATGTATAGGCCAAGGGTTGGGAAATTTTTCTAGGCCCACCCATCCCTTTTTTAATAATTTTTATTTGAACCCAAACAAATAGGTCGACTGCCAAATTTTTATGGGTTACTAGAAATTTTTAAGTAGGCAACAATTTCTCCCTTTTTGACATCAGAATCCATCACCATGAAGTTCCAATTTGTCTCCTCGTTAACTACTACCAAAGTTTAGCCAAACCTCCCTATTTGGAAATCCTCCAAATTTATTTGGCGCTCTGGTAAGTTTAGCCAGTGGGCCTAGTTAACCAAAAATTTGACTAGCCATAACCTTTGCATACGAACTCTGATTGAGGTGTCATTTTCACTGTTGGAAATATTGTGAAAATACTTTTGATCTGATCCTGGTTTTTCTACAATTAAATTACTCTTATTTTTTAGCCTTTTCTCAACCCTCTTTAATTTCTGAGTGTTTTTGGAGCCACTTGGATCAAGGAGCATCAGATGCCCAGTGATTGGCACAGTGGAAGAAAGACACAAAAAAATCCATGAGGATTATTCTTGAGGGATTCATATATCACGTGGTTTCGAATTTGCATGGCAAGAAGACTCCATTTTCAATGTGGAAAAATATGAGAGATATATTCCAAAGCAGCAGTGGCACCAGGAAATTGGCATTGAGAGATAATCTTAGGAACATTTGCATGGGTAAAAATGAAATTGTTATTCAATACCTATCTAGATTCACTCAGGTTTGAGATGAACATGGAGGAGTTGGAGAAAATGTGGCATCATATGAACTTGTGAGCTTATCACTCTCGGGCCTTCCAAAATTCTAGCATACATATCAGGACTGAGTTAATGGAAGAGATAAGCTCCCATATTGGGAGATACTTTGGTCCGATTTGGTGCAGGAGGAGATTAGAAGAAACAATAGAGATGGTTTCACATCCAAAATTGATGAGGAAGAAGACTTTGCTTTGGTAGGAAAAGGAAAGAAATCAAGGGGAATGAAGTCCCAAGGAAATGAACATTCCATCTAGAAACATGGAAATAATAAATACCTCAGTAAAATTAAAATTTTCACTTCCATGAGTATGGACACTATGCAACCAAGTGTTCGCAAAAGAAATCCAGTAAGAAGGATGTAGGACTAATGGGAGGAGATGCTCTCACATAACAATTCAAGTTTTATTTCACCCTCATTTCATCCATGGAAATTATTGTACAGGGAAGTGTATGGTACTTAGATTCTAGTGCTTTCTTTTATATGACAAGAAGTAATGAGTTCTTCAGCAACCTAAAGGATAAGGAGCTACAACTACACATAGAACTTGGAGATGATGGGAGGTATAGAACCAAAGGGATTGGCATTCTAACCTTTAAGAGGGATTCATGCTCCCATATTCACCTAAATAATGTAATGTATGTTCCTGTTCTGAAGAAAAAATTAGTTTCTGTAGTTGTACTTGAAGACTATGGATATAATGTGGTGTTTAGTAAGGGGAAATTTTATCTGAAGCATGTTTCTATTGGACAAGTAAAACAAATTGGTGTTCAGGTTAAAAAAATATACAAGCTAGAGGTGGATTAGTATGCAAAATTGAGCAACAAGGCAGAACATGTTCAAGGCCAAGATGTTGGAGAGATATGGTATAGGCGCATGGGACACCTACAACAGGAGATTTGAAAATAATGCGGTAGATCACCACTAGAATTCCAAAATTCACCCTTGATCAACATGATGTTTGCAAGGGATGAACTCCTGGAAAATATGTTAAATCCACCTTCCAAGGCTGAGATAGCAAATCTAGAGCTATCTTGGATTAGGTTCACTAAGATGTGTGTGGAACATTTTCTACAGTCTCAGTTGCAAAGAACATTTATTATGTGATATTTGTAGATATTTTTTCCTACAAATGTTGGATCTATTTTATGAAAAAGAAAGATAGTTTATTCAAAGTTTGTTGAATTCAAAGCCTTAGTGGAAAATGTTACTGGAAAAAAAATTAAATCCCTAAGAAGTGATAATGGAGGAGAGTATGTGTCTAATTCCTTCAAAAAATTATGTGATAAGGAAGGTATTAGAAGGAAGTTAATTACACCTCACAACCAATAATAAAATGGGGTGGAAAAGAGGAAAAATAGAAGCATTGTAGGGGCTTTAAGAGAAATGTTTCATGATCAAGGAATGCCACTATACCTATGGTTAGAAGCATGGAATACATTCGTTTATTAGCAGAACTAAAGCTCTCACAAAATTCTTGGAATGATCACACCTGAAGAGGCTTTCGCTAGGAGGAAGCTAGATGTCTCCCACTTTCACATTTTTGGATCCATTGTCTATTGTCATGCCTCTAAAGATAGCACGAAAAAGTTGGAGCCTACTGCAAAGAATGGAACCTTTGTAGGATACACAAAGACACCTCAAATTTATTGAGTGTATATGCTTTCACTTAGGATGACTGTGATGAGGAGAATGCCATGAGAAGATCTATAGAGAGAGACCTAAGAATTCCACCAAAGGAGGAACTTCTATCTTCGAATGAGGAACCCCGGTCATATCCACAAGATGTTGTGGAGAAACCACTTATGAAGGAGTATAAAGGAGGTAGAGTGGAGGCACCCACTCACACAGAGCCTTCCAAAGAAGTGAGAAAGAGAACCAAGGAGGCAGAAAAATTGGTGCAGGATGCTTAGGAGAATGTTGGAGCTCCTAGCTCTTTGTGTATATAGAAGAGATCACCAGAAAAATATACCAGATAAATAACACTCATGATAGAATTGATTGATTCTGAGCCTCCTTCATTTGATGAGGAAGTTTCCCAACAGGTGTGGGTAGATGCCATGGTGGAGGAGTATGACTCCATCATGAAAAATGATGCTTGGGAGGTTCTGCCTAGACCTAATTAAGGGAAAACATGTTATTGGCTCCAGGTGGGTGTATAAGGTGTAACATACAACTGATGGAAGTTTTGAGAAGTAAAAGGCCAAATTTATGGCCAAAGGCTTCCCATAGGTGGAGGGAGTTAATTATGAGGAGACATATTCCCTTGTGGAAGGATATTCTTCTATTATGACCATACTAGAATTTGTAGCACAGTTTGGGTGGAAGATCCACCAAATGGATGTTAGGTATGCCTTTATTAATGGAGTGGTTGAGGAAGAGATCTACATTGATCAACCTGAGGGATTTGAGACATTTGACAGGGATACACATGTGTGTAGACTCAGGAGTGCCATTTATGGTCCTAAGTAGGAACCTCATGCTTGGTACACTCACATAGATTTCTATCTTAGTGGATTGGGCTTCACTAAGAGTGCAGAACATTCCAATCTCTACTACATTTTGGTAGATGTAAGCCTTCTCATCTTAGCCCTATATGTAGATGATTTGATAATAATTAGAGATGAGAGGTTGATCCAATCTTTAAAGGAGGACCTTTCAAGAGAGTTTGAGATGGAGGATATGGGTTTGATGCACTACCTCCTTGGTTTGGAGGTGTGGCAGGGAGATGGAGAGCTATTTGTTGGTCAGGAGAAGTACACCTCTAAAATTCTCTAGAGATTCCATATGGAGGATTGCATTCCCATGGATGCTCCTCTAGCTACTAACTATAGGAAAGAGGATTCTTCTATAGGAGATGAAGTAGATGAATCTATCTACAAAAAATTGGTGGGGTCCTTTATGTACTTGGTGAATATAAGGCCTAGTTAGTTTATGGTAGAGCCTACCAAGCTTCACTAGAAATAAGAAAAACATCTTCTCAGATACCTCAGAGGCACAATAGATTTTGGTTTAGGGTACATGAGGACTGATGGAGTGAAGTTCCAAGGCTTCACAGATGAATATTGGGAAAGGAGTCCATTATATAGGAAGAGCACATCGGGAGCTATCTTCAGTGTTGGTTCAACAACACTTTCTTGGTATAACAGTAAATAGAGATTTGTAACACTTTTCTTAGAGAATGCCAAGTATAGGTCTGTTATTCAAGCAACATGCAAGGATACTTAGATGAGTAAGATCCTAGTTGGCCTCTTTAGTCAAGGATTGGAGCCTACATTGATCCCTTGTGGTAATTTGAGTTGTATCAAACTATATGAAAATCTAGTGTTTCATGATAGGTCTAAGCATATGGAAATCAGGTGCCATCACTTGAGAGATTCAATGCATAAGAGGATTATCATGTTTTATTACATTCCCACATAGGAGCATGGTGCAGACATTTTAACAAAGGATTTTTCAAGAGGAAATTTTGAGTTCCATAGGATAAGGATAAGGGTAGTTCAAAACCCTTTTATTTCCAAGAGGGAGTGTTAAATTGTAGCAAGAAAGACTTCATTTGACTTGTTCCTTAGTCAAATCGATAAATTATAATTTCCACATCAGTAGGATTCCTTGAGTTGCAATTAACAAAAGTGACATGGCTAAGTCACTTAGTTAAGTCATTCAACTCGAGTTTGTGAGCAGAAGTAGAGATGTGCATGCGTTGATTGCTAAGATATAGCAATCTAGTGGAGTTATAGTTAGTGAAACTTAGTTTTCTAAGCTCTAGTCATGAGTAGAGCCAGTAGGAGTTCAGTTGAGTAGTTGTAACTATTGTTAACTCACTGATATCTCAATTAACTAGTCGATTTACTAAAAATATCCCTTTTCATGCATGGATTTAAAATTTCATAGTTGAGTTGGAGGAAAAGGAACATTGTGATTATCAATTGTATACTGTTTGAGTGTACAGGTTTTGCATTGGAGCAGGTGAGACATTTCCATAGGATTTGCGCAAGGAAATATATTTCATTATCTTTTAGGAGCTAATTTCTTGAAGGATTACGCAAGGAAATTGGAGGAAGGCCGAGGCTTATTTTGGTTAAGTGTTATTAAGAGTAGGAGGAGATCAATATTAGAGTCCATGTTGAGCTTCAAGGATGGAAGTTTTCATTGTAATAGAACCACATTCTCATCTAATTTAATACAAAATAGATGAGGGGTTTTTCCCAGTGGGTTCCCCAGTAAAAATACAGTGTCCATTGTGATTGAATGATTGCACGTGTTTCTATTTTATGTTTTCCTTTTAACAAATTGAGTAGAAGAAATTTGTGTCTATTGTTTTCAGTTTGAGTTCATTAGTAATTGCAAATTTCGAGTTATTTCTACAAATACTTGTTCTTTGTGCTTTGAATTTTCATGGAACACTAGTCTCTTAGAGAGTTTGATACAATTTTTATTATCATAGTGTATCACCATGGGATCCAATTCTTGATCAAATAAACTTGAAAATTGTGAAGCCAAATGGCCTCATAACTCAATGTAATAACTACCATATTTTCTTCCTCTATTAATCTAACTGCTAGAAAAGTTTACTTCCTACTAAAATAGGACATCACTACTGACCCCAAACTAAAACAACACCATGAGGTTCTCTTCCTAACTATTGTGCTAGCTTCCCAATATCAATCTATATATCCTTACAACTTCACCTCACATTCTCTAGGATATATTATACCATACTCCATTGCGCCCCTCAAATAACTAAGAACATGTTTTGTTGTTACCCAATTATTCTACCTTTAAATATCTTCCATGAACTGACTCAAGGTTTTAACTGAAAAACATATATCGAGTATGTTATTTCCCAATTACATCAAATAACCTATTAGCTTCCTATACAATGTGGGATCTACCAACTCCAGATATGAACCTTTCGCCTTCTTCGTATTGGTGATAATGGGTATGTCCATAGGTTTAAATTCCTCCACCCAAAATATCTTTAGGATATGAACTACATATTTATATTGCCCAAGAAAAATATCCCTTGGTTACCACGAAACCTCCAAACCTAAGAAGTAATTCATCATGCCAATGTTATTCATCTAAAACCTAGTTTCCATATATTGAACAAGTGAGATACATACAAATCCAAAATAAGTAGATCAATCCTAATAGAATACTAACAAGGTATCCATTCATATTATAATTCCATGCTCTTATTACCTAGTTGAGACCATATAAGGCCTTATTGATCTTGAAAATATGGGACTTCTTCCCATGTACCTAAAATCCCTTAGGTTTATCTATGTACACTTCTTCCTCAATGGTCCCATTAAGGAAATATGTCTTCACATCCATATGATGTACCCTCCATACCATGATTGAGAGAATATACATAATAGTTCCAATGGGAGCTCACTTAGTAAAAATTATCCTTAGATCCCACTCCCTCTTTGTAGGAGAAACCTCTCTCCAAAAAACTCACCTTGAATTTATCAATATTGTTATGTCTAGCATGCTTGAACTTATAAATAAAAAATATTTTTCCCTTTGGTCTTGGAGCTATGTACAAAACACCATTATTCATGGTAGAGGTGAAATATTCCATCATGGCATCCCACCATACCTTTTGATCTACTACCTTGCTTGCTTACACCCATATCTTCTCACCTCCCTAGCCTCTCTTCCTTCTAGTCTACCTACCTCTCCCACAACACCTCTCTCACGTCCTCTCCTCTATTTTTTTTTCCAACTCCTCCTCCCCACCTCCTCTACCTCATTCTCCTTCTATGGCACCCCCACTATTATCTCTTCCTCCATCACCTCTATGATCCCCAATTCCCCCAACTCCCACCTACCAACCCCTTCACTTATCACCTCCCCCACCTCCCCCTCCCTCATCCAATTCCTTCTCATCCTCTATCTACTCTATTAGTGTCAGTCAGTTATGCCTGTCACCAGTGATCAAATGGGCTCTTTCAAAAATTTTATTAGGGTGTCAAGTCAAATTTTTATGGTTTCAGTAGGTCTTCAAATAAAAATTTGGTCACTATCTAGTGGTGTCTAAGACTATTACTGCTTCTTCCAAAAAATTTCATCTGCTGGTCATTACCATCTCTCAGTTGGATGAGTCATAATTTCAAGGTATTCATATTCATTTTAGTCATTCCATCATGGTCTTCATCCAACTGAGTGTCTTCATTAGGTCATTAGGGTTCCAGTCATCAAAATTAGTCATTCCATGCATAAATCTGGAAAATGAAGGAGTAGTAATAGGGATATTGCTAAATAAAGTTTGTTTCAAGTGTAATTTTTATTGAAAAAGATGTAATAAGATATAAAAGTTCCAAAGCTTCATAGAAAGCTCCTAAGCTACATAGTGTTCAAAGCAAAAGTGAGAAACATGTAGTGGGCCATCCCACTACTATAAAGAAAATTAACGACCACAAGCTATAAAAGACCATTTCAACTCATTATTTTCATTCACCTAATTGATAAAGAGCTCTCACTCATCAAAAAATAGTTCCTCAGTAGTTTCAGGGTCAAAGACACTCCAGGAATTGATGCCAAGCAGCCACGCTGCGTTTTCTAACCCACACGTTGTGTTTTCCTCTACACGCTGTGTATTCACTCCAAGAGGCATAAAATAGGTTTTCAAGGGTTTTAAAAGGTTATCCAAGTGTCCATCATCATTCGACAAGTAATTTATAGGTCATTTACCCCTCCTATCAGCTCAGTTTTCTTGTTTTTAGAGTGAAAATCCTTCATTTGTCCCCACGCTGTGTTTTGGTGGGTGACCCTTATTTGCAAGTTTGCAACGTAAGCACACCTATCCCATAGATATTTTACCCTCCCTCACAACCAAAATCATCTCCCATATATTTCACACCTCCTCACTCTCATTTCTTAAGCTCCAAACCCTAAACCCTAACCTAACGTTGTGTTTTTCACAGTTTTCTTTGCTAGGACCATGTTAAAAATTCCCTAGCATAATTCCCATACCCATTTCATCCCATTTCACTTCCTACAGTTCCCTAAGAGCCCAATCCACTTACCTAAATTTTCCCACTCCCATTTCCCTTCCATAACCCCTTCAAACTATCCACTCACTCACTTCCCTTGTTTTTTCCCACTAGGGTTTTCCCCTTGCAAACTATCAAAATGGAGGAGAAGAAGCCCTATAAAAAAGGAGGTCACATGTCTAGGTATGAACCACTCAACATAGATGAAATAATGTCTTCCACACTTCCCAAAAAATCCTTTCAAAATGTTGGGTGCATGAAGTTTTGTGATCATATTGAAAGGGTCAAATACCATGCTAAGCTCACTAGTTTGTTTGCCAGTCACTTTAAAGGAGATAAATTCACAATTGCAGGGGACAACTTCACAATCATAGCCAAAGACATAGATATAACAACAGGGATACCAAACAATGGTGAAAAGTGGTTCAAAAACCTAGATTTGGATATGCAAAATTATAGACCTTACATCAAATATCATTACAAAGATGGCACCAAGAAAGTTTTTCCTTTTGATCAACTTCTTGACAAGTTTTATCCATTGATGAGGGTCATTATGAGGTAATTTACATGTGAGGGTAGATTTACTATGTTATACAAGTATTATATCAGATTTCTCATGCACTTCACAAGGATAAAACCTCTTAAATTATCATATTATCTCCACAAGATCTTGGCTAAGATGGCAGGGAAGGTGAAACATAGACAAAGTAATCATTAATCTAGTCTCTTTCACCATGCCCTCATCAAAATTATTGTCTTGCACCATCTTGAGGAGAATAACATCACTTGGGAGACATTAATTCAGTCTCATGACTTTTTTCCTTTTGCTATTCATATAACTAGCCAAGATATATCATCAACTACACCATCAGCACCATCCTGACAAAACACTGTTACCGATCAAATAGGTAACCTGACCTCAAAACGGGAACTCTAGCCCAAAAAGTCTCAAAAAACATGAAAAAACACCCCCAAAAAAAAAGTGTGTCTTCCAGAACGCACTTGGTTTTTTTTTAAAGTCAAATTTCAACATTTTATAAAATTATGCTAAAAACAAAATTGTTTGTTGAAAAAAGGATTGAAAAAACACCCTCAAAACAAAACCAGTTGATGTTGGAATAACAAAAAAAAATTGTGTCATAATTTTGACACTTGTAACAATGGAATTAAAGATAACATATTAGGACATTTTTTAAAATCGTAAATTTCTAACATTTTTGATAGATGATGTTAAAGATAAACAAATACATGTACGAAGGGCTTATCATTTCAAACAATTTTCATCCATGTTGTTAAACATAAAATATCTTGACTTTAAACAACCCCAAAATTGTAATTATTGTCAACCATAACCTTAAAGATAAAATTTGGTAGCGCATAAAAACCTTAATGACAAGTTGTAAATCTAAAGTTTTTCAATCTTAAGTGTTCAACATACTTGAACAATGAAATTATGGAGAGATTATAAGACTTAACAATTTTAAAAAATGAACAAGTAAATGAAAAAATTATCATTGAACATAAACAAGTAAGAGTAATTTTAATTTTAAAGGATAAAAACTTATCTTTTTTCAAATCTTAGCATAAGACAAATTTAAATATAATTTCAACCAAAACCTAAAAATCAAGCATCAAAACAAAGTGTTCTATTTCAATGACGCATATAATTATTAAAAATTTTAAAAGTATCTTATACCATATAGTAACAATACATAATATCATGGTAGTATCACTGCATAATCTAAAAATTCAACATTAGTTTCTATTTTCTATTTTACTTATAATTAAAATATCAACATTGGTACATTGAATATAACATAAATTATTTTTGTAATTCATTGTTACATTGTCGATATTCTAAAGAAATGAATTCTTCATAATTAAAACATATAATCCAACAAACATAGAAATGTCTCAGAACTTCATGAAAAATGAGATGGAAGTCAAAAATTTTATTTAAAGTTACCATGCAAACATCAATTACATAAAAGTGTCTTAGATAGTTATTCAAAATCAGCCATAGGTTCTGGCACACCATCATAATCTACATCTTCAGATGAATGGCTCGATGTAGATGAAGATGATCCATATTCTTCTCTTTCATCAACTAGTGCTCCATCTGAGTCAACATGCATGCCCACCATTTCAGAGTTCAACAGTCTTGTAGATCTACGTCTACATTCTGCAGAGTCCCATTTCAACAGTAATTGTTCTGGTAGCAATTTCTTCAAAATATTTATGGTCTGCAACCGAAGAGTTCCTCTCTTTGTCAAATTGAATTCATCCACAAGTATGTCAACATCCTCCAATTTTAAGACATCTGTGCGGCGACGATTTATATTTGTGCCCTTTCTTTTTCTCTTTCTGCCAATTCTTTTTTCCACTATCATCTCTGGCTTGTACACACCATTGAAAGGGTGAGTACTTGTGGCATACCAATGTACATCAATAGCTGTAATATCTTCATTTTCATTAATGACCTTTATAACCTTGGCAATCCAGAATGGATAGCCAAGTGGATCTTCATCTACTAACACTGCTATCATGCAACCCTCCTTAAGATCCTGCACAGAACCCCTGTAAATGTCTTCCATGGCTTCACGTTGTGCATGTGATCTTCTAGAACCAATATAGATTTCTCTTTCCTCTACCTATGGGGAATTAATAATAACTTGAGGTTGTTGTTGTTCAACATTGTGTGTTTCCTGATGTTCATGTTCATTTGGCATATTTTGTGGCCAAAAAAAAGGAGTCTTCAAAAGTGTATCCCCATTTACTAATCTTGAAATCATATCACTTTGATTACTGAAAAAAGACTCCCACCAAACTGAATCAGCAACATCGAAGTATTCATATGTATCTCTAATACATCTTTTAATTTCCTCTAGACATTGAGAATAATTTATGTCTCTCTTCTGTCTTCGTGCATTATGGAGTTCGGAAACTGACTGTAATAACAATATCTTTGATGAAAACATTGGACGCTCTGGAATGAACTTCAAAAATGCTAAACCTGATGATGGTCCCCATTCTTCAATAGTTGAATACTTCTTGCCCCATGTAAGTGTTATCCCATCAATTTTTTTGATACGAAATTGATGCTGGAAGCTAATGTCGTTAAGTTTTTCAATGCATTTCTCCTCACCATGCGATCCAAAAATAAACCTTCGCATGTCAATAGTTTCTTCCAACACATGAAAAACGGGCTCTGGAATGTACGATTTCTTAATACATTCAATTAATGATGGCAGGCTCCCAACACCTTTCCTCCTCAATGTTACTGAAAAACGACTGAACATTTGATCAATATGATCATGAGTATGCCCAACAAGAAGGAAACCAACCTTTATCTCTTTAAAAATCCCCAATTCAACAAGCATGTTTAGATACCCAAAAAGAACTTGATTTTTGTTCTCATGACTTCTGTTGTCTAATTGTAAATACAAAACTTCAGGAAGAATCCCAGACCAATGAGTTACCACATCATGGATTATCATTATGGTCAGATTTGCATCATTGTGAATATTTGGAGTTGTGAAGAAAACTCTTGGAAACATCTTCTCATTAAATACCATACAACCAACCAAGTGAAACTGAATGAAATTTTCCTTCTGTAATTTTTTTGGCGTGCGGACAAAATGTGGAAGAAGTGTTTTCTTTTGGTCCATACCATCAATTATCAATCCCAGATATTTATTTGGATGATCATAACACTTCTTTCGATGTTTATACAACTTTTGTCTTTCACTTGTTTGTTGATTGCGATGGTCTTGAAGTTCTTTGACAACGGATCTATACATAAAATAAAAGAAACATATGAATAAATATATTTTCATAGTTGATAAGTATCAAATTTTAAAAAACAATGTTTTGAACACATACCTCTTTCTGCCCCTTGACATTTATCTCTTTTTGCTTTAAGAGAAGCACATGTGCTGCAAATCCCCATCCTTGTCTTCATAGGAATACGAACATTATTGAATTCAGTTTTCCATATCCTTGTAAAATAAGAATATGTAATAAAATTACCAATTCCTTCAACAGCTTCTGCATAATATTTGTATAACATGAATATTTCTTGTCTCGAGAAATTATCTGGAATATGTATTGTGTCTTTATTTGGCATACACTCTCCATGATTTGAAAAGAACTCTTTCATCCATGTCTTAGCAGTATTTGCAAACGGCCCCACCTCCCGTTTATAACGTGCTTCTGAATAATATGTGGGATCCTTTTCCAATCTATTCTGGATTCTTGACAATCGACAATTACCAATTGAACACAACATTTTGAACGCCTTTCTGCAAAGCAATACATTCCCAATATGATAATCATAACCTGCTAGTGTAGATTGCATGCAACCCACTAAATATGAATTTTGCATGCTTTTATTCATTAACATATATGTTTTCCTTTTCTCCAAAGCAAAGTTGAAATCCATATTTTTCAAGCAATCCCTTCGACAACATTCACTTGAAATCAAATGAACGACAGAACTTTTTGTCGTGAGATATTTTGTCCTCGCCCTTGTATAACTGGAATGCTTTTTGATTGATATGAAAAGGTCTATTCCTACTCCTAGTTGCAATATTTGCTTGCAACGGCTTCATCATTCCATCATCCTTTGTAAAAGTAGTTTCATCACCATTAGGAGGAATATTATCCCCACTATCATCATCCTCAACATAGTTAATAAATTCATCAACATAATTGCGTGGAAAATTTTCTTTACCATCATCAGTTGAAGAAAACATTTCGCAAGAATCATCAGCACTTTTGTAACCCTGACTCAAAAGAAATTCTTCACCATCTTGACCCATGCTTTCAAATTCTTCCCTGGGAGGATTCAATTCTTCATCACCATGAGTGTCTTTGAAATTGTCACTTGGAGAAAATGCAATATTCAGATCTGTGCCTCTAACATTATCATTTGCAAGAAACTCTTCATCCTCCCCTTCCTCAGTGGTGCTCTCATAATCCTTGGGATTAGGCATAAGTGGAAGCTTTGAATTTGTATTCACTAGAATTTATTCATCCTGCCCCTCCCCTTCCTCACTGAAGCTCTCATAATCGTTAGGATTAGGAATAAGTGAATGCCTTGAATATATATTTATTGGAAATTCTTCATCCCCCCCTTCATCAGTGGTTAAATTATAATCGTTATGATTAGGATGAAGTGAAAATTTTAGCTTTGGAAATTCATCCCCGTCTTCATCAGTGGTGCTAGCATAATCCTTAGGATTAGGATGAAGTGGATATTTTGATGCTGCAAATTCTTCATTCCTCTCTTCCTCAGTGGTGCTGACATAATCCTTAGGATTAGGACGAAGTGCATATTTTGACTTTGCAAATTCTTCATTCCCCTCTTCATCTGTGGTGCTGACATAATCCTTAGGCTTAAGACAAAGTGGAAATTTTGACTCTGGAATTTTTTCGTCCCCCTCTTCATCAGTGGTGCTTGCATAATCCTTAGGATTAGGACAGAGTGGAAATTTTGACGCTGTATATTTTTCATTTCCCTCTTCATCAGTGGTGCTAGCATAATCCTTAGGATTGGGACGAAGTGGATGTTTTGACTCTGAAACATTATCATTCCCCTCTTCATCAGTGGTGCTCACATAATCCTTACGATTAGGACGAATTTGATATTTTGACTCTGGAAATTTTACATCCCCCTTTTCATCAGTGGTGCTGGCATACTCCTCAGGATTAGGACAGAGTGGATATTTTGACTCTACAGATTCTTCATTACCCTCTTCATTTGTTGTTCTCACATAATCCTTAGGATTAAGCTGAAGTGGATATTCTTCATCTCCCTCTTCATCAATGTTGTCCTCATAATCCTTGGGATTAGGACGAAGTGAAACTTTTGACTCTGAAATTTCTTCATCATGCCCTTCATCACTGTTGCTTTCATAATCCTTAGGATTAAGAGTAAGTGGTATAACTAGCGCTCGATTTACAAAAATTTCATTTTGCTGCACCTCATCAATTTTGTTCTCATCATCTTTAGGATAACGACCAAGTCGATTTTTTGACGCTCTATTCATGGTGAACGAACTCCCGTTATATTCATCACTCTGAATAGAGTTGTTGCGTGACGAAGATGTTGATGTTCTAGAAAGAAGAACTTCGCTATCAGAAGAAACCATGGCTTTCAACAAAAATAGGTTGAATGATACAAATTCCTCTCCCACTTACAATATATAGCTTAAAGACTGAAAATTTCCCTCCAAATTTTCCCTCCAAAAAAATTCGCGAAAAAATTTCCCTCCAAAATTTTCATTTCATATATTTGGTACAAATATTAATCAAAAAATGTATTTAACATTTTTTTTAATAAACTGTTTATGTTGAAATATTTTACCAATATTTATATTCAAAATATCCACAAAATATTTCTATCATGGATGCCTTCCAAACTAAAATAATGTTTTTATTTGAATGATTTAACATTGACTAGTTGTAAGTATTAACTATAATATTACTATAATACCTACATGCAAATATTAACTATTTTAACTATAATGACTACATGTAAATATTTTAAATTTTAAATTTTAAACTTACGTTATATTCATTTAAAATATATTTCAAAATTTATTAATAAATTGTTGGTCTTTAAATATTTCACCATACTTTCTATTCAAAATATCCACAAAATATTTCTTTCATGCATGTCTTCGAAACTAAAATAATTTTCTTATTTGAATGGTTTAAGATTGACTACATGTAAACATTTAAATATTAACTATGATAACTAAATGCAAATATTAACTATTTTATCTATAATATTAAATATAATTAACTACATGTAAGTATTTCATATTTTAATTTTTAATCTGGGATTATATTTGAATTATTCAACATTCAGTACATGTAAATATTAAATAAAATATTAATTATGATAACTACATGCAAATAATAAGTATTTTAACTATCGTATGAACTATAATAAACTAAATGTAAATATTTTAAATTTGAAATTTTACTCCCACATTCGTTAAACACTAAACCAATCAGACAATATATGCTATTTAAAAGGAATGATTGTTTCTATTCATCACATCACATCAAGTTTTCTGGTATTTGTTAGAGCAAATTTATGGAGGTGTTGCGTTGGCATTGGTAACTTCGTGGAGGCATTGCATTGGCATTGGAAGCATTGTGTCGCTATTGGTAATTTTGTGGAGGTGTTGCATTGGCATTGGTAACTTCGTGAAGGCATTGCATTGGCATTGGAGGCATTGTGTTGCTATTTGTAATTTTGTGGAGGCGTTGTGTTGGCATTGGTGACAGCAGCTTTTTGCATTTCAAAGGTTAGTTTTCCTTCTATTCTGTCAATTTAAAGACGATTTTGGGGAAAATATGTTTTTCTATAGTTTTTTTGTGTCCAAAAACTACCTTTTTAAGGTTTTTAGGTTCAAAAACCTTGATTTTTTAATATTTTTTTAGTGAAGAAAATGCAAAAAAAATTAAATTTTTTAGGGTTTTAAGAACAAAAATTTAGATTTTTTTTCTTTTTTTAAGACTTATAGGTTCATTTAGACAGAAAAAATCCATAAAACGACCATGCACATAAAAAAAAAAGTAGTATTATAACATTTTTTATTTGTTTTTTGTTTTTTTTTATCATAAATATATCAGTGATTTCATTATTTAATTTTTTTTTATTTGAGAATTTTTTTATTTTATATTCTATTCTATTTTATTTTTTTAATTTTAAATCTTTGTTTTATTCTTTTTAATTTTAAATCTTTAATTTTTTTCATTATTGTTTTGTTATATATCTCATATATATATCTTTTTTAATTGTATTGTGATATAGGTTTTTTTTTTTAATTATATGATATTTAAAAACTAAACATTATAGTGATTTAATAAATTGTTTTTTTTTTTTTTATTTGTTATATTTTGATATTTTTAACATTTTTTTATTAATAAATAATGTTTTAATAATTATATTTATATTATTAAAACATTATAAATATAAAAAAACATTATATATTAATATTATTTAACATTGATACAGCGCGCGATCTGCCTGTTGGGCGCCGGTGGCCGGGTGGGCGGGCCATGCTAAGCAGGCGCGCCCGTTGGGCGTCGGGGGCCAGTCGGGTGGTGCCATGGAGGCGGCCCAGCCTGCCTCCCGGCTCCCCCTCGGCCAAGGGCCGATTCCTGGAATCGGCACTTGACCGGGGGGGAGCCGAGAGGCGGGCTGGGCCACCCCCATGGCGCTGCCCGGCCGGCCCCCGGTGCCCAACGGGCGGGCCGCGTGCTGCCCAACGGCTACGATTCATTTTTAAATTTTTTTTTAATTTTTTTTTTTATTTTTTAAAATTTTATTTTATTTTTTAAAATTTTAAAATTTTGTTTTTTAAATTGTTTTTTTTAATTTTTTTTTAACATTTTTTTTTTTTTTTAATTTTGGTTTTTTTTTTAATTTTTTAATTTTGTTTTTTAAATTTTTAATTTTTTTTTTTTAAGAATTTGTTTTAACAAAACATTTTATAATTTTGATTTTTTTTTTATTTTTTTTTCTTAATTTTTTTTTTTTTTAATAATTTGTTTTAATAAAGCAATTAAAAGTTTATAGAAACATTGTTATATATAAAAATAAATAAAAAAATTGTTATATAATATAATAAAAACATTGTTAAATAATAATTGTTAAAAATATCAAAATATAACAAAAATATATATATATATGAAAAAAAAAAAATCATTAAACAACATTTATGTTTTGTTTTTAAACATTATATAATTAAAAAAAAAATACAATATAATAAATTAAAAAAAAAACATTTGTTTTAATATAACAATATAATAAATTAATTAAAAAAAACTATATAACAATACAATTAAAAAAATAAAAAATATATATAATATTATAACATTTGTTATAAATAGTTAGTAACTTTTTTGTTTTTTTTTTAAATATTAAACAAAAACTGAAGTTTGAAAATACTAGTTTATTTTTTTTAAATTATTTTATACAATTTAAACACATTTTTAAATTTTTTATAAAATGTATTCAAAACATATTATATAGATATATATACATATGATTTATAATATTTTATTTTTAAATGAAAATTTTTATAGTTAATTTTACTGCTTTAATTTCAAACTATTTAGTTTTAGAAATAAATTTTGTTTATTAAATTTATTTTATCCGCAATATTTTTCCATTAACTAATATATATATATATATATCAGGAAAATGGCATCAAAAAAAATTTCTGTGAATGTTTCTGCACCTAGGGCAGCAGCTCCCATATCTACAGCTGCAGCTCGACGCACTATGGATACAACTCCCAAATCTAAAGTTGCAACTGGACGCACTATGGACACTATTGGACGCAATAAGGATATTGTTACACACACTAATAAAAGTCAAGCAAGTGGGGCACCAGGTTCATTAAAGCTTATTTCTGATTGGAAGAACGCCGAGGAAATAGATAAAACCGATTTCTCATGGTATCTTGAAGATAGTGAAACGAAGGCTGATATACACATCTATCTGATTTGTGGTAGGATTGACTATAATGAGCAATATGATGTGATGGGCAGAGTACGAGACATATGTATGGTCCCGAATACAAACATTAGTTATGTTCTTGCAAGGAAGGATCAGAAACGTGAGAAGGTTAGATATCGTCTATCAATCATCAAGTACGACACAGATGAAATAACTTCAAAATTTTCTGAAGAAATAACAAGCAACATTGCAAATAACATTGTAAGTATGCTTATTTTTATTTCCTCTATGCATTATTGTAAGGATGATTCAATTTTTTATAAATTATTGATCATTGACATGTTTTATTTTGTTTCATAGGATTTTGTTCCAGGTCTTTCAAACATGTTTGATGGTATTTATATGTTGGTGCCAAATGTTATGGATGCGATCAAAACTTTCCACAAAGACAAAGCAGAGGAAAGGAGATTGAAGCAAAGAGCAATAGCTCGTGACACTGCAACAATACAAAGAGGGGATCAACCAAGAGTCACTAAGGTTGGTCAATCTAGTAAACTTAAACATGTTTCTTTTGAAGGTGTCGAACATGAAACAGAAAATTATGATAGAATTAGTGAGGAGGAGATGAGAACTATTTTGCAAAAGGAGAAAACAGATCAGACACCAAAAAGAAAAATTGCCAAAGATCTCTCTCTTGTACCTCATGAAGGAGAGCTTGTTTATAAAAAAACTGATATGTTATCCAATAAGACTAGGAAATCAAATATTGGTGAACTTGTAAAGGTCATGAGCAGCAGTGAAGAACAAATTGAAAGCTCTTACGGAAGCAGAGAAATCATAACACTAGGTGCTGAGTTAAAGGATGGCATTATTAAAACAAAACAAAATGCTATTCGACAAGAGTTGAGGAAGAATAAATTAATTCTTGGTGGCCAAACATTTGAGCTTAATGTTAACCAATTTTATGGCCAAGATGAAGGACAATCTCAATATCAAATTAGAAAGGCCCATCACCTACATGTACATAATCTAAAAACATTGTTCAGGTTCAATCCATATGCGCATGTGGTGGATTATGTGGTTCTTGTCGATCCATGTCAAGTTCCCAACAAACAAGCATTTGACAAGACAAAATGTTTTGATTATAAATATTATGTAATTGGAGGGAACCATTCAATAGAGGCTAAGAGACAATTGATTGCAAAATATCCCAATAACTATCTTTTTCAAACAGTGAAATGCATCATTTACGCTGGCTTAACAGAAATGAAATTAAAGTTATTGGCATGGAATCATAATGCAGATAATGAGTACAGAATGAAAATGACTTTCATCCAAAGGGTCATATTTATTCATAATGAATTCATAGAAAAATTTCGTGGGGATAAGACACAAGTTAGTGTAGCATTTCAAAAGGAATGTTTAATGGAAACGGGTTATCAAATTGATGAAAAAAAAGCAAAAGATGGAAAATTGAATACAAATCTCTTCAGAAGCACAGATAAAATTTTTCAGTTGGCATTTAGAACTAGGGATGTATGGGATTTGATTGATGAGATTTTTGATCGGTGGGAGAATATTTCCATAAAAAATCAGAAGGTTAGAAAGAGTAAACCCATAATATGTACCAACAGTAAGGGGGGTCCTGAAATGAAGCAGCTTCCAGAGGATATGACTATTACACCTTGGAGAACAATGCAAGGTGTGAAGGATGATAAATTAGTCAAATCAGTATTAGCCCGTCTGAAGTCGGGTGAATTATCAATGGAAGAAATGTGTGCAGAATTTCAAAAGTAAGTTTCTTGAATTATTTCTTTCATTATAATTTTATTTTAAATAAAACGTAATGATGTTGGTAGAATTTGTTATACATGTCAATATATTAACGTTTTTAACTTGATTTATTCAGTCAGAAAATTTTTATGAAAATACAAGAACACATGGTTAAAATGTTGAATGAAAACAGTTGGGATGATGTTGTACGCAACTACCCAGAAGCAAGTTCTACATCAACAATAAAAGAGTTTTATATTGCATTCAATAAGGTATGTTGATTTATAAATTTATTTTATTCATATTTTAACTATTTTTATTTTATTACTTATACATATCTATATATATATATATATATATATATATTTATGTCATTAAAGATGTCGAAGAAGGATGGAAATGGAGTACCAGATACTTTCAAAAGCTTTATTGAAAAAATTAAGATGGAGAACATGAGAAGGAAGCATCTTATGAATGTTGAACTAGATCCTACTCTTAATCATTACATTTGGAATGGGCTCGACAGTGTCCAATATCAAATAATACAAGATGACTGTGAAGACATTGCATCACTAATACCTAAAAGGGAATATGGCCTAGTTATTGCAGATATTCCTCATGGTTTCAATTTCCCAGACATTGAATATGATAGAGAACCATATACTTATCAAGCTTTTACTAAAGTGGTTACGGGTTTTCAAGAAGTGACAACATCACCACTTTGGCGATTTGTGACATTTCATTCAAACACATAGTTTCCAATGTTATTAACAAGCTTCAAGGGTAAAGCAAACTCAAGGATGAAACTTACATGGTAAGATTTTGAAATTGTATGTTTGATTCCTCCTAAATTTTTTTATTCATGTAAAATTTAATTGAACTTTTACTATGTTATGTTACAAGCAAAAGTCAAATATTGTTTCTTCCAAAGATCAGCCTATTATAAATGATTGTGAGTTCATCCATGTTGAATCTTGGACAAAAGATGATAGCTATAAGCATATTATTATGAATCGAGTAGATGGGAAGAGTCATAGTCAAGAATTGGTTTATGATGCAGTGGTAAGAAAACTAACATATGAGGATAAAGATGCAAAAGGAGATATAGTTAACATTTATCAAAAACCACAAGCATTGATTAACTATCTGATAGATCTATGTTCAAATGAAGGAGAATGGGTTTTGGATTTATTCTCAGGTTCAGGTAAGTTTTAATATACAAATTTAAATTTAAATATTGTCTTTTTTACTTTTTATGTCTCCATGCTAATTTTCTTACTTATTTTTTTTGTGCTTGATGATTAGGTACAACACTAGCATGTTGCCTACTAAAAGGAAGAAATTGCATTGCCATTGAGAAAGACCTAGTTCAATGCAAATTTATTCAACAAAGAATTAATGCTCTTAAATTCCTTCCAGATGTGAAGCAAGAAGTTGGTTTGAGGAAAGGAGATTTTAATGAATCACGTGTGGCAAAAAAAGCAAAGGAACCTCAACCACCATTATATGGAATGATTGGAAAGGGACACTTTGGAAGATTTGCTGACATGAAAGATCCATTAGAAGACGGCGATGATCAAAATGAAGAAGAAAATGCTGCGGAAGAAGCCATCAATGCTGTTCTAGATGATGTTGAAGATGTATTAGTTGATGTTGTTGATGATGTTTAAGTTATGCTTGCAAACAAAAGTTATTTTTTAGAACTATTAATCAGTTTTACTTGTAATGTTTAGACTTTGATATTTTATGAGAACAACCCTTTTTTTTTGCAAAAAATATCTGATTGCTATTATTTTTTGACATAAAATTCAATAAAAATGTTGTTTTCTTAAGTTTTTTTGTTAGGATTCTCCCTAAAAATTAGTTTATTTAACATGTTTTTTTCAACAAAAACTCTGTAAAAGTGTATTTTTTGCATTGTATTTATATTGAAAAATTGTATTTTTTTGTCATATGGTTCAAAATATTGGTTTTTTAGTGACAATTTTTTGATGTGCATTGAAAAATTATTTAACAATACATAAACATGTAGAAAATATAAAATTTAGAATATTGACCCTTTTTCCATCTTTTATGTATGTGAAAAAGTGAAGATATCATTACAAGTTTTTATTTTAAAAAAAAATATTTTTTTATTTTTAAAACACAAGTCCATAAATGCACTTAAAAATAAACATCTCACAGAAGAAGAAGACATTAGAAAATTTATAGTATCAAAATCAATCCTATAAAAAAACGTTGGTGATGATACACCACCACTATTCAAAATCGACATAAAAAACACCACTTAAAAAAAAAAAATTAATTAAAAAAAAAAAAACAAAATGAAAAAAACTTAAAGTGCCAAAAACATGCTCAAAATTTTTTTTCTTGATTCTGCATAGCCACTTTTTCAAAATCAGGTGTTTTTCTTGATACTTCAAAAAGTAGGTAACATTGAGGTTACCTATTTCATCGGTAACATTGTTACAAATGGAGATTGGTTCATCTAGTAGAGTTTCAGTGAAGAATACCTTGAGGGATGAGGTGACAAAAACCTATCAAAGAGGCAGGAGGCTTGTATTTTCTCCACAAATTTTGGAAGGGGCCAAGCCTACATCAGCAGCACAAAGATCATTAGCGCAACATGAGCCACTTTTGCAGGATGAATGACGATCCCATCTTGACATTGATAGGGAATATTTGGAGAGGGATGAATAGAAAAAATCCACAAAGCAGGTAATTATGGAGAAATATAATGAGATTAGAGAGCTTCAGGACATCTTGTCCAGGGCCAACTTCATGATTTCACTCCTTGAGTAGGAAAACATGCAATTGAAGGTAAACCAACTGATTTTGAATAGACATAAGATGATGCTAGTAAAGAGGCAGTGCAAGGAAAATCAATAGTTCAGATTGATGATCTAGATGAGCTTGAAGAACAGATTAAAAGGAAGATTCCAATAACTAGAGGCCTAAATAGGGAACTTTAGCAACAAAAAGAGGCATTTCCACCAAAGGCACAGATGATAGTGGATGAGCTTATAATAGCATATATTGAGCAAGACAAAGAATATTGGCTAAATAGAGTCAATGGAAATTTGGAAAAGCTCCTGAAAAGGGCTAAAAGAGACAAAAAATTGCAAAGACACATGAATGATAATTACTATACAAGGAATTGAGTCTCCAAGATCAAGGTCAAACAACTGAAAGAAAAACTCAAGGAAAGCCTAATCAAGAAAAAAGAGAAGGGAAAGTTGGATATTCTTGTTGATGCTTCCCTCATTTCTTGACATACCATATCAGGTCTTCATTGAGCAAGCCTAGACCAATTTTGAGTAATTTTGAAAAAAAATTGGTGAAAAGTTAATTTTTGTGAATTTTGGCAATTTTGTGAAACAGTCACACTGTAAAAAAACGAAGTGTGGCCCACACTATGTTTTTGATGGAGGCATAAAAATGGAATAATTTCTAAACCATTGGATTCTTTTTGACTTCTAAATCAATCCTAGCAAACCGGAGCTCCACTTCAACCTCTTATGGCAGGTCAAAAAGTCAAAAAGCCACTAACAATGACCTTTCTGCCTCCTTTTTGAAGAGCACACTGCATTTTCAGAGTGTCTGTGGGATAATGAACTTTTGAGGAGCTACACTCATTCAATTTCAGTGCTTTAAGACTCCATCATGTAGCCAGCTAGAATATCTATCTCCAACAATTTTGGGATTAGTTTCTAGACTCCAGGAATGCCTCCAAAACTCATTTTCACTCACACATTGCATTTTCTCTTCACACGATGCATTTTCAGGAGAATTTGTTGTGTTTTCTCCTTAGAGTCATTTTTTGTAGTTGACTTGGTCTAGTTTTGCCTTTTCTCATGTAATTTGTCAATCATGATGATGTAATGATGTTTTTAGATGTAATTAAGATGGTTAAAGGTAAATATGAGGTAGATACATGCTTGTAAAGGTCATAATGGTCAAAATAATCAATTTTTTATCTTAGGAAGAGTCTTTTTCACCTCCCTAATCTTTAGGGTTTAGGTGAGAGGATCATGTGATCAATACCTTCACTCATGGATTCGATCCCTGAGAGAGGGGAAATGATATTTTTTCTATATGTATGCTTTTCTTGGTCATTTGATTGGTTGGACATTAGAGGTTTGACACCATCGTAGCTTGTGCTTCAACTTTTATTCAAAAATTCAGAGGAACAGTTGCAGCTATTATCTAGGAATTCATGTGCAGTGAGTTTTTTATGTTGTTTCTTCATTGTTATAGTTTTTTATGAATGATATATATTTTCTCTTTACATGCCTTGCTTTCCTCAGTGATCTTCCTAAAAGTTAGATAAGTAGACTTATTTCGTGGCTGTGTTTTGTTTGGGAAAATATTTTCATGTTTATTTCCTTTAGTTTTAATGAATTCATGATGCATGCTCATTAAGATCCTCTCCACTCTTTCAAACCCTACACTACACTGAAAAAACCCTAATCCATCACTAAAGCATTGCTACCTTGCTCCTTATATATTTTCAGTTGTAACCCTTTGATGCATTTGACCTAGCTACTTGGTTTTTTTCTCTGATCCAACAGTAAAACTATCAAACTTTCAAAACCCTAGAGCTGACTTAACTAGCCTAAAATCTACTCCTCATCCAGTCAAATCCTTTGGCTGTGATCTCATAGAGAGAGCCCTCTCTAGTTTGGTAGGGCTAGCTACCAAACTGAAACCTTGGTTTTAGGTTACCTCTGTCGGCATCCATTCATCAGTCTCGAGAAATTGTGGAGGCTAACATACTCCACCACTATAATATATTCAATCTCATATTTCCAAAAATATCATGAATTTCTTCTTGAATATTCACAATAAACATATGTGGAAGTTCTTATCTGAGCTATAATTCTCAACACTCCATCTTAGTGAAGAAGTAATTATGCACCAATCTAATTTTGTCTTTGTATGCCTCAAGCTTCCATTTTTTCAAGGGTTTTGTCAAAATATCAACAACCTTTAGATCTATGGGTACATATTGGTGTTTAAATACTCCCCTATGAATCTTTTATTGAATGAAGCAACACATGATATTTATCTACTTCCACTTATCATGGAACACTAGATTCCTAGAGATTTTAATACAACTCTAATTATCACAATTGATCACCATGGGATGCAATCAATAATAAAATAAACTTGCAAGTAACTTTTTAATCCAAATGGGCTAACAAATCGATGTACTAGCCACCATATACTTTACCTCTAGTCAACTAAGTTCCATAGAAGTGGGTTTCCTGCTAAATTATGACATCATCATTGATTCCAAACTAAAAAAATAGCCTAAGGTTATCTTCCTATCTGTTTCCCTAGCTGACCAATCTCATTATGTATAACCCTATTAATTCACCTCAAAGTTTCCAATATAGCTTATGTCATACTCCATTGTGCCCCTCAAATACCTGAGAACACGTTTTTCTACTATTTAATGCTTTTTCCTCAACGCCAACATGTATTAACTCAAGGTTTTTACAACAAAACATATATCTAGTCTAATGTTGAAATAATACATAAAATAACCTATTAGTTTCCTAAACGAAATAATTCAACTCCATAAAACATTGAAATAAGTTGACTAGTCCCAATAAATATAAGGCATGAGCTTGGATTTTCTCCACTTTTGGTGAACCCCATAATAAGTAGATATCCATCAATCCTAGAATATCATGCTCTTGATGCTTGGGTGAGTCTATATAAGGCCCTCTTAATATTTCAAACATGGGACTTCTTTGCATGTACCTTAAATCTATGAGGTTGGCCTATGTACACTTCTTCCTTAATGAGACAATAGACGTGCTATATCTAATGGGAGTGTACCCAGTGACAAGAGAAAAATTCTCCTCAAAGTACACTCCTTCGTTTTTGGAGAACTATCTCAAAACAAACCTTACCTTGAATTTCTCAATATTTCCTTGTCGACACACATTAAACTCTCAACTAATTTCCCCTTTCATCTTAGAACTATGTACCAAACACATTTATT
The DNA here is from genome assembly GCA_034641835.2 of Pinus albicaulis. Classification (NCBI taxonomy): domain Eukaryota; kingdom Viridiplantae; phylum Streptophyta; class Pinopsida; order Pinales; family Pinaceae; genus Pinus; species Pinus albicaulis. The sequence continues at coordinate 1,018,515,800 of CM076582.1, read as the reverse complement.
CATGATGGAGGTGTACTCTTTAACCATAGCATACCACCATACCTAGTAGTCCACTAAAAGTTGGATGATTTCGAATTATTTATGGTGTTCATCATTGCCATATCGTTGGGGAATTTTTTTGGATTCATGATCTCCATGAATGTTCTTTTAGGAGCATCAACATAATCCTAGTAATCCATCAATGTTTGGGTTAACTGTGAAGTTCTCCTAACAAAACTTAAAGGGGATAATGTGTCCTCCTCCTCACCTAAAGTTTGACTTCCTGAGTTGGAAACTTCTTTTCTTGGGTGACCTTGGTTGAACCTTTAGAGCTTCCTATTCCAAATATTTTATTAGTATAATGGGATCATGTGAATTCCTTGACATAAACTCCTCCTCTTATTGTACATCCCTTCTTACTATTGTTTTCCTTCATGCTAAAATATATATCACGTAGGAAGTCTCACTATAACTCTCAAATAATCCCTTCCTATTGGAGGGATCCAACTTGTTTCGTTTATCTAAAATACATGATTATAAACTCGACAACCAAATATGACAAAGTGAATCACCTCTATCTTCACAGTAGTGAATTCTTCCTCCAATGTCATGTATTCCAATATATTGTATAGAAACGTATTCAAGATATATATTTTTATGTTCTTGGGAAATTCCTATTCATGGATAATGGCCCTATAGTCTCTATTATTGGTCAAATCTTTCACTATGAAACCCCATTCATTAGTGGTTTTATGAAACGATTAGCTTCCTCTTAATTCATACCAACTTGAAAAAATATTTGAAATCATCAAATATGTACCTACCCTAACTATCTGATCTCAAAATATTGATCTTATTTATTTTCTAGTTATCATCAAGAGATTTGAAAGAATGAATATTTTGAAGACCTTATCCTTAATATTCAAGGAATAAATCCACATTTTGAAAGATAAATCATCAATAAAGAAAAAAAAATTACATACCTCCTGAAATTGATGTTACTAACATCAGTCCAAAAGCATATGAATGAATCCTGTCTAGAATCTCCTTAGACCTTTGCTCATGATTTTGGAAAGCAACCTTGGCATGCTTGAAAATAACACACCCTTTGCATACTCCTTGTTTCTCAATGCTAAATATGTAAGTATTGTGACTATCTCCCTTAGAATAGAAAATTATCTCCCATGTAGATGTCACATCCTCTTGTGCTATAACTTGCATTGACTCTTACTGCTATGAACCATAGTTCGAACAAGCTTACCCTGTGGCTTATACAAATTTCCTTTTTCTAAACCCAATCATTTGTGTTGCTTCTAGGATAAATTCTTATAAATTAATAAAGAATTTCTTTTCTTGAACTCTAGTACAACACCCTTATCTTCAATAATGAAAATTAAAAGAAAATATTTCTTTAAACTTGGAATAAATAACACATCATTAAATTCTCAAGATTTACCTATCTCAAGTTAGAATGAAATAACAACAACTCCTACTATTAAATACTTGGTGTCATAACTGAGCACAACCCGTACTCCTCAGTCCCGATTCATTAGATTGAAAATTAATTGTTGGGGTGATGTCATGTGATGAGAATACCAATTGTCCACATACTAAGCATTCCTTAGAAATTTCCATAAAATAGGAAAGATAGTGATGCAAATTATTTCTTAAACTTGATAGGAAACTCGTTCATCTAATATTTTGTTAAAGCTACTACCTTATTTTGCTACTAGTTCACTTTTCTCTTCTTAGTTTCTAGACATTGATATGCATAATGTCCAAAACTTATAACAAATAAAGAACTTGTTGGCATTATCACTAATGTGTTGGCCTTGATGGCAACCTACTTGTTGTAGGATGTGTATATCTTGTCCTTGATGAAAACCTACTTGATAAAGATGTCAACATAATAGGCCAGTACAAATGTGACAGAGAGAATGGATAAAGGAATATCATTTTAGAGACAGAGGAATGTTAAAGGTGAAGTTTGGGAAGTATACGCGGGTCATGTGAACAAATTCTGCCTACATACTCGAGCATGGTGAAGAAAATTCACGTACAGTTTCTGCACCATGGTATTCTCAATATCAGGGGTCTTTACCATGGTGTTGGCCCATAGTAATGAGTGTGACAACATATATTTGATCCCGTCAAAGAATACCATCTACCTTACTAAGGGATTGGCCCAAGATATTGGCTAAGGCCTAAGCTATAAAAGGAGATGGAGATAAAAGTATTAAGTGTGCAAATATTGGGCTGATGAATTTTTTGATCTGAAATAGGTGCGCACCAAGGAGAATGAAGATGGATAAGATATAATAGATTTGAAATAACTACATATTGAGTAATCTATTTATTATTTGATAGATTTGTGATGATGATATAATGATGTGTGCCTGTAATAATGTATGCCAATATTTGGGGTTGATAGATGTTATGGTGTGCAGCGAAGGTATGACTCAGTAATTACAAATATGTACGCAAGTTGTCTTCAGAAAGATCATGTACATACATGAATTTGATACTAGGTAGTCGCATATATATTATATAGTATAGAAAAATATATACGCCAGTTTGAAGTATGAAAAACACGTATATATGCGGAAGTGCTTTATAAGGGTCACGTATATCTACTAGGGTTTTGCAATATGAGCTGATGATAATAATTAATTTGTTATGCTATGTTTGTTGCTATTGGTCAATGAAGTCGTTCCTATAATATTTTGTGTTTGAGAGTACTAGTTGGGTTGAACTGATTGTGGAATGAAATTTTGATTAGTAATGATGTTGCTATGTGATGATTTGTGTGTGGTTCAGAAATCTGTGATGGGGTCAGTTTGTGTTTTAGTGACATTTTGAAGATTTCTGTGGCATGAGTTTTGAGGAGGGGTATTCAGAATCTCCACAGTATCCATTTTTACGTCTACATTTTGAGTCTAACCAAGACTCATGATTGTTTTAACAATTTTTCATTAGAGGAAATTTCAGCCTAAAAGTGGCCTCGTAAGGAAAAATAATAAAATAAGAGTTATGAATTTTGGATGGAAAAAGAAGAAAACTACTTTTTTAAATTGTATTTTGGATTATCTCCTTATAGTTTTACTCAAATTTCAAGTGTAAACACTCATTGGATTCAAAATTAAATTTCTCATCCAACGAGTACCCATAATGCATACTTTTGAGAAGACCCACATTGATAAAAATTGAAGATACATTAAAAAAACATGTTCAACACACTGTTTTAATGTATCTTCAATTTTTATCAATGTGGGTCTTCTCAAAAGGTTGCATGATGGGTGTGTGTTGGATGCGGAATTTGAATCCGCATCCAACGATTATCTACACTTGAAATTTGAGTAAAATTATAAGGAGATAAGCAAAAAATACAACTAAAAAAGTATTTTTTCTTGTTTTCCCTCCAAAATATTTACATGTTTCTCTTTTTAAATTTAAATGATTTTGATTGGTTTACATATTATGACATGGAAATTACGTGAAATTTTCATGGGAACTTTTAGGCTAAAATTTCCTCTAATGTCTATATGACAATGATTCGGACTCAAGTATCAATGTTCTGAGACTTGTACACAAGTATTCTTAAGGAGAAGCATGTACATACGCAGTTATGATGTAAAAAAATAGAATATATATATATATATATATATATATATGATTAATCATGGTTTGAAGTGACAGAATTTGGTTTCTTTTATGAACAATTTGTGGGCTGGTATTCTGATGAATGGGTATACAATGATATTAGTTGGTTTGGTTGTTTGATCTATTTGTATTGCTTGATTGAGACTCAATTATTGATTTGGTGATTCATTTGGTTAAGCAATTAAGAAATTTGATATAGTGATTGGTTCCATTTTTTATCTAATATTGGGCTTAAATGATGGTAGTGGGTCCAGTCTGAAAATATGATGAAAAGTGGCCTAAAGGTTTGATAGTTTGAGTAAGGTAGATCCAGTATGAAATATTATGAAATGTGGTCCACAAATATGCTGAGGGTTGGAGCCATCATTGAGGTAGTCAAAGCTTCCTTCCAGTGGTATCTTGTAAATTTGATTAGGGGGTTGGAGCTCCCTTACAATGGGTGTTGGAGAACGAGAGAAGGTTATAGCCTTTTGCAAGTGGGTGCTTGCATACTTATATGAGTCTGTGCAAGTAAAATATTGTAAGAAGTTTTTCTTTATATTAAAAGGGGAAGACAAAGATGACAACAACATTGGCTTTCTCACACATTGGGTTTCCACCTAAAAATCTTGGTATTCATGTGTGTTGATGTGTTGCTTATGTGTGATGGTTTATTATATTATTACTTCTCATGGTTAATTTTTAATTAATGTCTATTGAATTACTTACGTAGTGGTTTAAGTTAAACACAAGACGAATTAAATGAAAAGTTAGTTAACTGGATATACGCTACTTTTCTTCATCATAGTCGTGTACATACACAGGTTTAATTCATAACAGTTTTGTACATAAATATGAATAAAAAATTGAAAGGTTTATGTGAGTTTTAAAATATTGATTCATTCCGCTCCCCCTCCCCACCACCGCTCTCAGTATTTTTCCCAACAATTGGAATCAGAGAAAGTCACTTCAGTTGAAGCTTAACCACTCGGAGTGGATCAAGCATGATGGGAAAGAAGAAGATAGACTGAAGGAAGGATCTAAAAAAATATGGCAATGATATATTGGATGTAGTGGTAGTTACATATGTTAGCAAATATTCAGGTTTGGGAGCACCCCGCTTTCTATTGATCAAGAATGAAGAAGATGGTAAAAAAAAATATCAAGTATGTGCTTTTGTTCTGATTCTGGTCCATTTCCTTGTCTATGCAATAATGATGAGAGTGATGATAGTGGTGAACTTGTACTTATGGGCAAAAGTGAAAGTAAGCACTCTAAAGAGAAAACATATTAAAAAATGATGGCCCTAGAAGTTGAAGATAGAGGAAAGTCATGAACAATGGAAAGAAAACATGAAGTCTGATCTAATGAACCTTGATGTTTTATATCTAGTATGAAATGGCTACACCACAATTCCTCCATCATACAAGGAAGTGCAAAAGAACAGTAAGGCATAGAGTGACATCATTAATAGCATACCTGATTCAACATTAAATAGGGTTATGCATTATGCAAATTCAAAGCAACTATGGGATAATGATCTGAAAGGATTGTATTAATTTGTTGTGCTAAGTGTCTTTTCAGTGATAAAACATGTGCACACTTGTCTCCGTAGTTTTCTTAAGCATTGAGGATTTTAAGCATGAAATATATGTGAATTTAGTGAATTAGAAGCATGAAATAAGAGCAAATAACACTGAACAACAGTGTATAACATAGAAATAAAACCACACATAACATTTACATAGCAGGCATGATGTAGCAGCTCACCCCTCGTGGGCTACATCTATTGGTCAAGCTCCCAATGGCATGTCCATCTTTCATTATGCTCAAAATTTTGCAAATACATGTGTTTATAGGCCTCTAATGGTTGTTTTATCTACTCCAATGGCTCCATAATGCTCCAATTAGTCTAGAATGACTTTCCATTCACTCCATTTGGGAGAAAATTGACCCTCCAAGTCATTTTCCCAATCACTCCTAGAAAACCTCCACTAACTGTGGAGAAATCCACCTAAGTGTGGTTACTTTTAGCCAAATTCGAAATTTTAGCGACGCGCTACTATAACCGCCAGTCCTAACAATAAAGGCTACGGTTAAGGGGAGAGGGTGGCCATATGTCAACCCCTGAACTACAGGTGTTAACAGTGGTAGCAATGGAATTGAAACTGGAGTTTATGTTGGGTTCATGCAATTGTCGGAGTAACCATAGCATGAAACCTGCACATGTGATGAGGATTTATTGTTCTGATAACTGTCAGCAAAGGGTTCTAACCACACAGAGATCGCATTTGATCAAGCTGACGGTGAAGTTAATGTCACGGAAAATCGCATGTCGAAGCAACATTTGTGGTAATGGTTAATGCGAACTCATGTGACCATTCAATGGACCACAGGCGGTCCCAACCCCTGCTCCATAATACATTAAACTTTAAGTATAGATAGTGCCCATAAAGGGTTAAGTAACATTGCATAGCCTAGTTGGTGGATAGCTCTGTGAGCATGCTGGAGGTCGTGGGGTCAAACTCGGTGGCCTCCATAAAATTTTGTCACACTGTCCAGAGGACACGTGGTGGCCTCAGGGCTGGCCACATGTCACCCTACAATTGGCCACTAAAACCAAACGTACAACTCATCACCCAATGACATAGCGACACTTGTCAGTCTCTAAATGGCTTGGAGAAAAAGGAATATTATTAGGAATATTCCTAATTTACTGACTGTGCACCTGCATGCTGACTGGGCATCCCAGTCAAACCTGTCACAAAATTTAGTTGTTTGGGAAATCAATCAGAATGTGATATCTCCCTCATACGATATCGATTTTTTGAACCGTTCACGGTGCTAGAATCAGGAAGATGAGATCTATGCTGCCATCTTGGTTTCAACTCAATCCTGTAACTTTAAATTTTGAGAAAAATTTATGAAATCCTGATCACACCTCCCCATTGGGAATCTTTTGGACCCCAAAATACTTTGATTACCTATTCAGTAGATGAGGGTATAGCTCCCTCACCTTTCCAAATTCCATCCACTTTGCCTTGCTTGGCTTACTGCCTTTGAGCCCAACTCGAAGCTAGTCAACACTTCCCCTCTTAGATTCTCTTGTCCTCCTGTCAAGAATTGTATCTTCCTTGAGCTCGTACAAAAATTATGGTGAGCAATCTTCAATAGAAGGTAGTTGAACATCACTTCCTTGATCATAGACCAAAGGTGGCTCATACAAACGTAAATTTTCAACATTAACAACTGAATACATTTGCATTTATGAAGGCAAGCCAAGTTGAAATGCGTTATTACCAACTTGCTTTATGATCTTGAATGGACCATAGCGAATGGGTTTGAGATTCTTACCTTCCCCTTGCATCCTTTATTTTATTATGTGCAACCATAACCCGTCTCCTTCTTGAAACTTGTGATCAACTCTATGTTTGTCATGCTCTCCTTGTATTTTCTTTGACTTTTCTCATGTTGTTCTTGAACTTGTTGATGTATCATCTGAATTTTCTCAATGAACTTTCGAGCCTTGTCAATATCACTATGCCCATCAATTGCAACATCCTTCTCTAAGATGAAGTCTAATGGCGATTTTGGCAAATACCCAAAGCATACTTCAAAGGGTGATGTATTTGTAGAAGAGCGATTTTCCTAGTTGTAAGTGTGTTGAATGTAATGCAGTGTCTCATCCCACAACTTAGGATGTTTATTGCAATATCCTTTCAATAGATGCACAATGGTTATGTTCACCACCTCGGTTTGGCCATCAGTTTGCAAATGAAAAGTAGTACTCTTTTTCAACTTTTTATCCATCATACTCCAAAGATTGGACCAAAAATTCCCAATAAACCTGGAATCCCTGTCACTAACAATAGAAGTAGGAAATCCATAATGAACCCATACATGTTGAAAATAAATTTTAGTAGTTTGTTCAACATTAATGGTTTTCTTACATGGCATAAGTATACACATTTTACTGAATCTATCCACAACTAAATAAAGATAATCATGTTATTTTCTTGACATAGGTAGACCTCCAACAAAGTCCATGGAGACACTCTCCCATGGCCTTGATGGTACCGGTAGTGGTCTGTACAACCCAAGCTTCCTATTGCTAGGCTTGCTTGTTGCACACATAGAAAAACCTCTTATAAAACGTGACACACTATCTATCATGTGAGGCCAATAGCAATACCTCTGTAGATGCGCCACTATTTTTCTTACCCCAAAGTGTCCAGCAATAAGAGATGAATGAACCTCTCTCATGAAACTTAGCCTCTCTCCTTGTGGTACACATAGTTTTCCCAAATGAAATAGCAAATTGTTATGCATGTGATAATCATTTTCTTCAACTTGATTCCCTTCACTCAAACTAGCATACACATCTTGAAAATCAACATCATGTGCATATTGTTCTATGTAACTCTCATGTACAATAGAATCATTTTTAAGTAAAGTAGAAGCACTTATAATCGGTCTTGAAAGCATATCAACAACTTTATTGAAAATATGTTTCTTGTACCTTATGACCAAGTGAAACTATTGAAGAAATCCCATCCACCTAAAATGTCGTGATTGCTACAATTTTGTTTGCAACTGCAAGCACTATAATGGTTGGTGATCGGTATGTATAATCGTCTCTTTACGCATCAAGTAGTGTTTCCACTTCTTGAAGCTTTGTACCAATGTATACAACTCTTTGTCATATGTAGGATAATTAGTTACAACACCATTGAATGTTTCAGAATGAAAATCGATACGCTTACCATGCTGCAAAAGAACTGCGCCGATGGCATAATCACTAGCATCAGTTTGTATCTCGAATGGCTGTCTCAAATTCGATAATGCAAGGACTGGAGCTTAATTGATCTTGTATTTTAAAGCTTCGAAAGATTGTTGTTGTTTGCCTCCCCATTGGAAGCCTTTCTTCACACTTTTCATTGCATGCATAGGAGCTGTGATGGTAGAAAAGTTAGCAATAAACTTTCTCCAATATTGAGCTGCACCTAAGAAAATTCTTACCTCGGTTACTATTTTAGGAGTGGGCCAATTCACAATGGCTTCCACTTTAGAAGGATCAATTCTCAACTCGCCTCCTCCTACAATATGTCCCAAATAAATCAAAGAAGTCTTTCCAAACTCACACTTTTACATCTTAAGAAATAATTTCTCTTTATTCAAAACATCAAGCACCCTATTCACATGCAAGACATGTTCTTCTCTTGTTTTTTTGAAAATCAGTATGTCATCTAAATATACAATCACAAAATCATCAAGAAATGGATGCAAAACACTATCCATAACACGCATGAAAGTTGTCGGTGCATTACACAAACCAAATGGCATAACCAACCACTCAAAGAGTCCTTGTTTGGTTTTGAATGAATTTTTCCATATGTCACTTTCTGCAATTCTTACTTGATGATATCCACTTCATAAATCTAACTTAGTGAAAAAAATTTCTTCTTTTAGCTGATCAAGAAAATCATCTATCCGTGGGAGTGGGTATCGATTATTTACTGTTATCTTGTTCAAAGCTCTGAAGTCTACACACATGCGCCAAGTCCTATCTTTCTTCAGAATCAATATTATCGGTGAACCACATGGCAAAGTGCTTGGCCTTATGAGTCCCTTGTCCAGCATCTCACTGATTTTCCTCTTGATTTCAGCATTCTCCATTATCGACATCCGATACATGCCGATGTTTGGAAGAGGGAAATCTTGTTGCAACTGAATCTCATGTTGAATCTCCCTTTTCAAAGGCAATCATGTTGCCTCCTGAAACATCTCATGATGTGCATCAACTACATCATATAAATCTTATTTCAACTTAGGATCAAAATGCTCAAATTATATATGATTAACATCAGCTTTAGGCTTAATCATTAGAAGAACAAAATTCTTACTTGAATTTACCAGTCTCTTTACCTGTCCAACATTTACCATAGCAATGTTTGACTTCTTGCGATGTGCTCCAACAATGTACTCCTTTCCATATTTGAATAAATGGTATTTGTTCTCATGGTGATGGAAGATCGCTTTCCTGTCGTACAAGTAAGGACTACCCAACACAATACCTTTTATGTTAAGCAGAACCACATCTAATTCAACTGTGTCAACAAAATGTGAAGTTATTGCAAACTGCAATATACACTTCTTTGAAACCTATAAATTTTCATCCTTACAAATCCTACCAAGTGGATATGGTTTTGGATGTGGAATGGTCTTAAGATTTAGTTTCTTGACCAAGTCTTCAAAGATTAAATTTTCTTGTGACCCACTGTCAAACAATGTGTCAATATTAGTATGTTTGGATATGACCCTCACATGAAACATTTCAATTTTCTCCTCTTTATTTGGAGCATGTATGTGACAGTTTGATGTAATAGTACTGGGTTTAGTTTCAATTTCTTTCCCTTTCATGTTATTCAATCCCATGGCTGTAATTTTAGATTCATCTCCTAAATCATATTGAGTTGTAGCTACAGTTTTTTGTTTCCCTTTGTTGTTGAGATACTTGGGTCTCTTTTCAGGATGTAATTTCAAACATTGATTTCCATTATGGCCTTCTCTTGAAAAATGTTTACAAACCACTTTTTCTCCCTCTTTTTTAATAGATGCATTATTTTTTCTTGTACCTTTTGAGGTCTTCTCTTTGTTTTTCCCCTTAAAAGGTTTGTTCCAACCCTCATTAGAAATGTTTTTCCCTCTAGCTTCTAGATGTGTGGCCTGAACACATACTTCATCTAGACTTGTGGGGTTAAACATGAGCATAGTATGTAAAAGGTAGCTATGTAAGCCTCCTATGTACTTGAGAAAATTATCTTGGCTCTGCAAATCTACCCCTAATAAGAGAGCTCTTCTCCTAAATTCTTGGGTGTAAACTTGCACATTTTGTCCTTTCAATTGTCTAAAGTTTTTCCAGTTCATTATGGCTTTTTGCATATGAGCTAATGGATAAAACTGTCATTTTATTGCAGAAATGAAATCATTCCATGATAGAATAATCTTACCATGCTTCTTGATCTCCTCCTTTGTCTTGGCTTCCCACCAAACAAGTTGTGCACCTTCCATTCTCAATGAAGATAATTGGATTTTGGTATCATCATCATGAAGGTTCTGGATTCTCAAATAGACCTCCAATTTCCTAATCCAATTATCAAGCTTTTTTGCATTGACTTCACCATTAAACATTGGCAATTCAAACTTAACATCAAGTTTTAGAAAAGGACTTTTACCAGTGTTCTTTGACTTGTCTGACTGATGTACTGAAAATTAAGTAGAGGATGATGATGATGAGGGTGAGGATGGTGAGTTTCCACTGCCTCCATTTCCTCCATTTCCCTTCTTTGAATTATCTTCATCATTGTGACCTCTTGATGATCCCTGTCCTTCCTTGTGAAGTTTGGATCCTTCTCCTTCTAGTTTCTCATTCCTTTATTGATAAAGGATTCTAACCATCTCATTCATGTAAAGGAATGCTTTCTTGAACACTCTTTCTTCCTCTTTGGGATCCAATTCTTCTTCCTCTGAAGGGCTTCTTAATACTGCTTCTCCTTCCTTAGGAGGTGAACTAGGTGGTGGAGATTGTGGAAATCTTGCTCTCCTTTGCTGTGGCTCACTTTGAGACCCTCTTGCTTCCACCAATTTTCCTTCTCCTCTCTTGAGCTTGAGCCTAGTAAGCATGTGAAACTTGCAAATAGTTAAACAAACCTTTTGCACAAAACAACACCAGAGAATAAACTCTAGCTCTGATACCAACCTGATTTGAAAGGACTGTATTAGTTTGTTTTGCTAAGTGTCTTTTCAGTGATAAAACATGTGCATACTTGTCTCCATAGTTTTCTTAAGTATTGAGGATTTTAACCATGAAATATAAGTGAATTTAGTGAATTAGAAGCATGAAATAAGAGAAAATAACATTAAAAATAGTGTATAACAGAGAAATAAAACCACACATAACATTTACACAGCAGGCATGATGAAGCAGTTCACCCCTCCTAGGCTACATATGCTAGTCCAGCTCCCAATGGCATTTCCATTTTTCATTATGCTCAAAAATTTTCAAATACATGTGTTTGTAGGCCTCTAATGGCTATTTTCTCTGCTCCAATGGCTCCAGAATGCTCCAATTAGTCTAGAATGACTTTCCATTCACTCCATTTGGGAGAAAATTGACCCTCCAAGTCATTTGCCCAATCACTCCTAGAAAACCTACACTAACTGTGGAGAAATCCACCTAAATATGGTTACTTTTGGCCAAATATAAAATTTTAGGGGCCCACTACTATAACTGCCAGTCCTAAAAATAAAGGCTATGGTTAAGGGGAGGGGGTGCCCACATGCCAACCCTCAAAACCCCACGAATTGCATTAAACGCGAGCAGAACCATAACCATTAATTGTGGTAGTAGTGGAGTTAAAACCGGAGCTTACGTTGGGTTCACGCAACTGCCAGAGTAACCATAGCATGAAACCCGCACATGTGATGAGGATTTATTGTTGTGATAACTATCGAAGTTATGACTTTCAGTGGAAGGTTCTAACCACGCAGAGATCGCATGTGATTAAGCTAATGGTGAAGTTTAATGTCGTGGGAAATTACATGTCGGAGTAACATTTGTGGTAACGGTTAATGCAAAGTCATGTGACCATTCAATGGACCGCCGAAGGTTAAACTTTAAGTATAGTCGGTGCCCATAAAGGGTTAAGTAACATTGCATAGCCCGGTTGGTGGAGATCTCTGCGTGCATGTCGGAGGTCGTGGGGCCGAACCCAATGGCCTCCATAAAATTTTGTTAGACCGTCTAGGGGACATGTGGTGGCCTCAAGGCTAACCACGTGTCACCCTCCAATTAGCCACTAAAACCAAACGTACAACTCGTCACCCAATGACATAGTGACACTTGTCAGTATCTGACTAGATTGGAGAAAAAGGAATATTCTTAGGAATATTCCTATTTTGCTGACTATGCACCTACATGCTGACTGGGCATCCCAGTTAAACCTGTCGCAAAATTTAGTTGTTTAGGAAATCAATCAGAACACAATATCTCCCTCATAAGACATCGGTTTTTCGAACCATTTGTGACACCGGAATCAAGAAGATGAGATCTATGAAACCATCTTGGTTTCAACCCAATCCTGTAACTTTCAATTTTGAGCAAAATTTATGAACTCCTGATCAGATAAGATACAATCAATCCATGAGGAAAACCCAAAGGAAGGTTGCTCATAAGGGGAACTACTAGGTAATATTATCTCCAACAATGTGTCAAAAAATAAGCATGATGATAAAACAACCTTTGTTATGTCAGATGGAGTTACTGATTCAGAAGAAGACGAGTTAGAAGAAATTTTCAATCGTAGAAGAAAAATTTATCTTTCTTTGGAATTGTTAATATTAAAGATAAGTTGGAGGCATGTGATAACAAGGATCATATTAAATCAGTAAATGTTGTTGTATAATCTAAACAATATTGTGAAGGCCTTGAAGCCAAGATCATCTCTTTAAGGGTAGATCTTGAAAAAATAGATAAGCAGAATGAAGAACTACTTCAATCATTTGAAGAACAAGAAAATGGGTTGAAAGAAGAGTTTCTCAAATTAAAGGAGCAAGTGGAAGAAGGAAGAAAGGTATCCCACCATTAAATCTAGTCATGGTTTTAGTGAAATTTTTGAAGGAGAATCTATATCACGGGGTAATGCAAGGAATTTATAGGTTAACAATGCAAAACCTGAAATGCTCAATAAACGATAAGAAGTCAACCTGATCAACAAACAAGGAAAGTGAATCTTAAAAGAAAATAATTTACTCCTAACTATATAAGTGTTAATTGATTCTCTTCTTTGATGAATAATGTTGAATGCTTTATATTTCATAATTATGGGCATGTTGCAGCCAACTTCCAAATTAGATTGTTTCACACAAGGATTCATCTCACAAGAAGTTCACTAGTGCTCATGTATTCAAGTTTCTTTAAGGGATATTGTTTTTCTTACAACATATTTGGTCACAAAGCTATTGATTGCAATAGAAGGAACATGAGACATAAATATTAAGATTCATCTACTCTCTTTTCTAATCATATAAGATGTTATGCTTGTAACGAATTTGGGCATGTAGCAAAATAATGTAGGAAAAAATCAATAAATAACCAAAGGCAACATGAAAAACAGTCATATAATGTCAAAAGACCTAAGAAATATGGATCAACCAACAATTCTCATAGTAAGCAAATAGAAGAATATTAGATAAGGTGTGGTATTTGTCTCTGCTCATTTGAAGATGAAGATAAATGGCACATAGACAACGAATGCTCCCATCACATGACTAGAGATAAGTGTAAGATGAAATATATTAGGAAAAACCAAGATGGTAAGGCTATTCTCTCAAATAGTGCTCCAGCAAACATTCTAGGAAAAGGTAGTGCCAAAATTAATAAACATAGAAGAGCAACTGATAATTTATTAGTTCAAGGGCTAAAGAAAAATATTATAAGTGTAGGTCAAATGGTGGATAGCATAAATGTAATTGTGTTTACATAAACCAAATACACGGTTATAGATGAAGAATCTGGAAAGTTCATAGCAAGAGGATATATAAACCCAAACAAATTATACGTGTTTAAATAATCGAATTATTGCAAAAATGACAATGATTCAGATTCAAAATAAAATAAAATGGTCTATTCTGCAGTACATTTATCTTAAAAATACTTCTCATAGTGACTGCAGAAGTGATGTGAGGTACATGACCTAATGAGAGCAGAAGATGATTATCAGGTCCTCAGGATCAATGATGTATAATCTCAAGGGGAGAAATACATATGTTATCTTGATGATGATTCCCATGGTTGTTTTGATATTCATGTTGCTCATATTACTGAAAGTGCATCTAATGTAGTAATAGTGAAACGTGAACATACAATACAAGTTCAGGGGGAGCTGTGGTTATGAAAATTAAGCATTTTACTTTCTGTACAAATATACTATGAAGGAAAATCGTGTATATATGAGAGTTCTAATCTAGAAAATCGTGTATGTTTCTCTACGATGAAGAAACAATATGACATACTCAGGGAAATGATATGATATGCTTCAATTAGTTATTAATTGGATTTCTTGTTCTAACATTGGTTGGTTATAGTCTGCAGATTCTTAGATACTACTTTGAAGTACTATTGGATTATGAGGGTTTATAAGTTACTGGAATATGCCATTTCTACTTTGGTTTGGATTTATTGATTGATGACTTTATTGATGGATGAGTTGATGTAATCAAACCTAACAGAGAATAGATGGAACATGTTCAGGGGAAGCATTTTCTATATTAGTGCATTGTTGGAATTATGAGTTCTTTAGCATTCCTTATTGCATAATGGTGTTCATATATTAGTGATACTGTTGAAGACACACATGTTGCTGAAGTTTTGAATGATGATGTTGCTGAATTTGTATCATGCTATGTTGTTGTCATTTTGCATGAATTTCTTATGGTAAATCTTTGGATGTTTCTTAGACGTTGATGATATTTGTGATGATGCATGTGGTGCATATGTTATGTTGCTTATGGATTGTAGTTCTTCTCACATATTGAAAAAACATGTTGATCTTCATAATATGAGATCAAGGATATGAACGGAGTTTGATTATTTGATGATAATGAGTTTCAATCATTACTTATATGCTGCTATCATTATGTCACTAATGCATGGGTTGCTTATGGTGAAATTATGGATGGTGCTTATATATTACTTGAGTCATATAATTTTTATAATGGTATTGATCAAATTTTATTATCATAAAAGATTCTCTTGATGATGCATGAACGACATGTTTCTTAAGGATTATGGCTCTTCTTATGTATGGAAAGATAATTTTGATCTTGTTGATATGAGATCAAGGAGATGGGTTGATTTCACAGTCTTATGATTCGTTAATGATGACAATTTCATATATATTACAGAAAGGAATCTTATGGATGACTACTTGAGTTTCATATTGGTGAAATAATTTTTG
Organism: Pinus albicaulis; assembly: GCA_034641835.2. Lineage (NCBI taxonomy): Eukaryota > Viridiplantae > Streptophyta > Pinopsida > Pinales > Pinaceae > Pinus > Pinus albicaulis. The sequence continues at coordinate 1,018,500,165 of CM076582.1, read as the reverse complement.
GAGTGATAATTATTATTGTATGAAGATAATGGGCCAAGAAAATGATGTTGATGCTAATATACTACTGCTATATATGTTGGATGATACTTGGAGACATGGCATATTTAGTCACATATTGATGATGGTGAAGAATGATTCCACATTTCCCTATCTTACTTTATGATGATATGCTTGGTTCTCACATATGTTGTTGATGCATGAAAACATATGTTGTTGTATATGTCTTTGGATTGAGGATATTCTTACAAAGGGAAGAGAAATTTGACCTTGATAAGGTCAAGATGACAAGTTGATGACAGATCTCTATGAAATAATCTTATGTTGTTGATGCTTCATACTTGGTCACAGGTTGATGATATTAAATCTACATTGCCTTAGCTTACAAAAGGATGATGAGAATGTGAATTTTGATGTTCATGTTTCTACTATTATATGCTTATGGTGAAGATCCTATATGGTATATGATACTTTCTAATGACTATCTGGTCTTTCTATCTCACTACTGAGGTCTTTGGTTTTGGTCATAAATGTCATATCTATATCTTGATGTAAAGTTCATATAAAGACCCATGATGTAAACATTGTATTACTTAGTCATATTTTGACTATTGGGGGTCAATTCAATTATGTACGTAATCCCATTTTGGGCATTTTATGTAAACATGAATCATTGGTGATAGGAAAGGTCATATCCGGTTGAGTCATAAAGTCATGTAATTATTTATATATATTCTAGAAGATTAAACATGTGCTCAGAAGGATCATGGTCAGTATACAATGTCCATATTCAACAGATCAGATCTACAATAATCCTCTCTATGCAGGGAAAGATAAGCCTTGATTTAGCATTGGTCAGTCCTTCACCCTTGATGTCAAAAGGGGAGAGAAGCTTGGTGACTTGGGAGAGAAGATTGGGTTGTCCAAAGATGTGTTTACATGTATCTGGAGGTGGTGGTAACCAAACACCAACATGGTTTCCATCAAGTCCAAAGGGGGAGATTGTTGGCATTATGAATAATGTGTTGTCCTTGATGGAAACCTACTTGTAGCAGGATGTGTATGTGTTATCCTTGATGGAAACCTACTTGATAAATATGTGAACATGGTAGGCCAGTACAGATGTGATAGAGAGAATGGACAAAGGAATATTAGTTCAGAGATAGAAGAATGATAAACGTGAAGTTTAGGAAGTATATGCGGGTCTTGTGAACAAAGGCCACGTACATACATGAGTATGGTGATGAAAGGTTGCGTACAGTTTCCTCCCCATGGTATTCTCAATAGAAGGGATATTTACCATGGTATTGGCCCATAGTAATGAGCACAAAAACATATATTTAATCCCTTCAAAGAATACAATCATAATCACTTAGGGATTGGCCCAAGGTATTGGCTAAGGCCTAAGCTATAAAATGAGATGGAGAAAAAAGTGTTATGTGCGCAAGTATTGGTCTATTGATTAGTGTGTGTTTTAGTGATTATTTCAATATGAAAATGATTCAGACTAAAGTATCATTGTTATAAGATATGTACATAAATATTCTTAGGTAGAAGCGCGTACATACGCGGTTATGCTGCAGAACAATAGCGTAAATCTAGCACGTTTTATATTTTCTTAACCTTGTAATGTTGTTATTGGCAACATGCTTCTTTTTTGGCTTGAAAGAAATATAGCATGCACTAGATTTATTTTTAACTACAGTGTGGTTGTTGGAAATATGCTTTTGTTTGTGCTAGAAGTAAATCTACCATGTGCTAGATTTATTTGATCTTGAAATGTTATAATGTGCTTGTGTTTGTGCTAGAACGAAATCTAGAGGACATTAGATTTCTTTCACCCTTAAATGAGTTTCTTGGCAATGTGGTTGTATATATGTTAGAAGGAAATCTAGTGTGCACTAGATTTCTTTCACAATGCAATGTTTTTTTTGGAAATTTAATTGTTTATGCTAGAAGAAAATCTAGCATGTGTCATATTTCCTTCACCTTACAATGGTGTTATTGGAAATGTGCTTGCGATTGTGCTAAAAGGAAATCTAGCATGTGCTATATTTATTTTTCCCTAGAATTTTGTTAGTAATATGTTTGTGTTCATGAAATAAGAAAATCTAGCTTTCACTAGATTCTTTAACCTTACAATGTTATGTGTTTGTCTTTGTACTAGAAGGAAATTTACCACACACTGGATTTCATTTTTTTTTCAACGGTGTTTTTGGAAATATGCTTATTTTCTCTAGAAGTAAATCTAATACGTGGTATATTTCTTTCACCCTACAATATTGGTATGTGCTTGTGTTTTCGATAGAATGAAATCTAGCATGTGTTATATTTCATTCACCTTGTAATTTTGTTATCAGTGACATGTTTGTGTTTGGGATATAAGTACAAATAATGTAATATCCCAAAATGGGATCTGGTAGCAAAGCACGCCTGAAAAACACATTTTTCAGAAATGGCTGCTACAGGATTTGAAACCAAGACCTGGATCCCTTAGATCAATGTATCTAAGATGGAAATCCAAGAGGATGCTTAAAAGAAATCACTCTAGGTGGGTTAAACAGGTCTCCCACACCTAGTTTTCTTGAACAAGTGCCCAATGAAGGGAGTGCAACAATGTAGGAACAAGAAATGGAGAAACAACGTTATTTTATTAAGTCTGAATACATGAAGATGTAGATAACCAAAAAGTGATGTTATAGCAGTAAAGAGAGTACAAATCCTTGAAGAAACAATCAATCAAGCAAGGCAATGCAAGCCTTAACAACACATGTACAATAAAATGAAGAACACTGCTATATATGTATAAACCCAGGCGATGATTGCGTAGTCTATTATGGAGAAATGTTGTAAAATTATTTCAATACATGGATATAGAAATTTACAGCTCAAAATAGATGGGGGAACAATATCTCAACCCCTGGAAGCAACAATACAACAGTCCTTAGAAGGATTGGTTGGAATATAACCAAAATGGCAAAACTGCAGAAATGACAGAGTTGCAGTAGCAGCTGCAACTCAATAACTGGAACTGGATGGAGATGGCTAAATATGATGCACAATCTGAGTAGACCTCCTCCAATGGATCTTCCAATGAAAGTTTGATCCTATCACTGAAGATCTCACCCTCCAATCAACACTACAAACCCTCACTTCAAATGTACTCTGAAAATAATGCAGTCATTGAGGAATACTATGCTATAGGTAGAATAGAATGTGTTGGCCAAGTGCCAAGATCTGCAATATGCTCTGAATCCTTCCTTACTAATCTCCCAAAGGAAAGAAGGCTCCCTCCTCTGAAAAACAAGCCAATGAATGGTGTTGTGGAACCTCCACTGCAACACCCTGCAAAACAACGTTATACTTTAGCAGAAATAATGCTGTAGTTGGAGGAGGTGGCTTGGCCTTGAGCCTAGATGTGGAGAAATGAAGTGAAATCCCTCAAGAGGCCTCTCAAGAAGGAGAAGTAATCCAAAACGGGAATTCCTTGTGCTAAACAACACTGCAACTCTGCTAAACAGCACAAGACTACAAATAGTCTAAGCAGGCCAAGAAATCAATAATCATAAGCATGAATAACAATGGTTTCCATGCCCTCCTTTTAAACAAATTCAAACTCCCTCTCCATGGGTCTCACTCATTAGGGTTTCCTCCATCAAGGAAACTTCCCTCCTCTTTCACTGCACTGTCCCACAAGATGATCTCCACCTCCTATCACTGTGTTGTTTGACTTGGTCAACTTGACCTTGTCCTCATGCAAATGTACCTTTTCACACTGGAAGGTGAAAAATATAGCTACTCTAATGATCCCTTTCACACTATGAGGGATATTATTCCTCCTCATGGGTCTCCTCACCCATTTTATTCACCTCCTAGATGATATAAATAAAATCAATGTTCCAATTAGCTTCATGCTAATTTTGGGAACATTACAATCCTCCCCTCTCAAAGATTGCTTGACCTCAAGCAAGTGCAAGGATAGAACTGAGTTATTCCTCCTCCTCTCCCTATAGCATCCATGTATGATGAACTCCTCCAAGTAAAGAGATGTTATCTCATCAATCAAATCTCCACATTGCTCCTCCTCAGCATGCAAGTTAGCTATCAAGCTATCATTATGTAAAGGTGAAATACTCAAGAGGATAGCAAAGTGATTCCTAGAGGTCCTCTCAAGGAATGGAGTCTGAAGTGTATGGGAAAATGTCATCCCCATATGAAACCTCCACCCCCAAGCTATCATCCATATAAAATGAGTCACCCTCCCACATGGCAACTCATGAAAGATCTCCTCCACCTTAGGCTCCTGCAAGGAAGGTGGGCTGATCTTGGGCTTCAATAAGGTTTCCCTCAAATGGTGAGACAAAGGTTGGATCCTCAAAGACCCTCCCTCCAAAGTCATGCATCATACTGGCCCAAAACATTCCATTCAAAATGAATGGCACATCATTTCCATATGGAATCCAAATCAGAAAATTGCTGAGGGTTATGTGCCAGTTTGGATGATACATATGGTCTCCATGGTGGATACAACACATTCTTTTCAACTGCTGATTTAGAACATAAAGTGGCAAGTTTTCCTCCAAAAAAGTTTCAGCTATGCATGTTAGCTCATCTACTAAGAAGTAGTAAGCAGCAGTATATATCAAATGTGTCCAATCAAAACAATAAAACACTTGCCCAAATTCATGTAGAGATGGGTTATCATCATTACAAAATTTGGCCGTAAAGTGACCATGGAACCCATGAATAACCTTTCTCTCTTGTGGAGAAATGCACTGTTTACATATGGTGAGAAGACACAAATACTCAATAGAGTAATCAAAAAGCACAGAAATGTATTTCTTACCATGCATCATGTGTGAGCTGAAGGTGAAGTTGATGAGTGAGTCCTCCCATGAGAATATTCTTATAAAAATCTACAAGAAGAGAGGGTGCATACTCCCTTTGAAACACTCCTTCAATAGAAACATGCTCTCAAGTGACAGCGCTGTAGGCCTTAGTAACAAGGTTCTTGTCAATCCATGACTTCTCCCTTTAACATTCCACATGCCAAAGCCATCCACCATTATGCTGCTATGTGAGAGGACCTTCCCCTCTTCCTTCAATGTTGAAGGGTAGCCTCTTTTCACTTTGGGTGTGCCTTCACTTTCTCTGGAAATACCATGATAAGTATGGGAAAATTTCTACCCATACTCTCCTGTGTGTAACCATAGCAACAAAAGATTTTGTTGTCTCCCCATACTCTCATCATACAAATCATGTGATGAGAACATAATGATTGATATGGATGTCATATCAACACAATGTATACACACTCCTTGCTACCCAAAGATGCAAGTATCCTACCAAGTTTCTCTCCTCCACATACCCCTTGGAAAAGGATATGTCTCATGATGGCCAAATTCCCTCAAGAGGAGCCAACGCAACATTGCCTCTTGCTTCCCTATGTCATAGATTTGCATGTGGCTCACCAGCCTCTTGCCCTCCATCCACATCCACTCAACTCCTTATGGATGTCTCCCATCACTCTCCATCTTGGTACCCCTCCAATAAGAGCTACCATCCTCCCAAACCAGTTTTTTCAATTTGCATTTCATGGGATGTTGAAATGCACCTCCTTGGAGATCCCTTAGGAAAGACCTCATGCCCATGACCATCTCGAATCTATCAAGATCCAAATTTGAAGAAGGAAAAGCCTCCTTACTACTATTGTTTGGCAGTGCTGATAGTTTCTCTAGAGGTGTAGTGGCTACTTCATGCTCCAACTCAAAGATGAACATATGGTTTTTTGTAGGAGTGTTTTGATCATGGTTTATTTCATCCTCCAAAAGTTTACACCCCAACCTCAAGGGTTGTGTGCAACTCAACAAAGGTGCATGAGGATGATGGTTCACCTCTTTCTTAAACCACTCAAGTTTGCACAACGCAATGCAATCTTGCTGCTCTAGATTAGTAATGTGATTTGACCCTTGGTCATGTAAAAGAAAAATTCCACAACTTCCAAAAGGATTTGCAACAATAATAGATAGTGGAATTTTTTCATACCTTAATGAGATTTGGGAATCTCTTGTAGGGATGCAAGAGTTCCTTCCTCCAATTTGTTGGCTGCCCCAACTACTGATGTAGGTGGCTGCTCCTCCATGAGTGTGAAAGTGTTAGTACAAGACTCCTCAAGTGGTGGTGAGGGCTCCTCCTTTTCTGTTCTTCTATTGTCAAAATTCTTGATCAGCTTTTGAGAAAACTTAGCATGAGTAGACACTCTTGCATGGCTCAAATGGCTAAACCACCAAATGTGGGCTTCATCTTCTAGGTGCAGCGCTGAGATCTCAACAGCCTCTTTCTCCACTATAGGATGTAGTAGAAAAAATGATTCTAGATTCCTCACCCAAGCTTTTGTTGTAGATGACCCATCAAATGTAGACAACAAAAATATATTGCCTTTTATGTCTATTTTGCTACATGGTATCTTCTCTTCCTTCAACTGGATGAATTGTGGAAAAGCTAGAGTCTCCTTGAAGGCTTTAGGTTAAGATTTGTACTCAACAAGGAAATCACTCAGAATCTGATGATCCAAGTGTCCTTCATGCTTCTTTTCTTCATCCCTATGAGAATAGGAAGTGCATGGTCCTTCCTCTTCTTCTTGAAACCTTCTGTAGGTCTCACTGCAGCTTTCTTCTTCTTGAAACCCTCTTAGAGTTCCATTGTATCTTCCTTCTTTCTTCTTAGATCTAAAAACTGATGAGAGTAATCTCATCTTCTCCATCATTTTGTTCTCCTATCCTTCTTATCATATAATTGGATCTGAAATACACAGGCTGAGCCAAGATGGTAGCTTTGATACCACTATAATATCCCAAAATGGGATCGACTAGCAAGGCATGCCTGAAAAACGCATTTTTTAGGAATGGCTACTACAGGATTTGAAACCAAGACCTGGATCCCTTAGATCAATGTATCTAAGACCGAAATCCAAGAGGAGGCTCAAAAGAAATCACTCTAGGTGGGTTAAGCAGGTCTCCCACACCTAGTTGTCTTGAACAAGTGCCCAATGAAGGGACTACAGCAATGTAGGAACAAGAAATGGAGCAACAACGTTATTTTATTAAGCCTGAATACATGAAGATGTAGATAGCCAACAAGTGATGTTATAGCAGTAAAGAGAGTACAAATCCTTGAGGAAACAATCACTCAAGCAAGGCAATGCAATCCTTAACAACACATGTACAATAAAATGAAGAACACTGTTATATATGTATAAACCCAGGCTATGACTATGTAGTCTATTATGGAGAACTGTTGTAAAATGATGTTAATACATGGATATATAAATGTTTACATGTGGAGAAATGAAGTGCAATCCCTCAAGAGGCCTCTCAAGAAGGAGAAGGAATCCTAAACAGGAATTCCTTGTGCTAAACAACATTGCAACTCTGCTAAACAGCAGGAGACTACAAATAGTCTAAGCAGACCAAGAAATCAATAATCATAAGCATGAATAGCAATGGCTGCCTTGCCCTCCTTTTAAAAAAATGCAAGCTCCCTCTCCATGGGTCCCACTCATTAGGGTTTCCTCCATCAAGGAAACTTCCCTCCTCTTTCACTGTGTTGTCCCACAAGATGATCTCCACCTCCTATCACTGCACTGTTTGACTTGGTCAACTTGACCTTGTCCTCATGCAAATGTCCCTTTTCACACTGGAAGGTGCAAAATATAGCTACTCTAATGATCCCTTTCACACTATGAGGGATTTTATTCCTTCTCATGGGTCTCCTCACCCATTTTATTCACCTCCTAGATGATATAAACAAAATCAATGTTCCAATTAGCTTCATGCTAATTTTGGGAAACTTTGATACCACTGTAATATCCCAAAATAAGGGATTTCTACAACAATAAGAAAATATTAATATATTCTAGAGTTGGAGATGCAACAATGTAAAACACATATTGGAGTAGTAGTGTTATATCAATACACAAATCATGAGAAGATCCAAATAGCCATGAAATTATTCTTATAGCAGAAAATCTATACAATTACTTGAGGTAATGATCACTCAAGCTAGGCAATGCAAGCCTCAATAGAACATCTACAAGAAAATGAAGAACACTGCTACATGTAGAAAGCCCAAGGCTATGACTGCGCAGTTTATAGGAGGAACTACTATAGAAATAATATCAATACAAAGATATGGTGGTGTATGGATCAAATAATGTGGAGCAAAGCTCTAACCCCTGAAAAAAAATATCAATTCAATCCTAGAAGGATTGGCTGAAATATACAAAATGGAAAAAATGTCGGAGTAACAGGGCTGAGTAGCAGTTGCAACTCAAGAACTAGATGGAGATGGTTGTAGATGATACACAAGCTGAATATACCCCCTCCAATGGATCTTCCAAGTCAAAAGCTAATCCTAACACTGAAGATCTGACCCTCCAAACAATACTGCAAGCCCTCACTACAGATACACTCAGAAAATAACGCAGTCTAAGAGAGGGACTGCACTATAGATCATGGAAATGGTTGGCCTGGTGCCAAAAATGATGGGAATCAGCTCAAAAGATCCCTCACTGATCCTCCAAAGGAAAGAAGACTTCGTCCTCTGAAAAATAGCTCTGGAAGTGGTGTTGTAGATCCCTCCATTGCAACACCCTGCAACACAACTCAGCTCTAAATAGAAACTGCACTGTAGTTAAAGGAGTATGCTTGGCCTCAAGCCTGAATGTGGAGAAAAGAAGAGCAATACTCCTCCAAGGGGCCTCTCAAGGAAGGAGAAGGAATCCATAAACATGAATGGCTTGTGCTAAGCAGCACTGCAACTCTGCTAAACAGTAGGAGAACGCACATAGTCTAAGTAGACCAAGAAATCAATAATCATAAGCATGAATAAAGATGGTTGCCTTGCCCTCCTTTTAAACAAATGCAAGCTCCCTCTCCATGGGTCCCACTCATTAGGGTTTCCTCCATCAAGGAAAATTCCCTCCTCTTTCACTGCATTGTCCCACAAGATGATCTCTCCTATCACTGCGTTGTTTGACTTCGTCAAATTGACCTTGTCCTCATGCAAATGTCCCTTTTCACACTAGAAGGTGCAAAATATAGCTACTCTAATGATCCCTTTCACACTATGAGGGATTTTGTTCCTTCTCATGGGTCTCCTCACCCATTTTATTCGCCTCCTAGATGATATAAAAAAAATAAATGTTCCAATTAGCTTCATGCTAATTTTGGGAACATTACAAATAACAAGTTAGATCTCTTTCACCTTACAATATTGTTATTGGAAATATTCTTATGTTTGTGATGAAAGAAAATACAGCATGAGATAGATTTCTTTTTCCTTGCAATATTAATGTTGGAAATATGTTTGTGTGTATGGTGGAAGGAATTCTAGCATGCACTAAATTTATTTTGCAATGCAATTTTGGTATTATCAATTTGCTTGTGTTTGTGTTAGAGTAAAATATAGTATGCAATAGATTTCTTTCACAATGCAATATTGTTGTTGGCAACATGATTGTATTTGTGCTAGAAGGAAATATAGCATGCATTGGATTTATTTTGTAATGTGATATTGTTGGAAATGTACTTGTGTTTGTGCTAGAAGGAAATCTATGATGCATTGGATTATGTTTTCCCTACAATGTTATTGTTGGAAATTTGCTTGTGCTTGTGCTAGAATTAAATCAAACATAAGCTAGATATCTTCCACCCTGCAATGTTGTTTTTTTCGATGTGATTGTATTTGTGCTAGAATAAAAATAGAAGGTGTAAGATTTATTTTACTTTGGAATGCTTTTGTGAGTAATATGCTTCTATTTATGCTAGAAGGAAATTTAGCATGTGTTGTATTTCATTAGCCTTAGAATATTGTTGTTGCAAATGTGTTTTTATTTGTGCTAGATTAAAAACTAGCATGTGCTAGATGTATTTTACCATGTAATGTTGATTCTATCAATTTTCTTATGTTTGTAGTAGAAGGAATGATATTTATTTTTATCTTTCATTTTAGGTGCAATGTTGGTGTTGGAAATGGGCTTGTACTTTTGATAGAAATAAAGCTAGAACACATTATCTTTCCTTCATAATGCAATGTTGTTATTAGCAATATGTTTTTATTTATTCTAGAAGGAAGGTTAGCTTGTGTTAAATTTCCTTCATCTTGCAATGTTATTGTTGAAAATTTGTTTGTGTTTGTGATAGAAGCAAATCTTGCATAAGTTATATTTTTTTTCGCATTCCAACATTATTGTTGAAATGCACTTGTATTTGTGTTAAAAGGAATTATAGAATGTACTATATTTCTTTGTTCTTGTGCCAAAAGGAAAGTTATGAATATTTCACCCTCACCAAGGTTAGTGCTCTGATATTATTGTTTGCAGTGCATTTTTTATTATGCAAGAAGGAAACCTATTGATTAATAGATTTCCTCTGGGCACCATTACAATTATGAAACCAATGCTCTAGGGTGACATTGTCTCAATAATCACAATGGTTAGAGTTATAGAATTTGATGTGGGGCCTTTAATTGATTTTGAAACAATTTATGTAGATCAATGATAGTGCAAAAGAAGTGTATATAAATATGTGTTGTTGTTGGCACTGCATTTGCGCTTGAGTTGGAAGGAAAGATAATGGTATAGATTTCCTTTTGGCACAAACATAAGGATCCAATCATAATTATTTGATCTATGGGGAATAATATGATCTATATAAAATTTTTAAGTTTATGAATAAATGTATTATTGAGGTATATTATGCTTTTCTTCCAATGCACATGTATGCAACTACAAATTATCAAGCACAATTGTTAACATGTACTATTTTTCTCTCCAATATGTTGTATATTTATGAACTTCCAAAAACAATTTCACTAATATATGGATGCATAAGATAAGACTCTTCCTCATCGACATAACTATTTAGGAAACCTTAAATCTACAATTTTCGAGGACCTAAATTTTAGCATCCATATGTATCCATCCTAAATAGTATGTTTGTTGATGTGTATAGGTAGGGAGTGCTAATATTGGAACTAAATATTGTAAAATGTAATTTCTTTACTTTTAGATTAAAAATGGGAATTATCTAGTATTTACAATACCAAAACTTTTATTTGGAATAAAACCTCTAGTTTGGATTTCTATTATCAGGTTCAAACATCAAACATCCTCACTAAGTGAAATATAAATATAATTTCTCATTCTCATGGGGATTTTAGACATCTTTTGTAGCAAAATTCTTGGAATTTCTTAGATTTTCCAAAGGACCATGTTTTGGTTCTTCAACTTCTACAAATTTCCTCTAACTCATTATTCATATACATGCATCAAGACTACAAGTGTCATTATTGAAGTTAAATAGGAACTTGGTGGTTTGATATGAGTTAATATTTTTCATTCTATGATACTATCTACATCTCTACTTGTTTGGTCTTCAAATATAATTTTTGTGGAATTTGTATGTAAATTACTTTTTGGTAGTAGGCACTAGATGTTGGGGAACAATGTTTAATCACATACAATATGACCGCCATACTATTTAAATTATTGCATCTATATTACTTTTTTGAAAGTTGTATTTTTGCTAAAATATAAAATCACACTTGACATGGTTTAACCTTTTAATTACAAATTACAATGCAAATGTTGTTACAAAATTGGTACAAGCTACAATGGGAAATATAATTTTGGAAAAAGGGGAATACGTTGATCTCCTTATTAATGATCAATCCATTGGGCTAGGAAGGGTCAAACATATAGAGACTAGAACTTATTATGTTGGAGAAAGGGTTAATGCAAATTATGTTATGATTTTGATAATTGATGTCACTCAAACACATTTGATTGAGGAGGATGTTAATGAAGGGGGCATACATCCATGAAATATCATGCATTTTAGGCACAACATAGGTAAATAAAAATATTGAAGCATGTGTTAATTGTTATTAATAGTATAATAAATTATTTTTTATGTAAATACTAACCTTATTTACATTGGTTTATAGGTGAAAATTTTTCATTTTCTTTTTCCATTAGAGACAAGGTAGATCTTTTGCAGCATGAAGTGAAGGTGGGTGAGGGCTCCATATTCAATACAGAGCTTGGTAATAGAGTTCATGGAAAGATGGTAAGGAAAGGATTCATAGTGGTTAACATTGAGAAGGTGTTAAAACATGATGCTCCTTTACTACAGCCGCAAGGGTTTGAGCATACACTAGGGGGTGCATTGGAATCTTATGAGATTTGTCCAGAATCATATTTGGAAATTCACTGTTATGATCATGCCAGAAATATTCGCTAAGATAGGGTTAGATTCATATGCACAAATGTTTATCTTACACGTGAATTTAGGGGAACAAACATGTGCATTTCCAAAGGAATGTTAGTCATTGTCCACGAGGATGGCATTGTTGAGGGTGAAAAATTAAGTGAAATGGAATTTGGTGTTTTTTTAGAAGAGATAGATGGAAAGTGTGAAATATGTAGATTTGGGGATAAGTCTACACATTGTTTGGTTAGATGGCCAATAAATAATTTGGTGGATAAAAAAGGTGATATATTAAGGGTAAAGGAAAAGTTCAAGGAGCCACCTAAGGAAATGGTGATATGGGATGTTATAGAGGACACAAATCCCTTAAACAAATGTGATGGGGATCTTTGTGTTGGAAAATATAGAAATTCAACTGATATATATGTAACAAGGTCATATAAAACCATTAAAAAAGTTATGGCGACAAAATTAATTGCAAAATGCCAAAAAAAAATAGATGAAGAGAAATAAATTCGACTTTTAGCAACAGATGTACGTTGTAGAAAAGATTGTCTTCAACATGTTGATAGGAAGTCAATTGCAGGTGCTAGAAGGGGTATGAGACAAATAAATGAATATGGTATTAGGGAATTTGTCTTTAATTCACTCATTTCAAACAAAGTCATGTCGACGAGCTATGGCCATGGCCTACCACCTATTGTTAGAAAAGTAAAGGACATGATATTTGATGGGAATATTATTTGTAAGAAAGCATGGTGTAAGATACATAAGATTCCTCAAAGCACATTTTATAACTACCAGCATTATTTCCAACATGTACATATCAAAGCCATTCATGGTAACACCAACACATGCAAGGCAGGAGCACAAACTGTGGCAACCATAGAAATATTACATATAATTGTAATGGATAATTCAATTTTTTCACCAAGCCAGACATGTCAAGTTGAAGAAGATGGAACATCTGCTCCTTTAAGATTGCTTCCTTAAACTTACACATAAAATTATCTGTTAAAATAGATCAATGAGGCTCTTCAAAATCTCAATTACCCATCAATATCACAATCAACAATGAGCAAGATATGGAATACAATTTTTCGAGATGTGTCATTTTCAAAGAAAACTACTTCAGTAAATGCAGTGAATGTATTGTGTTGAAAGCACAAATGAAATCATGAGTGACTACAAAAGAGTTGGAAGAAAAGGCACGAGTTAGACTAAACAAACATAACAAGACTGTTATGTGTGGAAGATATTGCTACTATGCCCATAGAATTATGTCAGAGTATGTTACACAGTAATTTGTCACCGTCCCTGCAATCCCTGTCCCGCACATTGGAGGGATCATTTCGTGACCTGTGAGAAATAACATGGCTTTAAAATACTTTCATAACATCCCTCTGAACATGAGTTATCATTGCCCTGAAGACATCTCCTTGTCAAAAACCCTAAAAATGGCCCTTTTAGCATTGGCGTGAGCAGATAGTTCAGTACCCGCGCCAATGGGGAAAATGCTTCAAAGAGGCCGCGCCAGTTGGCGCTCTGTCCCAGAGTCGCACTCGCGCCAGCCAATTTAAGGAGTGTTTTTAAAAATAAAATGGTGGAAGATTCGTCCTAACTGATCCAGGAACTGATATCTATCTTGAGTTGGGAGGTTTGGCTACGGGTTTCCATAGAGAGGAAGTGGTTTGCCACCTCTCATGGAAGCTTCCATGAAGATAGGGCCAATCCCATGATAATAGGGATCCCAACTCCCCTTCCTCCATTATAAAATCTTGCTCATTTCCTTTGCAAGCTAATCTCCAGTCTTCAGATTCCAAGTCTTGAATCCCCAAATTCCCAAGAGCCTTATGCTGCAAGAGCCTCCATAATTCCCTTAAGGCCAGATTCAAGCAAGGAGACTATTGTCAAGAGCTGAAGAGAGAGTTTGTCCCATCCTTGACAGGTTTTTCGAGACGTGTTCTACTGGCGACCCCGTCCGAAGGAGAATTCAGCGTCAGAACTATGGTTGTAATTTTCCTTTGATTGATTATTAATGAACGATTATTGGTTATGGTTCCACTCTTGTTGTTTATGATGATGAATTATGTCCTTTCCGACTGACATATAGTTGCGTATACTGGATTTTATGCTTGCGTTTGTATCATTCCTTGCATGTGCAGGTGTCTATTCACGGAGATCGTGAGGATTGTGATCTATTGGAGCTAAGGAACGGGAGCATTACCTCTTCTACGAACAATAGCGCTGGACCCCAGGTAGGCTTTCATCGCTGGTCTGTTTATTCGCAACTAGGAACTTGTGCTATAGCATTTGATGATTGTTGCTAGACCTGGTCTGGGCTAGTAGGGATCGCCTCTGTCCGCAGAGGGGATTTACCTCTTCAACAAATTGGCGACTCCACTGGGGACCGTTAGCTTGTTGTAGTTTATTTTATAAGCTATAGACGGAGCCTGAAGTTGGCCAGATAGCCCTCGAAACGCTTTTTCTCTGCAATTGCGAAGTAGATCAACGCCGCTTCAGTCAATCTCTGGTTTAGTTTGTAAACTGAACCCTTTGTGCATTGTCTTGCCTTTTCAGTTGATTCTTGATCCTCCTTTCTTGATCAGCTCTTTTGGCTGGTTCTTTTTTTGTGTTGGCTTCTTGTTCAACTTTAACATCACTGGTCTGCTTTTAGATTGCTTATTTTTTATTTTGGCATAGCAAACTTGACTAGCACGTTTTTTAGCGTGAAAATCGCGCCAATTGGCGCCAGTTGTTCATTTATTACCCGCGCCAATCTTGATATGGTGCTAGTTTCAGCCTGACAGTCATGCCAGTGCTGGGGACTGCTGGAGTTTGCTCTATTTTGAGCTTTCTGAGCTTGATCTGTGTGTTTAGCTTTGTCTCGCTTTGAGCCTAGATTACATGGTTCATTTGAGTCTTGGAGATTCTGCTGGAAGTGGTGAGTCTAGTCTTGGTTGGGAGAAATTCTTTGTTTTTTCATTTTCAGGCATTGGCGCTTGTTGTTAGTTAGCAACCCGCGCCAATTAAGCATTGGCGCTAGTTGTCAGTGAGCAAGTCGAGCCAATTTCAGGGTGTGTGAAAATTGAGATTTTTTCCCTAAATCCTTCACTAGTGTGTCTTTCCCTTCCATTCTTTTCACTGTATGAGCATAGATTACATTGCTCATTGTTTGAAATGTCTTATTTCCATGATTATTTGATGTAAAAGGGAATGAATGCCTTGTTTTGATCTCTTGCTTTGGAAGTCCTCTTTGTGTTTGACCTCATATGTCTTGTCGCCTGTTGAGGGATTTCGTGACAAAGTGTTTGAGACAACGATTGCATTCTTAGTGTTTGTTTACATCTCTTTTGCATTCATCCTTCATTAAGGAGATTTGCATTCTTTTAGTTTTCATCTCATAGTTTTCTTTTCGTTAAAATGCATTAGATTACATTGCATTGAAAAGTATTTTTTGAGATCTATCATTGAACTTAGATTACATTGTTTAATGATTGAAAACCAGAAATTGCTTTGATTGCATTCTCTTTTATTAAAAGCATACATTGAGTAGGTTCTCATTTCATCGAAAAATGCATTGATTGCATTCTTATAATTTGAAAAGGAAAAGGAAATTTTGAATAGATTACAATTGCATAGTTTTCGAAAAAAAAAGAAGGAGGATTTTGCATAGATTACATTGCATTATTCGCATCGTTGAATGTTTAAAATTACTTTCAGATACTGAAAGTCATCTAGTTTGGATAATTTCGTTTACAGTGTTGTTTTTTGTTGCATCATTATTTGAAGCTCTTCCCTTAACTAGATAGCATTCATCGAATTGAAAGTTTTCTTTTCTCATGTAGTGTGCACTTTAGGCGTTTTGAGATATCACACTCGCTAGGTCCTGAAAACTGAAACGTAATTGAAGATAAACTTTAAAATTTATTCAAATTACATTAATGCAGCATTGAAATCTAACGAAACAAATTTAGAGGTCTAGGCTAGAGACGTGTTCCGGCGTCTTAAAACCTAGTAGCTGTCGTTCGCCTCTTGGCTTTAGACAGCGCTAGTATGGACTTGTGCTCCCCGTACCGTCGAGTATATAAAGGGAGACCCCACTAGGTTTCAATCCTTTATCCATAGGAAGCCGAGTCTGCCGCCCTATACTCATGATACACCGGACACAGCATTCGGGGAGATTGCCTGCACGTACGGAAAGTCCTTGGTTGATTTCTCTTTCATTTTTGAAACCAAGGTGTATATTGCAGTTCACGGTTATTTGGTACACCCTTTGCCTAGTATTCCTGAGTAGTCATTTGATATTTTCTGACTCCTTAAATTTCAAAGGATCACCAAGCGCTTGTCCTTTCACGCTTGCTTCAAAACTGAAAGCGATAGAGTCACCTTTCATCCATTTCTCGACTCTTAAAACATGAAACGGTGAAGTTTCTTAATTTCAATGTGGTAAAAATAAATCACCCGCAATCACACTCCTGGTTAGATTTTGCTTGTTGGCCATCTGATTGTGTGCCTTGGTTCTTTTTTCAGCCCGTGTGCGGTTTTGAGTTGTTGATGGCAATTTTTTCAGAGTTCACCAACCAAGGAATCCCCTCAGAAGGGAATCCTGGTCATTTTCCTCCTTTTGGGAATGTTGGTGCTCCTTACATGGCAACGTTGTCCCTCCCTAGGTTAACTGTCGGGTTGCCTGTTTGGTTGTTCTCAACCTCTGTGGTTCCGAATGTCTCAACTATTGTTCAGTCAGTTCCTCCACCTGAACAAAATCATGTTGATTCAAAGGTGGACCTCTCCCCTTCTTTGCCTATTTCTGCGTCCTCCTCTTCTACTTCATCCAGTGAAAGTCTGGATTCGAGTAACCAGGTGGCTAAGAAAAAGAAGAAGAAGGCAAAGAAGAAGAAGTCTGATAAGAGAGGGGCTGCCACTACTGCTTCCGAAACAACGATGTCTCCTCTTGATAAGCCTCCCAACCCTCCATGGAAAGTCAAGTTCCCTTGTATGTTATGCACGGGAGACCATCTTCTTTGAGACCGCCCTGGCATTCCCAAGGTCCTCAAAGAATGGTCCAACAGTCGCCCACCGTTGGCATTGGCTTCTGGGAGTCAGGTTGGGGGCACGTCTTCGACTGGTGCTAGTAAGACTCCTAAGAAACAGGGTAAGCTCACCAATCCCTGTAAGTTGTGTGAAGGGCACCATGCCATTCACCTTTGTCAGTATATGGATGAAACCAAAAGAGTCTTGGACAACGCAACCGCTTCTGCACCACGCCTTCCAGCTGGTTACCAGAAGCTGTCTTTGAGTCCTCCACCAGCTGATCCTACGATTGATCAAGAGTCATCCTTGGTCGATCCCACTCCCTCGGAAATTCATATTCAGGAATCCGTTCCCAACCAACCATTGGTCGTGGGATCGGTTCAGCTGGCTCTGTCTACGGTGCACCAGGTATTTTCCATTGAGAGTGGATCTCACCCCCCCCATGTCCTTCTGGTTTCTTCAGATTCTTCAGACTTGGAGAAAGATTCTCCTGTCCCCATATCTCAAGAAGAAGCTCCTTCTCCTCCCGTGACGGAGGTCCCAAAGGATACTCTTCCCGACTCCGTGATGGAAGTCATGGAGGATGCTCCTTCTTCCGTAACACCAAGGGAAGACCATCTCAGTTCGATGGTAGCCCCTCCGAGTAGTTTGGTCGCTTCCTTTGATTGGAGCCGATTCACAGGATTCCGCCTTCCATCTTATGTGCCTTTCGAGATCACAGTACAGGCTTTTGGTCTGGTTGTACCCAGTACCATTATAAATAAAGGCGCCTCTGTTAGTATTCTATCCTCGACTACCTGGCAAGCTTTCGGTTCACCGCCGCTTGCGCCTGTTACGCAGAATCTGTTGACATTTAACAGAAGAACGGTTAGGGATCCTTCCACAGTTACCTGTTACTTTGGGAGGTAAAACCGTCCATATGGACGTGATGGTAGTTCCAGGCCCCTTGGATTTCAATCTGCTCTTGGGGCGCGATTATACCTATGCCATGGGAGCGCTTGTCTCCTCCCTCTTTCGCGTGATGTGCTTTCCACATGAAGGACGGATCGTGACCATTGATTAGCTTGCGTTCTTTGGTCCTGATATGGAAACTGGCCCGCCATCATCCCTTCCTAGTTTTTATCCACCCGTTGTATCTGCCCCACCGCAGGTCAACTATGTGGCTATTTACCCCGTGCCTGTACTCAGTGATAATGTCGTCGTGCATAGTGTGTTGGGGGCATTGGGTCCCGACTTCCAGGATGTTTTTCTTCCATCAGGAGTGGAACTCTTGGAAGCCATGACTTCCTGTTCATTATGATGAGGTCCGTCGGAGCATGGTTCTTTTCTTGTGTCAAGCTCCTTAAAAAATGAAATGAGGTCGTTGGAGCATGGTTCCCTTCTTGTGTCAAGCTCCTTAAAAAATGAAACAAGCTTGTCGGAGCATAGTTCCTTGTCTTGTGTCAAGCTCCTTAAAAAATGAAACAAGGTCGTCGGAGCAGAGTTCCTTGTCTTGTGTCAAGCTCCTTAAAAATGAAACAAGGGTTTCGGAGGATAGTTCTTTTAATGTGTCAATCTCGTTAAAATAATGAAACACTTCCCATTCAATTCGAGTCTTTGTTTCGATCTCGTAAAATCCCAGTCGAGTCTTTCTCTTGATCTCGTAACTTGAACCTTCACTCCATCTGCCTTTCATATGGACTGAAGCTTGGGGGGCATGTACCTCGAATTGAGTCACCATGTTGGGGGCATGCTTAACTTCTTCAAGCATAGTTTGTTTCCGTTTCAAGCTTGTGTAAAAATGAAACTGGTTTCAAGCATATTTTAACTTTGTTTCAAGCTTGTGTAAAAATGAAACCAACTTCAAGCAGAGTTTCCTGATTTCAAGCTTGTGTAAAAATGAAACCATGCCCATTTTACCTCTTGTGATTTCCATTTTATCAGCCTGTTTTTGCCAGATGAGCCTTGGTTTTCTCACTCCATCGTCACTATCTACTTGGCCGATCATATGCCTTCACTTGGTTGTTTTACCCGATCCTGAGGAACCGCTGCGATGAGTGGTCTTGTTAGCTAGCCTCTTAACCTTTACTTGTTTTGAGCAGTTCCACCATTACCGGAACCAGTTGCTACCCTTTATACCACTCGTTCCTCCAGGAGGAGTCATATTTTAGCTCTTTTCTGACTCTCTAAACATGAAAAGATTGCCGAGGCCCTTGTCGTTTCAATCTCGTTAAAGTGGCTACGAAACGACATCTACCTAGTATACGTTTACCCCTTTTTTGGGCTGGGATAGATTATTTACGAAAAAGGAATACCCTAGCCTATCACGACTAGGAGGTTTTCTCAGATATTGTTTTCTACCTTTTCGGGTCTGAGGAACTATCTATGAAAAGGGACCTTCGGAGTTTACTTTTTTGCTGTCTTTTCAAACTCTCTAAACATGAAAAGACACCGAGTTCTTCCTTTGTCAGACTCGTTAAACCTAAATGACATCGGAAATTGTCAATCATGACGTTATTCGAGGGGCTCGTTAAATGTAATAGGATGGATTCGTCCGAAGGACGGATTTATATGACAAGCATATGCTATCCTCTTCAATCTTGTGTAAAAATAAAGAGGTACTCGCCAAGCATGGTGGGGAAAAATGGAACCACAATCATTGTCGTGTCAGCAGTATGTCGCTCTTGAACATGGCACTTGTCTGCATTCGTGTCGGGTTGGGGACATCTCATCTCATTTTTTCACTTGCCTCCATGGGTTTGGGTGATCCCTTTTGACCTCTCATCTGCTCTTTGCCTCGTCACCATGACCTCTGATCTTTTGATGTCAAATACTGCCAAATCCACTGTTGTGCCGTTTATATGTTCAAGAGAAGTTGACCTCTACAAGTATCAACCTCCCTCTGATTCTCATCTGATCGTGATTCACAAAAACATTATGTTCCTCTGTCTCGTGTCGATGATGTGAGAAACACTATGGCCCACCTTTGATCAAGGTCACTTCTTATTGAATTCAGCTCATTATCCAGGAAGCTGATCTAGAGACTCCCTTCTGGTGCCTTGGAGCCTGCATGCCTCAATGGCAGGTTTTTCGCATTCGACGCGAGGTTTTCATCATTGGCCTCCGATCGGATGATTCTACGGGTGTTCGACACCAGCTCATTGATTCACATGCCGTAGATTGTACCTGTAGTACCTTGAGGGCCATTGTCATTATTGGTGGTACCTCTCGCGTCTATTAACAGCTTTCATCATTGGCTGGTAATCAGACGATGTTCATGCATGTTCGACTTCAGCTCACATATTCGCATGCTTGAACTTGTACTTTTGTTTGGGTCGAGATGGAGCGCAAGACCCTAGATTTTGTCTGTTGGAATCCAGGCTGCAATTTTGTGGATTACTATGATTGTTACATGACTCATTCACTGGATGGTTGCGACCATACCTGAGTCTATTTACCGATCCTCACTGGATGGCTGCGTCCATGCCTCGGATCTGGATTATTGTATACTCTGTTATGGATGGCTGCGCCCATACCACATATATATCATGTATTTGAGATATCAGTTATACTTCTCCACGCAGGTTTTCCGACGACAGAGTTTTCAGGTGGACACGTTCTCGTAAAGCATTTCACCCCTCTCTCTCTCTCGGGCCTCATACTTTAGGGGGCATCTGTTACACAGTAATTTGTCACCGTCCCTGCAATCCCCGTCCCGCACATTGGAGGGCTCATTTCATGACCTGTGAGCAATAACATGGCTTGAAAATACTTTCATAACATCCCTCTGAACATGAGTTATCATTGCCCTGAAGACATCTCCTTGTCAAAAACCCTAAAAATGGCCCTTTTAGCATTGGCGCGAGCAGATAGTTTAGTACCAGTGCCAATGGGGAAAATGCTTCAAAGAGGCCGCGCCAATTGGCGCTCTGTCCCAGAGTCGCACTCGTGCCAGCCAATTTAAGGAGTGTTTTTAAAAATAAATTGGCAGAAGATTCGTCCTAACTAATCCAGGAACTGATATCTATCTTGAGTTGGGAGGTTTGGCTACGGGTTTCCATAGAAAGAAAGTGGTTTGCCACCTCTCATGGAAGCTTCCATGAAGATAGGGCCAATCCCATGATAATAGGGATCCCAACTCCCCTTCCTCCATTATAAAAGCTTGCTTATTTCCTTTGCAAGCTAATCTCCAGTCTTCAGATTCCAAGTCTTGAATCCCCAAATTCCCAAGAGCCTTATGCTGCAAGAGCCTCCATAATTCCCTTAAGGCTAGATTCAAGCAAGGAGACTATTGTCAAGAGCTGAAGAGAGAGTTTGTCCCATCCTTGACAGGTTTTTCGAGACGTGTTCTGCTGGCGACCCCGTCCGAAGGAGAATTCAGCGTCAGAACTATGGTTGTAATTTTCCTTTGATTGATTATTAATGAATGATTATTGGTTATGGTTCCACTCTTGTTGTTTATGATGATGAGTTATGTCCTTTCTGACTGACATATAGTTGCATATACTGGATTTTATGCTTGCGTTTGTATCGTTCCTTGCGTGTGTAGGTGTCTATTCACGGAGATCGTGAGGATTGTGATTTGTTGGAGCTAAGGAACTTGCGCTATAGCGTTTGATCATTGTTGCTAGACCCGGTCTGGGCTAGTAGGGATCGCCTCTGTCCGCAGAGGGGATTTACCTCTTCAACAGAGTAGTTTCCAAAGGAGTATTTGAGCATTATCCATGATAAAATGGATAAAAGAACAAATCAAAATCTATTGTAGGAACAAATTTAGTTTTGTCTTTGATAGATATGCTAACACATGGGAATAAGATAGGTGGATTTGCTCATTTCTCCCTACCATTTGTACATATGGGATCAAAATTTACTATTACATCCCTTGCAAAGTGCTTAAGGGACCTTGAATACCCACACATTGATATGTATTATCTACTTTATGAGAGTGGAAGTTCAAGAAACACACTTATGAATGCATTACTTGACACCTCTATTTATTCAAAATTTCAAGTGTACAAGGATGTTTTTATATCTCATGGAAGATCAAAAAGTCAAAATCTTGATTTTAAACATCTTCCTCCACATTTGTACGGTTACAATTGGACAATGCAGCAATTGATAATAAGAATATTTATATTTTCATGTTTCTATCACTTTTAACTGCACATGGTGTCTTCATCACTATTGACATTGGGTTCTTGCCTATGGGGCACATCCATGAAGACATAGATGGAACTTACTAAAGAATGTATTCCGACTTGAAAAGTAAAGATATATATTATTTACCTGATATGATGGATACATATCACATAATTGAAGAAAATTGAGTATTTCCACCTACACTTATTGACAAGGTCTATGACTTCAAAAGTTTTCTTAATGAGGATAGGAAGAAAAAGTGTGCCTCAACTAGGTTGGAGCTAATGCGGGAAACCCTGGCCATGGCGGTGGCAACCCTCCACTAGTTATCGGGATATGATTTGGCCTATCTTTAACTTGCTCATGGTCCATGGAACACACTGGCTCGACTTGCACTCTGCTCCTATTGGCTATTCCCTTTTTTTTTACTAGTTTTACAATCCCACTGAACTCTATCTCTGTGCTCTTATCTGACAGTGGCCTCTTTATTTGGGCCCATTGTTTAGTTTTTACTCATGTTTCATGTGATTCACTGCACATAGGCGGGGTATATTTCTATGGAATCACATTTATTGTGAACTGTGTGCAGTTCTGAAGGAGCACGGGTTCCCTAGAGGTGGGGCTTTCATCATTTTTCTGATGGTCTTTCTGGGGATCCCACAGACCCTTATCAGTTTCAGTTTAACCGTCTCTGTTAGCATGAGCACCTGTGAGGAGGAAGTTGATTATTCCAACGACCCTTTGGTGGGGGTGGACATTTGGGGACACAAAGAAAATGCGGCTGTTGAGGATATGATAGACATGGTCCCTGCCCCGATACATTTGGAATGTGTTCGGTCTGACCATGTCTCCGTGGCAAGCTGCTCATCTCCTATTGGAGACTGTTTGGAACCCATCAGTATCACGACTCCATCCCCATCAGTAAATGGACTTTGGGGTTTTCCATCGTTGGGCTTTCCAAACATTCCCGAGGTTGATCTTGCGTTATCGGCACCATATGAGGAGGCAGTGTTGACCTACATTGGCACCACGACACAGACGCTTGAAAACCTCAACATCGGTGGCAACGGACCTACCTCTTCAGCTGATGAGGGGGCTCCTATCTCGGCTTCAGGGGTTTTTGTTAATATTCCTGCCGATGCTCCTATTGGTGATAAGCTGAAACCATCGTCTAACTTGAAGGGTTCGGGTGACCAGATATAGGAGAGCACTAATCGGGGAAAGAAACTTAAAATGACCAAGAACAAGTTCAGTAGAAACTCCAACTTCGGGCGCAACAGGGGGATGGACGATCTTAAGAAAACAGAAGCCACAATGCTTGTTGGAAAATTTCGGGGTAGAAAATATTCAACTGTGCGTCTCAAAAAATGGACCAGGGAGATCTGGGGAGGGATTCTTGAGACTCTCCCGGAAGTCACACTATTTACCCGTGGTTGGTTTACACTCTCCTTTGCTCTGCTGGCCCAGATTGATTGGGTCCTCAAATAGTACTGGCACATTGAAATGCACCCGCTTCTCCTCAAGCGATGGACGCTGCTATTTGATCCAAATAAAGAAAATGTGGGGGCTGGACCCATCTGGATGCAGCTCCCTAGTTTTTCGGTCCAGTTCTAGAATGAAACAGCTTTTTAGAACATTAGGGAAGATTTTGGTCACTACCTTGATCATGATAGATCCTACCTTGTCACGAGAAACAGAGCAGTGGCCCAAATCCTGATCTTCTTAGATACTCGGGATGGCCTGCATGATAACTATAATATGTTCTTTGAGGGCATGATGTCGCAACAAGTTCTAGATTACGAGGGTGTTCTGTTCAGGTGTAGAAAATGTCACGAGGTGGGGCATATGTTTAAAGATTGTCCAAGGATGGGTATTTCCAAGCCGAACTACAAGCAGACTATCTCTACGGCTACACAAATAGACCCTATTACATGCCACTGACAACTTTCTGCAGAGACGTCTCATGGTTCGTCGGTGTGGCAATCTGCTTCCGAGGAGATGTCGTCGTTTCCTACTTGGCCTGTTACTCAAGCCAAATCACATGCACCGACAACACCGGACTCTCTGCATCACTCTGCTACGGTACCGGGTACCTTTCTTACTCCCGTCTCTATGAATTTCATTTTTACTCCTATTTTGTCTTCCATTGCACATCACTCTGAATTTTTTTTCCTTCACTTAGCTGCACTATTTCCCAGGCCCCTCCATCCATCACTCCCACCATACCTCACACATCTACAAACCTGTCTAATTTCCCCAACTCACTCAGCTCTGACTCATATTCTTCGAGGCATTCCTACTTCCTCCGATCTGCTTCCCTATCACATCCCTTTGCTGCTCTTGGCATTGGCCCGGGGCAGAGTAGTTTCCCGACCAAATCAAGGGGCCGACCATCAGAGATGGCAAGGGCTATCAAGCGGGCAAATTTTGAGGTTGAAGCTGGCACCCAATCCTTCATTTTAAGGGTTCTTAGAGCAAGAAGACCCAAAAGTGGGGTTCCCTCATGATTTGTCTTACATTTAATTGCAGGGGCTTAGCCAACCTCGTTAAGAGATTGGCTCTCAAAGATCCACTGGGTCAGAACCTATTGATATTCTCTTCCTTCAGGAGACTCTGGGGGATGGCATTTCTGTAAGTTCCATCCTTAATTTGCTCCTACCAAACTGGACTTTCATCACTTTGGACGCCCGACATAGATCTGGTGGTTGTGCACTAGGCATAAATAATAGGACAACCTAGATGAACAATTGTTGGAGTAAGGATGGAGTTCTTGGCATGGACATCAATTTTGGAAATATTGAGCTCCCTTTTACCCTGATAAATGTTTATGGGCCTTGCACAAACAGGGAAGATTTCTGGCATTATTTGTTGACTTGCACTCTACTAAAACACCCTCATATCATTATGGGCGGTGACCTTAATTTCTCTTTGGGCATTTCTGAATCCTGGGGTAATCATGCTGTCCCGGATCCACTCGCGGACTTTATCATATCTAGACTGGAATTAGCTGACCTTATTGACCTACAGATGGCCAAGCTTCAGCCCACCTAGAGGAACAGAAGAACTGGTGATGCGGCTTTGGCTCGAAGACTTGATATATTCCTTATCAAGAAGCCATTACTTTAGGTTCTGAATAAAGCTAGACAATGGGTGGGTCATGGGGGTATTTCAGATCATTCACCTGTATTTTTGGAATTTGAAGTCGGCCCTATGCGAGCACACCCACCTTTCAAATTCAACTCCAAATGGCTTCTCGATCCATAATACCACAACCTGGTGGTTCGGGAATGGTAGCATTACCACCAACTACCAGACCGAGAACCTGCCAGAGTTATAAATGACAATCTAAATTGGATAAAAGGCTTGAAAATCAAATGGGTTGGGGAAAAAAAAGGAAGGAGGGAGAGGAACTGAAAAGGATCGAACTGGAGATCGCCCAACTAAATGAATCTGACCTGCTGGGGTTCTGATCAAGTGCAACCAAATAGCATCTCATATCCCTCAAAGCATCCAGAATAAAGCTCTTGCACCAAAAAGAAGCAATTGGAGACTTAGAAGCAGGGCTATTTGGCTACAGGCTGGTGATGAGAACACCGAATTTTTTCAGTAGCATGCAAATGGTTGAAGGAATTGCAACATGATTTGGGAACTTACTGACCATCATGGGTTTGTGGCTCGAACTCATCTGCAACTCCTGGATATGGGTATACAACATTTTTCCAAGTTATACGGAGCCCCTCTATAATTTAACCTTCCGGAGATCATGCACATCACCAGATCATTTATCAAATTTGTGGACCAAGAACACGAGGAGGATCTCATTGCACTGGTCACCAAGGGTGAGATTGAAGGGGTGATAAAATGTTTCAAAAAAGATAAAAGCCCTAGACCAGATGGCTAGCCCATTGAATTCTTCCTGCACTTTTTTGAGTTGCTGGGCAATGATCTCCTTCTTGCTATTGAAGATAGCAGTGTTCAGGGAAGGATCTATGATGGTTTCGATTCAAATTTCATTGCTCTCATACCTAAGACTAACCATCCTACCACTTTTCAGGACTACAGACCCATATCCCTCTGTAACTGTATATACAAGATTATATCCTAAATTATTGCAAATCGCATCAAACCCTTTTATCTTCACACATCACCAAAGAAAAATTTGCTTTTCTCCACCATAGGCAGATCCATGAAGCCATTGGCATAACTCTAGAAGCCCTCCACTCTATCAAATCCAAAAATTTCAAGTCTACCATCCTTAAAATTGATCTTGCAAAGGCTTTTGATCAGGTCAATTGGAGCTATCTCCATCTCATCCTTATTCAAACTGGATTTCCCCCTACTTTCATTAACTGGATTATGGGGTGTATCTACCATGCATCTTTCAGCATACTCCTAAATGGCACTGCATCATATTTCTTTCATGCAGGAAGGGCTCTGCGACATGGGTGTCCTCTATCACCACTTCTTTTTGTCCTAGTTATGGAGGGCCTCTCTGTGATTATCAAAAAGGCTAAAGAGGATGGGGAGCTTCACGGTCTCCACATTAATGAGATTATGCATCTCACACACCTTTTATTTTTGGATGATGTACTTATATTTCTTGATGGCTCTTGTTAGGACTCTATTCAATTTGAAAAAATTCTTCAAAGTTTTTGCAGAGCGACGGGTATGGTCCCTAACAACTAAAAATTCACAATCATCATGACAAGATGCACTGCTCAGGAACAGGGTATTGCCTTGGCATTATTTGCCTATGTTCATAACAACATTGGGGATGGACTGAAATATCTGGGTTTCCAATTAAAACCTAACGACTATCAAATCAAAGATTGGAACTGGCTCATTGCAAAAGTGGAACGCAGAATCAACGTATGGTACTATCGATGGCTCTCCAGGGATGGTCAATTGGTCTTAGTTAAATTTGTATTTGAATTCATCCCTGTCTATTGGATGTCTCTTTCTTGGATTCCTATTGGAGTCACAAAACGCATTAAAAGAATATGCAGACACTTCTTGTGGAGAAATTAGGAAAAGGACAATACTTTTTCTTGGATTGGCTGGGATCGAATCAACAAACCCAAATAGTGGGGTGGTTGGGGTATCAATGAACTCCACATATTTTCGACTGCTCTGGTGGAAAAATTGTGTTGGCACCTAATCACTGGTTACAGTCTCTGGAAGGAGGTCATCACTACTAAATACGTTGCTCCCAGAAACACTCTTGATTGGATCAGAGGCAGCATTCTGCCCACCCCTGGAGCCTCCATTATATGGAAAGACATCACAAAGGCTTCTCCTCTTATTCAAAGAGGGCTCTCTTGGCAATTGGTACTGGAGACTCTGTTAGAGTGGGCACTGATTCGTGGTCGGGAAGTGGGGAATACTATAAGCTACCTGTTTAGATCATTGAGCATTTGGAAAATAGGGGGATTCGATACCTTGCGCAGATATCAGACCCGGCTCGCATGGATTGGCAATCACAATTTTGGTTATTGGCGTCTGATATGGACATCCCTCGGGCTGGTCTGCATGCCTGGGCAAATTATATTAGAGCATTACAAGCATCGCACATCCGATTGACAGATCAGGAGGACCAACTGATTTGGGCTATCTCTCCTAAAGGTATCTACACTCCTAAAATTAGATATATCACACTTTTCCAATTCAAGGAACCTCAAGAAAAACTCTGGCGGTGGCAGAAAATTTGGAAACTAAAGGCTCCGCACAAAAATTGACTATTGTTCTGGTGCATTCTTCATCATTGCATCCCCACAATGGAAAATCTTCATCGTCGTGCTATTTAGGGACCCTCAAGATGCTGCTACTACCTGACACGTGAGGAAGATGCCTCGCATCTATTCCTGGATTACCCTACTATTCAACGTATTTGGAAACTAGTCACTCACAGTCTTGGTTGTCAATTATACTGGTGAGGGAATTCAATCTTGGACGCCTGGACAAATTGGTGGAAGATGACTGCTACTACCACAAAGTTGAGAGATCTTCCATTGATATTTGCATGGGAATTATGGATAAATCGCAATAAACACACCTTTGTAAATCAACAGGTGAATGGCGATCACACCTACACTGTGATCA
The DNA here is from genome assembly GCA_034641835.2 of Pinus albicaulis. Classification (NCBI taxonomy): domain Eukaryota; kingdom Viridiplantae; phylum Streptophyta; class Pinopsida; order Pinales; family Pinaceae; genus Pinus; species Pinus albicaulis. The sequence continues at coordinate 1,018,471,648 of CM076582.1, read as the reverse complement.
CGGCTACCTATAGACTGATACCTGACGATGACAATCTAAAACCTGTGAAGCATGACATTCCTGAAATAATTGATTACACTCGGCCTTGGGCCTATTTTGATGGCACAGCCAATCAACAGGGATGTGGGGGGGGGGGGGGGGGGTCTATACTTTATCTAAATGATCAGCATCATTATCATCTTAAGATGGGTTTAGGCCTGGGAGCAAACAATTTTTCCAAACTTCAATGTTTAAGGCTCCTTCTGGTTTTTGCTCGGGAAAAAAAACTGCAACATCCTTCATATTTTTGGTGACTCTCTTATTGTGATTAAGTGGTTCAACTCTCATGCACAGTGCCACATGCACACACTTACTGCTTTACTAAGGGAATTTCATCATCTCAAATCACAATTTGAATCCATCTCTATCACTCATATTTACATGAATAAGAACAAAGTGGCAGACAAACTATCCAAATAAGTTGCAGAGCTAAATTGGGGTGTTTGGCTCATCACTGAACACGTTGGTGAATAGGTGTACCGATATTTCCATAGGCCCTTCATCGATGATATTCGGGATCTGCGGGCAGTTGATATATGACTGTAGTTTTTGACTCTATCTCTTGGGAGATTTATTTTTTTTATGATATTTATACTACATATTCGGCAGCTATTCATATGATTGTATATAAACAGTTTCTCTTTCTTTTGGTTTATTTTGACAAGTAAGTTATGCACCAAACTTACTACGGAAACAAGCAAAACATACACTGTTTTTTTTGTAATATCTATGACTATTCACGAAGTCAGTATTATACTTGCATCATACTTGACAGCATACTCAGTAAAATGTAGCATGTAATTTTTCAACCTAATGAAAGATTACAAATTTTTCCTTTGTGAAAAAAAAGCTTCCTTAATGGATACATCAAGGAGGGAAAAATGCACTAGTTGGACATATTAATGTCCAATACTTCCAATTTCTTGTACTCAATGACGTTCCAATACTAACATACAAAGGATCCATTAGAGATACTGAGTGGTGAGAACCATTTGTGTTATGGAATATAGGTCAACCTATAATTCCCATAGGGAAGCCATATTTCTTAGCTTCCTAAAATAATGATGCCTAATTAAAAGAACTAAAGGAAGGGATGACATCATATATAAAAATGTTGAAAGACATTATCGGAAATGAGGATTCACCAATTGTTAGAGAGAAATGGAAAAATAAAGTAGTATATTGGTAAAGAGTTCTTGATGCATTAGATGGAATCTATAATGATCATAGAATAATAGATGGAAGTGATTCATCTTCCGAGGATTTCTAGCCCAAGACAAGGCACATTGTTGATGTTGACCCTAATTCACTCCATGTAATCTCAAGTATTATGGATGGAAATTTTGATAATGTGACAGATGAGCCAATATATGTTGGACCAAAATGTAACAATCCAAACACAACATTCAATCCAATGATTGGTATTGAGAAAAGAAAGATGTTTTTAGTTAGATAAGGAAATCAGGATGCAGGAGAGATGATTTGGATGGAAAAATCCATCTCAGATATCTTTAGAGATAATGAAATTGAGAATATTCATGTAAAGGTTGATTGGTGGAAGCCAATGTCAAGGAAATACAATGGAATTTTTTTAGAGAAATCTTGGTTACCAAATCCTAATGACACAAAACTTGGCTCTATTCCAATTAATACTATACTATGGACATGGATTCCAAAGAAAGAATGTTGCAAAAAGACAAAGATAAATAAATGTGGTGTAGATGTTGTTCTTGATCTACTTGAGCGAATATCTTAAGATGGTTGATGTGATTCATGAATATAATTTTCTCTTTTGAAGGATTTATTAATATACATTTAGGCACTTTTTTCAATATTTGTTGTATATCAAATATTATCTTCATATTATTTTTGGAGGAATTTTATATAATTTAGCATTTCAATTTAATCATGTGGTGATACAAATTACATGACAATGTCATTCAATATTTAATTTTTCAAAGATTTATTTTTCCGATATGACTTCTCCATATCAAATATGCATAGTCAAATTCAATAATGTAGTTAAAAACATCTTCTAGACTTGATATATTAAAACAGTAGTGGAGTAGCTATTTAGTATTCTATTTAATATAAACCATTTAAGCACTTATTGAATAAATGCTAAACACTTGTAATAATGTTTGAAGTTTTCCTTAATATTCCTTATTAATCGAATTGTACTATTTTGTTGCATTCTAATTTATTAAAAAAATATTTTGATCATTAAACAACACAACTAGACTTATAAAATATTTCCTCTTACAGATTTTGAAGTGGTGCCAACATTGTACTAGTACAATAACTTTGTACTCAACATAGGAAAAGTAGTTACTTAGTGTCAATATGAAAATGGTCAATAATAGTAAGAAACACAATATTAATGTATCGTTAAATAACTTTATAGGTAATATTCTTTTTACAAAAATCTATTATTCATGAGTCAAATTTAATATATAAGTATCAATATTAATGTAATAGAAATAATATAAGGAATCTAGGTTTTAGATGAAGGTAAAAATGAAACATTTGTAATAACTAGTTTCTAATTTAATTCATGATTGATTTTGAGCATTCAAATGATTAGTAATAGATACATTAATGTGATTATTTGTCATTAAATAACTTTATACTTAATATATTTCTTGCATATTAATCTATTATTCATGAAATGGGCCTCAATCAACTTAGTTTTTAACACAAAAGTACAAATAATAAATAATAAATAAATTTTGTTTCTATTCTAATTCATAATTTAATTTGATCATTACAAACGTAAAACTTGACTTTAAAAAATATGATCTCTTGTGAACTCTAAAGTGGTGCAAACTTCCTAAAATAGTATATGATGATAATGGTCACAATGATGATTATCATCCACTAAGACCAAATATGGTATATAAGAAATCATAAAGATATTACTAAAAATTCTTTAGAATTTTATTTTTATGCTCAAAAAACATTAAAAGAATTATTTTAAGATCATCATAGTTTTGTTTAGTTAAAATATCAAGAAGGTTGGTAGTGTCACAAATATTTTGAAATTTAAATACAATGTATAAATTGGATGATCTAAGAGATTTCTTTCATCTTCAACCATATTATTAATTTTGAAAAGGTGATAGACTTTTAAATTGTGCCAACCTTGTCCTAGTAAAAATAGTAACTCAACACATACATGATATTTACTATATTAGATTATAATTAAATGGGTTAATAATAGTAACATACACAATATTATTTTCATAAATGAACTTGATCAACTTAGCTTTTCATACGAACCATAAATAATATTAAAAGATATAATAAAAGGAATCCAAGATTAAGATGTGAAAGATTTGTTTCGTAGGTTTATATATAAATTTGTTTTATATAGTTTATCATGATGATTTTTTAACAAAAAATGGTGTGTGTGTGTGTGTGTGTGTGTGTATATATATATATATATATATATATATATATATATATATATATATATATATATATATATATATATATATATATATATATATTAGCGAACTAAGTGATTTTCTAATTCCTCGCTTTGAAAAAACTAAATCTAGTTAAAGTTATAAATTCTAGATTCAATGAATAATTCCAAATTTAATGAAATATGTGTTGATGTCGTATTTCTGTAAAAATTGTTATAACATTGTTTTAGTAGATCGCACAGGTTTTTAGGTTAAGCACCTTTTGATATTAAGCCATTGGTTGTGTCCCATAGTCATATAAATCATGCGGCTTTGAAATCGAATGTTGAGATCATAATTTTGGTGGTTTCAAGTGCCAAAATTTAGTTAAAGGCTATAATTATCAAAATTGAAACTGGAAATTTTAGAGAGCTTTGGGTCTATACATAGAAACAAATTGACACGATATTGTGATGTTGTGATGCAAATCAACATGTGAAACAATTTTGGACATGTAGAACAATATGATTTAGTGATGAACAATGAAAGGTAGATGTGCTACTCAAAATAAATTAGAACCAAGTGCCAAATAGTGGACATGTGTTTATAAGAGTAGGAAGAGAGGGTGTGAGTGAAAATCTATCGAGATCTAGAGCTGCCATGTAAAAGAGAAATATTGCATATTTGAATTGCATAGGAATTGACTGAGAAAGATTAAAGAAAGAACATAGATATGGAGTTAAAGAATGAGTCTGAGTAAAATTTAATGAAATATCTACAGATCTAATTTTGAAAATGAAAAAAAGAGGGATTTGAGTGGCTTAAGAATTTTTATGATTGTAGATAATATGTTTGGAGTTTCCTTCAAGTTGGTGCCTATAAAGATCAAGAGGTTGGTGCCTCCAACATGTTAGTTTCTGCAGAAAATGGAAATTGGTGCTTCAACAAATGAGTTCTTAGAAACAAAAGTGTGTCGTAGCCTCTTGTAGGTTGGTTCTTACATAATTTTATGTAATTTTAATTTGGTACTTGCATTTATATCATAATAAAAAAAAAAAACTATGGTTTTCTCCCATATGGGTTTACACGTAAATTTCCTATGTTCAATATCTTATGTGAATTTCTCATCATTATGTGTTTGATTTGTTAAATAATAGTTAAAATTATATAATACTAATTCACCTTCTCTCTGAGTATTATCCTTATTCCCAATAATTTGTATCAAAGTGTGTTCCTTTAGGAAAAACCTAATATGTTGAAGGAAGATCTAAAAGGAAACAATGGCTAGTCAGGATAGATTTTTCTCAAACAAAGAACTTATCTTTGATGGAATGAATTATGTATTCTAGAGGATAAGGATGGAATTTTACCTAATGTATCTTGGTTTTGATGTATGGACATTTATTGAGATTAGAAACATGATTCTAGCAAACTACTCCAACATGTATAGATGACATAAGGGCTTACTCAAATGATGCAAAGGAAAGAAATGAAATATTGTTGTGTATTAATCAATCTAACCTTGTCAAGGTAATGCATTGTATATTTTCCAAGGAAACATGGGTTAAGCTATAGCATAACTATGAAGGAGACACTAAGGTAAATAAAGATAAACTTCAAACACGCATACTAAGATTTGAAAGTCTAAAATTGAATGAGAATGAAAGCATCCCATAATTATTTCTCAAAGTTTATGAAGTAGATAAAACCATTAGAGGCCTCAATGAAAATCTCGATGAAGAATTTTTTGTTCAAAAAGTATTGAGATCTCTTCCCATGAGATTCAATTCCCATATCTCTACCATTGAGAACATGAATGACTTTGAATCTCTTTGGATGGAATAAATACATGGAATTCTCACAACATGTGAAATGAGGATTAGAAAAGAGAGGTCAAAACCAAAGGAGGCTATCTTCAAAGTCTCAAAGAGAACTATAAAACATAGAGATTGCTTTAGTCATGAGTCATATCAAGAGGTAGCTTAATTTCTAAGGAAGTTAAAAAGGGGATTAAGTAAATATAAAGGTAAGTTACCTCTTAAATGTTTTCATTGTGGTAGAATTGGTCAATTTAAACGTCCTTAGTCTAAAGTAAAAAATCAAGAAAAAGAAAGAGATCACACGAGTAAAGATATTTCTCATAGATATAAGAAGGGAGAGTCTAGGAGAAAGAAGACCTTATACACTAATGTAGATAGTTTCTCATCTGAATAGAGTAATGAAAATACATGTAATAAAGATTATCATTAGCTTCTGCTCATGGACATAGAAATTGAATACAATTAAAAAGACAATTCAGACATTGAAGAAGAAGTTGGAGTATTTAACCTTGAAGCATAATTGATTTTCTCTTATTGCACTAAGGAAGACTAGAAGGAAGAAAATATAGTTGAAGCAAGAATTGATAAATGAATAAAAAGGAAATAATTATTCTGATGAAGAATCCTTTAATATTCAAACGGATCAATTAGAGGAAGAAAACATAATTAAATAAATTATTCTACAACAATTAGGATAGGATAAAGAGTCAATAAAGGATGGTAATACATATTTGAAACCGTGTAGCTATCCAAGAAAAAGAAAAAGAGATATTGAAATAAAAATAAAGAAGCCATGATCTCTCTAAAAATCCAACCTGAACAGGAAAAGAAAAAAGAGGACATGCTCATAAATCAATTGACAAAATGGGAGAAAAACCATGAAAATTTGGAGGCAGAGATTGTGTCTTTAAGAAAATATCTAAAGGTAAAAAGGATAAAATGGATTTGAAAATCAGATTTTCCAAAGGATATGAAACATTAAACAATCCTCAGCATTCAAAGGTCTCCAAAAATAAAATCGGGCTTGGATTACAAATAGCCTCATGAGATCTCAAAAGGTGAATCCTGCATAAAGTTTCTAGAAAAATAAGAATCCGTAAGCTTTGCAAATCCACTCAAAGAAATACCTAGCAAGGTAAAATAATGCATTGATAAAAGGAAGAACTAAAAAAGGAGTGATCCCATAATATATATGAGGAATCAACAAGATAGGAAGAAGAGGTTCAATAGAACCAATCCTCCACAAAGGAAGTAAACTTTAAGGTACCCAAATCCTTTATATCGATATTATTACTCATGTCATATGTTTGATCATAAGGCTGTAAAATCGTAGAGCCCATATATTTATTAGAAATGAAAGTGTTAGATATAGCCAATTTTCAAATTCTAGATCTAGAAATTCCTACACTTACAAGAATAATAATTTTCTCCCTTTTAGAAGAAATTGAATGTCATAATTGTTATAATTTTGGACACAAAGAAAGGCAATGTCGAAGCAAATTCCTGACTCCTCTTATGAAAAAATTTCTTAAGTAATTACAACATCAAGAAAGTGCAAAGGGATGGAAAAAGAAACCATAAAATTTTGGAGAATGTGGATTGACATTATATGACCACAACTAAGAAAGGAAATAGTATATTGATAGTGGGTGCTTAAAGCACATGAGACGGGAAAAGATTAAATGTACTTCTTTAAATGAGGGTGGAGGAGAAAGTGTCACGTTTGAGAATAATTAACTTACCAATATAAAAGGAAAATGGACTGTGAACCTATATGAAAATACTAAAGCCCAAAACATTTTATATATCAATTGCCTGAAGCACAATGTATTGAGTGTAATTCAAATGTAAGGCCAAGGTTATAATGTCACATTCTACTATAAGGATTCTGAAATAAGGAATATTGTGTCTGGTAAAGTGATAGCCAGAGTAATTATAACTCCTAGAAATGCATGTTCCTTTGTTGGTACCAAAGAAAATTTTTGCATGAGGAAAATGGATGAAACCTAGTTATGGCATAGAAAAATGGGACATATAAATTTTGACAACCTAGTAAAAATTAGCAAGACAAAAGTAATGAGAGGCATGCCAATGTTATCAAAACTAGATGATTCCATTTGGAAATTATGTCATTTTAGGAAGCAGGAAAGGGTCAACATCAAATTCATCATCTTTACCACTAGAGCTAGTTCACATCAATGTATGTGGTCCTACAAGGACACAAATCTTAAGAGGACTAGATAGATATTTTATCCCTTTTATTGATGACTATACAAGGGAAACATGGAGAATTCTACTTAAAGAAAAAACAAAACCTCTCAATAATTTTAAGGTATTCAAGGCCAAATTTGAAAATGAAATGGATTTGAAGATCAAATGTTTAGTATCTGATAGAGGAAGAGAATTTACCTCCAATCAATTCAAGGAATTTTGTGAGGATAATGGAATTAGAAGAAGATATTCAATAGATAGAACCCCTCAATATAATGGAGTATTAGAAAGAAAGAACACATATGTACAAGAGAAGGAAAGAGCTATGATAGATGAAGCAAAAGTTATAAACACCTTTAAGAGAGAAGCAGTTCAAATGACTATCTATTTACCAAATAGAATTCAACTCAAACCAAATAGTGATAAGACCCCTTATGAGCTATGGAAAGGTAGACACTCTTCATTCAAAAATATAAGAGTATTTGGAAGTAAGTGTTATATAAAGAGGAATGAGGACAATTTTGAAAATTGTTACTCTAGAGATGATGCAGGAATCTTTCTTGGTTACTCATTTAGAATCAAAGGCTATAAGTGTTACAACAAAAGATTAAAAAATATTGTGGAATGTATTGATGTAAGGGTGGATAAAGCATTGCCACAATTAGAAAATTCTTTATCAAATGTAAAATAATATGAGACAATAAGTTTTTTTCAAAAATATGAAGAGAATTAAGAGAAAGATGAGGAAGAATAAGCAATTGAACCTTAGGACTGCAAAATTCTCATCCTAAAATTCAAATACTTTGAGATAAAGAATCGAGAGTTCATACTAGAAATAAATTTATTGGTGCTCACAGGCATGAATATCTGGCACTATTGTCCAAATTAGAACCCTAATGTTTTGAGCAACCTAGTGAAGATAAGTATTGGATCACAACAATGAATGAGGAACTAGATCAGGTAGAGAAAAATGACACTTGGGAACTAGTCACTTGAAGAAAGCGCAAAAATGTCATGTCCACAAAATGGTTATTTAGAAATAAGCTAAATGAAGGTGGAAAAGTGTTGAAATGGCACTCAAGGGGGCTTCTGATTTAATTTTCCCTTAATTAAATTGGAAGATAAATTGCAATTTCATCTCATGATAGCTTGTATTAGTTAACTAGGTCATAATCATTGAGTTAGTTTAGGAAATCCGAGTTGAGGGTCAGAGAGGAGGCATATAGATTTCTCCCATGATTTAAGGGGGTCTAGTTACAGTTATTTGTGAGTTGTAATTAGTTAACTCAAAAAATTGAGTTAAAATCAGTTTAGCTAGTTCTAACTGAGTGATGAGCTAGTGAGAGGTACAGTGAATTAAATCTAATTTAATTCATGAGTAATGATCAATCAGTTAACTTATAACTCACTATAAATATTTTTTGCATGTGAGTTCTAAGGAAGGCCCAGTTGAGACTAAGGTTAAAGGGATGATAACTATCAGTTATATAATTAGAAAATTGTACAGGTCAATTATAGATTCATATCGAGGCCAAGGATGCATTGAAAAATAAATTCAAGGTAATTTCCTATTTAATAGGGCGATAATTCCTCCAAGAGTATGTGAGAAAGGTTGACTAAGTAGAGGTTGAGAATTGATTAACTATTTGATTGATTTTTCCTAGATCAAAGTGAGACAGTTGACAGAGTGTAGGAGTTTCTCTGGTAGAGAAAAGCATTGTATTGTTTCATGATCTAGACTTTATACAATATACATATAGCAGGGCTTTATGCAGTGTTTTTTCCACATATACATCTTGTGTTGTGCAAATGATTGTCTCTTTCTCTTACTTGTTATGTGATTGTGCGACCATGTTTTGTTTCCGCAAATTGTAGAAGGATTTAGTATATTGTTTTCGTACATTACAAAATTAGATTGAATCTCATTGTTTGATTTTCTAATGGTGTCAGAGTGCCAGGAATCACAATAAGAAGAGAAGAACATAGTTTTTTTTTACATAGTTCAATTTTCAGATTTATTCTTCATGATCTAGCAGCAGATCAAGGTGTCTTTCAATGTTAGGTCCCTATATTACTAGTATAGTCCCTTATTTTTGTTAGTATAACCCCATTATTGTTATTATTGTACCCCTTTAACTCCCATATTGTTATTATTGTGCCCTTAAATTATTATTGTTAGGTCGACTAGGATTACATTGTGGCCCCACTAGGATTACATTATGGCCCCATGGACTCCTATATATAGGAAGGAGGTTTTTTCATTTGTATCATCCAAGAATTGTTCATTTATGTAATGTATTGGAATTTTCCCCGTTGAAGTGGCTGATTTCTAAGGCGTTGATCTCTCTTTTCTTCTATTTCTGGAGCTAGTTTCCCAACATTTGGTATCAGAGCTTTGGATTCTAGGGTTTCGCTGCTCCAAACAGGTCATTGTGGAATTTTCGCTATAACTTTTTGTCTACAAAGGTTTAGAAGCTGAAATGTTTAGAGCGTGAAGCCGAAATCCAGAGGAACATCTTCGCAAAATTTCATAGCTTGTTTCGCAATATGTTCGGATATATGGTCTGTGGAAGTTAGGGATTTTTCAAGCTCCCGAATTTCAACTCAAAGAGGTGATCATGGGAAAATCTTCATAACGCTCTCTCTGAGCATCGGATTGGAATGTTTTAAAACATGGCCAAAAGTACACGAACTATAGTTTCAGGTCTATCAATTTCAGAGACGAACAAGGAAACAATGACACGTGGCAAGTCATACAAGTGCACTCTATTGAACCAGTCCATAATTGGGTCATTATGGGAGATTGGACATAACTTTTCCTTTAAGAATCCAAATCAGGTCAGACCTATGGCATTAGAAAGAGGATTTAGAGAGCTACCTCAGGGCCAAATTTCAAATATTAAACATCTGAAATCACAGAGATAATTCAGTTTCAATATCGAGCTCCTCAAAAGCAAGAAAAAGGTGTGTATTTGTTTACAAATTGTATAAGTCTTGTGTAAAAAATCAATTTGAAGTGATTCGAATGGCCTATTGAGCATATATTTCCGTATTGGGTTCTGAAATGCCTCCTAAAAAGAATTCAACACCCATTAAGCCCTCAGAATACTCTATAATGACTCGTGAAGATGAAGAATTTCAACATGATCTATCAAAATTACAAGAGCAAGTGCACCAAATTTCGCTCTCGCAAAGAGCAGCAAAAAATGAAATGTAAGTTTTGAAGAAAGGCATGGAAGTGAAGATGGATGGTTTGAATAAAGGCATGGAAGATAAGATGGATGGCATCGAAGCTAAAATGGATGGTGTGGAAGCTAAGATGGAGGGCATGGAAGAAAAAATGAAAGACAACATGGAAAACATGAAGAATGATCTAAAAGAAGACATGGAAGGTTTGACAAAGTTGATACAAGAAATGATTCCTAATGGTGAAAAGATAGTGGAGGAAACTCATGATGAGAACAAAATAAATGTTAATCGTGATTTCATAAACTCTAATGTTGGATTGAAGAACCACCATATTCCAAATATGGATATGAGGATGTTTGATGGCAAGGATCTCGTAACATGGATACTACAGATGGAGCAATATTTTGATCTCAATAATGTGCAAAACACACAAAAGGTACGCATTGCAACTTTACATTTAGAACAAAATACATTTGTATGGTATCGATGGCTTTGCTCCTGTAAAAAAATTGTCACTTGGTTAATTTTTACGGAGGAACTGATAGCACATTATGAGGATACGAAGAGCAACAACTTCTTTATCCAATTGATAAATCTCAAACAAAAGGATTCAGTGGCGGAGCACATTGAGGACTTCCAAAAATTGAATATAAGGGTAACTGATATTCTAGAGGAACAAAGGATTGATGTCTTCATAGTGACTTTTAAGGATAACATCGAACATGAAGTTCATGTTTGGGAACCTGATTCATTGGAGAAGGCATTCAGGTTGGCAAGAAAAATTGAATGTAAAATTATGGCGACAAGGAAGCCTACCACTCACGTCTATAAAGATGGAAGTGTTGCTACTCCTAGACTTCCACAACCTATAAGGTTGACACCACAACAATTGGAAGAAAAAAGAGAAAAATGGCTTTGCTACAGTTGTGATAGCAAATACACTAAAGGTCATAAGTGTGCTAAGAAGAAATTATTTTACATAGATTGTGAAGAGGAGGAAGAAAATGAAGAAGAAACTTCAAAAGTAGAGGATATACACCATGAAGAAACCCTAGAAGAAGAAGAAATGAGTCCGACCATATCATGTAATGCATTTGTAGGAATTACCACTCCTTAAACTCTCAAGATAGAAGGACATATCAAGAAGAAAAAGGTAATCGTGTTGATTGATTCGGGTTAGTACCCATAATTTTATTCATTGTAAGGTAGCCAAGGAATTGAATTTTTTCCTATACCCAACACTAGAATGTCAAGTGATGGTTGTAAATGGAGGAACTATAAATTTCTCTGGAAAATGCCATATTATCAAGCTATCCATGGGTGAATATGTATTGAATAGTCCAATGCTTTCCATCCCAATGGGAGGTGCTGATGTTGTACTAGGAGTACAATGGTTAGAATATTTGCGGATGGTAGCTTTTAATTTTCAAGAACTTTTCTTGAAATTTTTTTCGGAAGTAAAGGAAATCGAATTACGGGGTATCGTAGGGAAGCCAGGAAAAATAATAAGATCTAATGTCATGAAAAAGCTTTTGAAGAAAGAACAACGAGGCGTAATTGCAAAATTATGCTCACTAGAATTTCCAACATCAAAATCATCTATTTCTCCAAATCTCCAAAAATTCTTGGACAATCATTCCAAGGTGTTTGATACTCCCAAAGAACTCCCACCTATTTGTGATCATGATCATGCTATTCATTTGATTCCAGGAAGTGTTCCTCCAAACATCAAGCCTTATAGATATCGTTATGTCCAAAAGAGTGAAATTGAATGTATGATTGCAGAAATGGTAGAGGCTAGTATAATTCAACCTAGTCAAAGTTCTTTCTCTACTCCAGTAGTATTGGTGCACAAGAAATATGTATCATGGCGCATGTGTATGGATTATAGGGAGCTCAATAAGCTCACTATTAAAGATAAATTTCCCATTCCTGTGATTGATGAATTATTGGATGAATTACGTGGAGCAATTTATTTTACCAAGTTGGATCTTCATTCAGGATATCATCAGATTAGAATGAAGACTCAAGATATTTTGAAAACAGCATTTCAAACTCATGAGGGTCATTATGAATTTTTGGTCATGCCTTTTGGCCTTACCAATGCACCTTCTACATTTCAAGGGTTGATGAATTCCATTTTCAAACCCTTCCTTAGAAAATTTGTGCTAGTATTTGTTGATGATATACTAATCTATAGTAGGTCTTGGAAGGATCATGTTCAACATGTTGACAGGGTGCTCAAACTATTGGAGGAGAAACAATTATATGCAAAAACATCCAGATTTTTCTTTGGAGTACAAGAGGTGGAATATCTGAGTCATATTGTATCTCATGAGGGTGTTAAGGTAGACCCTAACAAAATTAAAGCCATTAAGGAATGGAAAGTCCCCACAACCATAAAGAAGTCATGCGGGTTTCTCGGGTTAATAGGGTATTATCACAAGTTTGTTAAGAATTATGAGAGAATAGCAGCACCTCTAACAACGTTATTGAAGAAAGATGCATTTTCATGGACTACTGAAGCAACTAAGGCTTTTGAACATATTAAAGAGGCAATGTGCCTAGCACTAGTCTTAGTTATGCCAGACTTCACAAAAACCTTTATTGTGGAATGTGATGCCTTAGGAAATGGAATTGGTGTTGTTTTAATGCAAGAAGGAAGACCAATTGCTTTTGAAAGTCATTCAATCAAAGGAAAGTATTTACAAAAGGCTATTTATGAGAAGGAAATTTTGGAAATACTACATGCAGTAAAGAAATGGAGACCTTACCTAATGGGAAGAAACCTCAAGGTAAAAACTGATCATCATAGTCTTAAAAACTTTTTGGAACAAAGAATATCTTCAAAAGAGAAACAAAAATGGGTCACAAAGATGTTGGGTTATGACTTTGAAATCATCTACAAAAAAGGGAAGCTAAATGTTGTTGCAGATGCACTCTCAAGAAATGATGAAGAGGTGGAAGCATTGCTTTGTGCCATTTCAATTATCCAACCAGATTGGATAACCGAAGCAAGGGATGAATTGAAGAAGGACGAATAAGTGTGGACTCTAATTCAAAATTTGCAGCAAGATCCTAGTACATCTGATACATTTAGTTGGAAAAATGATTCCTTATGGTACAAATATCGCTTATATATTTGTAATAATTCCCAACTAAAACAAAAGATTCTTTTTGAATTACACACTTCTCCTTTAGGAGGACACTCAGAATTTTTTACCACAGGGTGAAGAAATAATTTTTTTGGGATGGCCTTAAATCTGATATTCAAAATTTTTTGGAGTAATGTTTGGTTTGCGAGCAAAATAAATTTGAGACAATTAAGACCACGGGTCTTCTACAACCTTTATCCATTCCAAGTCAACGTTGGGAGGAGATTTCAATGGATTTTATCACAGGTTTACCTAAGTCCGAAGGAAGGAGTGTCATCATGGTGGTAGTTGATAGACTTACTAAGTATGCACACTTTTGTGCATTATCTCATCCATTTAAAGTAATTACAGTTGCTACTGCATTTATGGAAGCAATTCAAAAGCTACATGGAAAGCCGAAGATTATTGTAAGAGACAGAGATCCCATTTTTACAGGAAATTTTTGGATGGAATTATTTTCTTGTTTGGGTAGTCAACTAGCTCATAGCTCATCTTATCATCCTCAATCCGATGGTAAAACAAAGATAGTGAATAAATGTTTGGAAGGATATATTTTTTGTTTTGTATCTGATAAGCAAGCACAATGGGTCAAGTGGTTACCTCTCACTGAATGGTGGTATAACACTTCCTTCCATACTACAGCAAAATGACCCCATTTATGGCAGTTTATGGATATCATCCACCATCCATCACATCTTATTTAAGGGAAAATGCTAGGGTTCAAACAGTGGAGGATCACATCGAGCATCAACAAGAAGTTCTCCAACTCTTAAAGGATAACCTAAATTTGGCACAAAATCGAATGAAACAACAGGCAGATCAACATCGCAGTGAGAGATGTTTTGATGTGGGAGACTAGGTATTTTTATGGCTACAAGCATACAAACAAATGTCCCTCAAGCAAGCTAAGAAGGATAATAAATTATTTCCGAAGTACTATGGTCCTTACAAGGTTTTGAAAAATATTGGTACTATGGCATACAAATTGGAGCTTCCTGCTTCGTCACGAGTGCATCCAGTTGTCCATGTTTCATGTTTAAAAAAGGTTATAGGGGACAAACTTCCAGTTCAAAAAATATTTCCAGAACTTGATGAGGAAGGAAAAGCCATATTGGAACTTGAAGCAGTCATGGAAATAAGAACTCGACAACCACAAAATCTATCAATTTCAGAGTATCTCATCAAATGGAAGAACTTACCCACTGAAGATTCTACATGGGAGGATGAAAATTTTATACAAAAGCCCCCGAAGCTACTCAAGCATTGACGACAACACTTTTTTGAAGGAGAGGAGCATTTTATGTCCCTATATTACTAGTATAGTCCCTTATTGTTATTAGTGTAACCCCCTTATTGTTATTATTGTACCCCTATAACCCCCATATTTTTATTATTGTGCCCTTAAATTATTATTGTTAGATCAGCTAGGATTACATTGTGGCCCCATGGACTCCTCTATATAGGAAGGAGGTTTTGTCATTTGTATCATCCAAGAATTTTTCATTTATGTAATGTATTGGAGGTTTCCCCTTCAAAGTGGCTGATTTCTAAGGCACTGATCTCTCTTTTCTTCTATTTTTGGAGATGGTTTCCCAACATTCAATGGCTTGAGACTCGAATATGCACTCAAGGGAAATTTGAATTACATAGCATGGAAGGACAGGATGGAGGTAGTGCTCAAGGAGAATAGACTAAAGGCTTTCATAGATACTAATATCCCTCAGCCTGTGGCAAAAAATTCTCAACTTCTTGATGCATGGAAGAAGAATGTAGCAAATGAAAGAAGGATCTTGTTAGAGGTAGTTCAATATCATATTTTATCGATTCTCTGTAGGAAGGCAACTCGATATGATATGTGGAAGGCCTAAAATATATGTATCAGAATAGCAGTGACCACAAGAAGCTGGCACTAAGATACAAGCTCAAGAAGATCAAAATGGAGAAGGGTGACACGATCCAAAAATACTTGACAAAGTTCGCTCAGTGTCGAGATGAGCTTGGAAGTGTTGAGATAATTGTTGCCTCGAATGATTTGGTGATCGTAGCTCTTCTAGGCCTTCCTAACAGTTAGCATAGCTATGAGGACTCTGTGAATGGGAGGTAGAAGTTACTATATTGGGAGCGACTATGGTCTGATCTGGCACAAGAAGAAATTTGGCGGAGCACAAAATATGGATCCTCATCAAATACTAATGATGAGATGAATTGTGCCTTGGATGGAAATCTAAAGAAAGGAAAAGGGAAGGTGACCCATTCCAATTCTGAGTCTAATAAGTCAGGAAAGAAGCGAGACTTGTTAAAGGTAAAATGTTTCAGCTATCATGAGCATGGACACTATGCCACAAAGTTTCCACAAAAGAATACCAATAAGAAGCGCTCAGAAGGATTAGCAGGTGAAGCACTGGCTTCACAGTTTGATTTGGAATTCACTCTCATCTTATCCATGGCATCATTGGTAATGGGCTATGTGCGGTACTTGGATAGTGAAGCTTCATTCCATATGACTAGTAACAAATAATTCTTCAGTAGATTGGAGGAGAAGGATCCCCAGATGTACATCGATATGTGTGATGACAAGAGGTATAGTGCTACCAGTTTAGGTACAATTATCTTTCAGAGGGAGTCAGTTAATCCACTCATATTAAAATATTTCATGTGTGTTCCTGGTTTAAATAATAATATCGTTTATTTTTCTATGTTGGAAGATCATGTCTATGATGTGATCTTCATTGAAGGAAATGAATTCCTTTGTCGCAAAGCAACAGGACAAGTGAAAAATATTAGGGTTCAAGTAAGGAATCTCTACAAAATGGAGGTAGAAGAATGTGCACCACTCAGCACTAAATCAGAGAAGGTGGAGAGCCGAGACATCAGCGAGTTATGGCACAAGAGGTTGGGCCATCTACATCACAATGCTTTAAAGATAATGGAGCAGATTTCTTCAAGGCTTCCAAAGGGTGCACTTGCACAGAGAGATACATGCAAAGGGTGTACATTTGGGAAGTATACCAAAGAAACCTTTCACGATAAGGAAAGCTGAGCCAAGGCAATCCTTGAGAGAGTTCACTCAGACGTATGTGGACTGTTCTCGATGGCTTCCACAGAAAAGCACATGTGTTATGTGATTTATGTTGATGATTTTTCAAGAAAGTGTTGGATTTTCTTCATGCAGAATAAAGATTAGACGTTCTCCAAGTTTTGTGAGTTCAAGGCACTTGTCGAGAAATATACAAGGAAGAATGTGAATGCTCTAAGGAGCGACAATGGTGGAGAATACATCTCTAATGAATTCAAGAACTTATGTTCCTCAAAAGGAATTCAAAGAGAATTGATTTCACCTCATAACCCATAGCAGAATGGGGTTGCAAAAAGAAAAAATAGAACTATTGTGGGAGTAGCATGAGATATGTTGCATGATCAAGGCCTATCGTTGCATCTATGGGTGGAATCATGCAATACTTTAGTATTTACACAGAACAAAAGTCCTCTTCAAATACTTGGGATGAGTACACCAGAGGAGGATTTTTCAGGTAAGAGACTGGATGTGTCATATTTTAAATTTTTTGGTTCATATATTTATTTCTATGTGACCAAAGATGTCAGGAAGAAGCTAGATCCAACAACAAAGTTGGGGATATTTGTGGGGTAAATTTATACACCTCACAACTATCGGGTGTACTTTCCAGTACACAAGATGACAGTGGTCAAAAGAGATGTGAAATTTGATGAAGATAAATCCATCCGATTGTCCCTTAAGAGGGAGATCGATTTGCATGCATTTGAGGAGCTCTTTGCTTCAAAGGATGAACCTTAAGATGTGGAGTAGCCACAAGTAGAGGAAAAAAGAGTGGTAGAAACAACTCATGCAAATCCATACACTAGATATGGAAGGAATCACACCAGAGAGGTTGATAGATTATTGTTGGATGCGAGAGAGAATGTGGGAGCACCCACATCACAACACAGATAGAGAAGGTCCCTAGAGCGGTACACTGGATGCATGTCTCTTAAGAGAAAAGGTATTGAGACAGAACCATCATATTTTGAGAAAGCAGTGAAGTAGCGAGTGTGGGTTAATGCCATGGGTGATGAGTATGACTCCATCATCAGAAACAATGGATGGGAAGTTGTCCCAAGACCAGTGGGGAAGTCAGTTGTATGATCCAGATGGTTCTACAAGGTGAAGCAAGAAGTATATGGGAGCGTGGAGAATCACAAGGCTATATTTGTGGCTAGAGGGTTCTCTCAGGTGAAGGGGATTGAATATGATGAGACTTTTGCACCAGTCGCATGGTACTCCTCTATTATATCCATCATTGCACTCTCAACGCAGATGGGATGGTAGATACATCATATGGATGTAAAGACAACCTTTCTCAATGGAGTTATTGAGGAAGAAGTTTACATTGAGCAACTGGAAGGTTTTGAGACCTTAGAAAGGGAGTCGCACGTGTGCAGACTCAAGAGAGCACTGTATGGGATGAAGCAAGAACCTCATGCTTGGTACACCAAGATCGACATCTATTTCACTGGATTGGGCTTCACCAAGAGTGAAGCAGATGCGAACCTATATCATATTGTTGTTGATGGTAATATTTTGATTATTGTACTTTATGTTGATGATCTGATACTAACAGGTGACGAGAAGCTCATAAAGTCTTGCAAAGAGGATCTTGCAAGATAATTTGAGATGAAAGACATGGGGCCCTTGCACTATTTCCTTAGATTGGAAATATGGCAAAGAGATGGGGAGATATTTGTATCTCGAGGAAAGTATGCCAAGGAGATTCTGAGGAAGTTCCACACGGAGGGTAGAAAAAGCATGGAGCTACTCTTGCAGGAAACGGGAGAAAGGAGGATGCTACTTCGGGCGAAGTAGTGTATGCTATTATTTATAGGAAGTTGGTCGGTTCACTCATGTATTTGGTGAACACACAACACGACATATGCTACATAGTTAACCAACTGAGCCAAGTTATGGTTAATCCTACCAAGTTCTTTTGGAAGGAAGGGAAGCATGTTTTGAGATATCTCAGAGGCATTACAAAGTATGGATTATGGTACAAACGGAAAGAGGGAGTGAAGTTCAAGGCTTCACCGATGCAGATTGGGAAGGGAGTCCATCCAAAAGGAAGAGCACATCAGGAGGAATCTTTATCATAGGATCAACAACAGTTTCTTGGTACAGCAGGAAACAGAGATCGGTTGCACTTAGTTCAACAGGGGTAGAGTACATGGCAGCCAGTCAGACAACATGCGAGGCCCTCTGGATGAGGAAGATACTTGTTGGATTTTTTGGTCAACAGATGGATCCGATGGTGATACATTGTGATAATGAGATTTGAAACTCTTAGTTAATCCAGTATTCCATAACAGGTCTAAGCATATTGATATATGGTATCACCATCTCAGATATTATGTTCAGAGGCAGATTATGTCATTAGAGTACATTCCCACGAAGGAGAAGGATGCAAACATCTTGACGAAGGTGTTGTCAAAAATAAAATTCGAATTCCACAGAGATAGAATTGGGGTAGAAGATAATACCTTTCTTGTTGAGAGGGAGTGTTGAAATGGCACCAATAAATGGCATGCAAGGGGGTTTCTGATTTAATTTTCCCTTAATTAATTGGAAGAGAAATTGTAATCTCATCTCATGACAACTTTTATTAGTTAACTAAGTCAGAATGACCAAGTTAGTTGAGGAAATTCAAGTTGAGGGTCAGAGAGGAGGTATGTAGAGTTCTCCCATGATTTAATGGGGTCCAATTATAGTTATTTGTGACTTGTAATTAGTAACCCAATAAATTGAGTTAAAATCAATTTAAGCAGTTCTAATTGAGTGATGAACTAGTGAGAGGTTCAGTGAATTCAATATGATTTAATTAACAAGTAGTTATCAATAAATTAACTGATATTTCATTACAAATAGTTGTTGCATCTCAGTTCTAAGGAAGGCCCAGTTGATACTGAGGCTAAAGGGATGATAACTATCAAGTGTAAAATTAGAAAATTGTATAGGTAAGTTATAGAGTCATGTAGATACCAAGGATGAATTGCGTAACCAATTCAAGGGAATTTCCTATTTAATGTTGCGATAATTCTTCCAAGAATGCACGAGCAAGGCTGGCTGAGCAAAGGATGAGAATTGGTTAAGTATTTGATTTATTTTTCCTAGATCAAAGTGAGAAACTTGGCAGATTGCAAGAGTTTCTATAAGAGAGAAAAGCATTGTATTGTTTCATGATCTTAACTTTATACAATATACAAATAGCGAGGTTTTAGGAAGTGTGATTTCCCCAGATACATCTTGTGTTGTGCAATTGATTGTCTCTTTCTCTTACTTGCTATGTGATTGTGCGATCGTGTTTTGTTTCCGCAAATTGTAGAAGGATTCAATATCTTATTTTAGTACATTACAAGATCAGATTGAATCTCTTTGTTAGATTTTCTACAAAAAGTAGTGAGAAATAAATCCATAATCGTATGAAAATGTTATGCATAGTGTTACACAACATTTTGTCACTGTCCCTACAATCCCCAACTCACACATTGGAGGGTCGTTTCTATGACCAATAAGCAGTGTCATGCCTTGCAAATACCATCCTTACATCCCCTTTGATGAAAGTAACATTCTTCTTGTTGACATTTCCCTAAGCAGAGCTGTGAAAATCCCTATTTTTGCCTTAGCGTGAGTAGCCAGTTACACCCTCGCGCCGACCAAGAAATTTAACACTGAGCCTGTGCCAGTTAGACACCCGCGCCAAGCTGTTTATGGAATGTTTTTTAAAAATAGAGGTGGAGGTTCCATTCCAACCACCTTGAGGATGAGTCATTGGGAGTGGTTGAACAGAAACAACCATGGACTCCTTCCTTTAGTTAGTAGTTTCTACCTCCCTTGGAACTCTAATAAAGGATAGGACTCCCTCCCACCTTTGTAGGGATCCCAACCTCCTTTGTCAACCAGATTTCCAAAGACATAGCTATGGGGGCATGTGTAACCGAGGAACAAGCCATTGCTTACGCCCAATACCTTGATCTTGTGTACTCTCAGTACATCACATTACATGACATCTTGCTTGATGCTCCTCAACCTAGAACTTCTAAACTACCAATGACTCCATCCATTGATGGTATTATTGGTTCTGTATCGCAGACTTCTCAGAAGTCTCCTTCTTCCAATTCTGGAAGCAGAAGTCTACTTCTTCCAATAATGTAGCTTCTCAGTCAACTTCAAATTCTAGAAAACCCAATGAAGTGAATGTTGTTCAGGCCAATCCTGCAGATAGCACTTCCAAAGGTAAGAAGAAGGGTAAAGGTAAGGCCAAATCCGATACCCCGAAACAGGATTCTCCAAAACCTCATTTTGCTAATAGTTCTCAATGCAAACCAAAGTATCCTTGTTTGATTTGTGATGATGAGCACTTCACCAAGGACTTTCCTCGATGGTCTGAAGTGAGTTAGTTGCTCAAAGGAACCCAAGGAGCTTCGGCCATTCCTAAAGAACCTTTCCCTAAGCAGACCCAGATGGTAGACAACCCTCAGTCCTCTGCCCCATCTGGCTCGCAAGTGTTTATGATGATTGGTTCTACACCCATTTCTATTGCTACTTGATCAAAATATTATTCTATTTCATGTCAAGCATCGGGGAAGGAGATCGCTGATGGTCCTCCTCCTCCTCCACCTGCTTCTGGCTCTATTGAGATTGAACGGCCTAGTGCTGACTCCGTTGTGCGGCTGCCTTCTAAAGGCGTACTCCGTAAGTCTTCGTATAATCCTAACGCCTGTGTTGCTCAGCATTACAATATTGTTGAGGATTTGGCTCAGGCGTCGTCCACAATGTCTGCATAGAAGTACTTCAGAGTTGTCTATCACAATGGAAGGCTTTGCTCTCTGCGATAGGTGGGGTTGATCCTACAGACACTAGCCTTCTTACTTTTGATTTATAGAATTTTGTCCCGCAACTCCTGCACCAAATTGCGCTCATCATTCAAGTTGGTATTAATGGTTTGAATATTCACCGGGTCATCGTGGACGAGGGTGCATCTACTTGTGTTATGTCATCTGCTTGTTGGAAATCCATTAGTTCTCTAGCTCTCACTTCTTCACCCAATTCCCTTGAAGCATTAGATGGAAGAGAATCTAAACCTCTTGGTTTTCTCGCTAGTTTACCGATTACATTGGAAGGGAAGGTAGTCAATGTTGAGGTCAAATTCATTGATGCTAAACTCAATTATAATATTCTCCTCGGATGCAGTTGGACCCATGCCATGCTACGCATTCCATCTACTCTCTTTCGTGTTTTGAATTTCCCACACGAAGGAAAGATTATTACTGTCAATCAATTTTCTTTCTTCACTTCCTCTTCCGAGAGCAACATTTTGTACGTGGATAAGATTCCTACTCCCTATGAGAGCGTTGCGCTGGGCCTTTTCAAGGACCTTGTCCTCATGGGTATTGTTCCCCTTCCACCACCGAATACTGTTCAGTTCAATATGATTTCTCACACCAATTACCCCTGGGTTATCCCTTCCCTTGAACAGATCAATTCGTTCAGAGATTTGATGCCGTTGAGTCTGATTGAAATTGATTATTGTGAACTCATTGCTGCATCAGGCACTCCGTCCTCTGATTCTACTCCTTCGAGCATGACTCTTGACATCTATTCTCAATCCCCTTTGCTTGGTGATTTTGATTCACCAGATCCTTTGAAAGAAGTGTTTCCTTCCGATGAGGCTATCGTGGAAACCCTGTCTCTCGACGATCTACCATGGGATGATGGTCATCATCGTTCCTCATTTCTACCAAGTCTCAGGGCCATGTCTACCTGTCTTGAGCATTTCGCCTCTCAGGTTCCTTCTCCTCCACTTCAAACACCCGTTCATGTCCATGAAGTTTTTTCGGAAGGTAACTTGAGTAACATTACTTAGACGATGCCTATCGACATTTCCATTAAACCGGGAATCGTCGAGAGCATCCATATTGGGGTTACTTGTTCCTCTAATGAAGTGCAATTCTATACTAGCCTTTTTCACAAATTCCGTGATGTTTTTGCATGGTCCTACAAAGGAATGCCTAGCATTGATCCTAGCATCATGGTACATGAAATTCCTACTTACCCTAGTTCGAAACCTATTCGTCAGCGTCTTCATCTGGTGCATCCTAGGAAAACTACTGCCATTAATGCCGAAGTGGAAAAGCTTCTCAAAGATGGTTTCATTTATCCAATTCCATTGATGGAATGGGTCTCTAATATTGTTCCTGTAGATAAGAAACAGGGAAATATTCATGTCTGTGTTGACTATCATGATATTAATTGAGCTTGTCCAAAGGATAATTATCCTACTCCCTTCATTGATCAAATCATTGATGACTATGCCAGGAGTGAGATTTTTACCCTTATGGATGGTTTTTTGGGTTATAATAAGATTAGCATTCTCCTGACTGATCAACACAAGACTGCCTTTATCTGTCCTTGGGGCACCTTTGCATATAAGAAGCTCCCTTTTGGTTTTAAGAATGTCGGGGCCACATTTCAGTGCACAATGTCTTATGCCTTTCATGATATTCGCCACATTGTTTAGCCTTATCTGGATGACCTTCTAGCTCATTCAGCTAAGCATAGAGATCATCCTGACCATCTTCGTCAGATTTTTCTTCGTTGTAGACACTATAACATTCGGCTCAATCCGCACAAGTGTGTCTTCTGCATCGATTCTAGTAGACTCTTAGGGTTTATCATTTCCAAAGAAGGAATTTTCCTGGATCCTCTCAAGGTTGAGGCTATTATCAATCTCCCTCTCCTTCCTCATTGCATCAGTTGCAGAGTTTAAAAGGGAAAGCTAATTTTCTACGTCATTTTATACCTAACTATGCCGAAGTAGCTAAAGGATTTACAAGATTTTTAAAGAAGGGCGTTCCTTTTTACTGTGATGAGATCGCTCAGAAATATTTTGATGCGTTGAAAACATTGTTGGTCAATTCTCCTCTCCTCCGCCCTCCAAATTATCATCGTTATTTTTTCCCTTTATTTAGTTGTCTCTTTCAGCACGATTGCCATGGTTTTGGTACAAGACGATGATGACGGTCATGAGAATGTTATTTATTACTTGTCTCGTAACCTTCTCGACACCGAAATGCATTATACTCATGTCGAGAAGTTAGCATTGGCTACTGTTCAAGCCGTTCAACATTTCCGTCATTATATTCTTTTATGTACAGTGACGGTGATTTCTGAATGAAACCCCATGACCTATATATTGTCTCGACAATTGTTGGGGGGGAAAATACTCAAAGTGGATTCTTATCCTCCAAGAGTTTGATTTGGAATTTACTACTGCCAAGCCTAAGAAATCATTGGTCTTTGCTGATTTACTGTGTTCTCTGCCTTCTAACTCCGCTCCTTCTCATTCTGAGGAATCCATTCCAGACGATTCACTTTTCTTGATTAGAACCCTCGATCCTTGGTATGGTGATATCATCGTTTATCTCCAAACTTCATCTTTTAGATCTGAGTTGACGAAGGATGCCCGCTGACGCATCCGCCATCAATCACAACCTTATCGTATAGTTGGAGATACTCTCTATCGTGTTGGAGTCAATTCCATACTCCAGTGATGTTTGACTCTCGAGGAAGCTGAGAAAGCTCTGAATGATTGTTACAATGGCACCTATGGCGGTCACATGTCTGCTTATGCTACTGCATAGAAGATCCTTCGTGTTGGTTATTTTTGGCCTTCCATTTTCAAGGACTGTATTGTCATATTTCGTAAATGCCATGATTATGAGATTTATCAATGCAAGTTACATGCACCACCCATTCCTCTTCATCCTGTCATTACCGTTGGTCCCTTTATGAAGTGGGACATTGATTTTATGACGTGTAACCCTCACTCGGTCGAGGGGCATGCTTATATTATCGTAGTGGTGGACTACTTCACCAAAAGGGTCGAAGCAATGCCTACACTTGCCACTGACGGTAAGACAGTTGCTCATTTCATCTTCAATCACATTATTGCTAGGTTTGGTGTCCCTCAAGCCATTGTTACCGATCATGGTTCCCATTTTCGGCATTATATGGTGACGGAGCTGACTTCTAAGTTGGGTCTGCATCACGACAACTCAACGTCGTACTACCCTCAAGCCAATGGCCAGGTTGAAGCTGTGAACAAAGCTCTTGTCATGATGCTTCAACATATGATTGGGATCCACAAATCAAATTGGCATCTCATGTTATTTTCGGCTCTTTGGGCGTACCGAACCTCAGTTAAGAGTGCAACCGAGTTCACTCCTTTCTAGTTGGTTTATGGCCTGGAAGCTACTCTCCCGATTGAATGTGAAATACCTTCACTCAAGTTGGTTGTTGAATTACCGCCGAATACTTCACTAGAAGAAGAGTGTATCCTTTATTTAGAAAGGTTGGACAACACTCGCCATTTTTCTTCTCTCGTTATTGAAGCACAGAAAAAGTGGGTCAAAGCTCATTTTGATCAATCAGTTTCTCCTCGTTCTTTCGTTGAAGGAGATCTTGTCCTCTTGTATGAACAAGCTCATGATAAGCTGGGGGCAGGAAAATTTCAACCTATGTGGCATGGGCCCTACATCGTTAAACATGTGTTGCAGAATGGGGCCTATGAGCTAATTGATTACGAAGGTCATCCTCTTAAACAACCCAGAAATGGCTTGTATCTCAAAAAATATTATGCGTGAGTCATTCATGCGTAATAGGTGTACATAGGTGTTGTTTTCATTTTTGTACATGTTTTTGGTTTGGTGTGCTTTGTGAGCGTTTTCCTACTTATTGGGTCTTTCTTATTGTGCAGATATCTATTACCCCTAATGTCGGTTTTGCGGATGGTGCTTCCCACAGTACCAGGAATTTGCCTTCGATAGGCTGGGTAATTTATGATCCTACGGGTGAGTTGATAGATCTACAAGGTATTTGTCTAGGATGAACTACAAACAATGTCACTGAATATATTGTTGTCATTGAGCTATTAATCGAGGTAATCAACCTCGACATACGTGCATTGCTTGTAAATCTAGATTCACAGCTTGTCGTTCTGCAACTCAATAGTCATTATTCAGTTAGAAATATACACATTTTGATATTGTATTTATGTATTCGTTTGTTGTAAAGACATTTTGATTTTATCACATATCGACATATTCCTAGACAAATTAACACATTAACTGATACAGTGGCTAACATTGTATTATATAGACATTTGCGTAATTTGTAAAAGCATCATCATATGTAAAATATCCATGTAGGAAGATATATATATATATATATATATATATATATATATATCGCATGTTTGCAGCCGTGTGCATCATAACTTCAAAAAATATATGTGTTTTTATGTTAAATCCTAAGACATCATGTCTCTCAAAATTATGCAGATAAAATAAAACCTAGGTTTCTAATCAGCATGGTGCTCATGATAACATGTCACTACCTGTACAAGCTGCCTCAGCAAGCAGTGAATTCAGCTGGGCACCCCTACGGTATGCCTCTGGTAGGTGAGAGGAACATTGTCAAAATGTGCATAATCCGAGACTCCTCGTGTAATCCCCTCCAGGTTGTGCACTATCTCATCTTCCTCGCCGCCCTCGCCTTGAGGTTTGAAATCGTGAAGGATTCGCCTCACTATCGGTGACATGCTGGTGGGTCTCTCTAGGCCAACATCTGCAATCACATGGATTTAATGTCAGAAGACGCATAAATAAAAAAAAAATCATAATACTCATAAAACTTAAAAATGAGTCTCACCCAAATCTTCATCCCAATCTTCTCCCTCCGGGAGTGGGAGGTCCAGATCAGCAGTGAAATCTGTACCAGAGTAGGGCCAGTCCTCCATGACAATCAGTTGTTAGTGGAGATAATCAAAGAATTCCGGTCTCTAGGACATCTGTTGACCGTCCCCTACCCTTGGCATTAGTGCTGCCCATCGGGCCATCCATGGTTCTCTCACCAGTGATGTCAGGATTATAACCTCCTGTTGCTAAAAAATGGGTAGTCATCCCAAGAAGAATGATACCAGAATGGATCCATAACCAAATTGTTTCAACTTGGACTTCTTGCAATCTACAGAAGATGGTCGGTGCCAAGCAATCTACAAAAGAAGCAACTGTTTCTTCATTGCTTCATGCAGTGCTTGTGACCCCGTAGCTCATGTGATGGTATGTAGCACCACTTGTAGTGTCAAATCTAGGATATTTTGGATATCAAATTCTCCACTATCTAATCCCTTCCATGCTCCTGGACATACCCTGTCTATCACAATGGACATGTTTTCCATGCAAGGCCGGGTGTCGGTTAGGATTGGTGCTGCTCCCCTCCACGATAATCCTTTGATGAAATACACGTCAGAAACTTCAATCTCAAGTTCTTGATCCCGAAGGACGAACTTCTCCTGATTTTCATCCCATATGCTGACCAGATACTGTAATAACTCTAGTTGGGCTCGGAGACATGGCGTTAGGAAGAATTTTTTCAGACTACAGTTTCTGAGAGCTTGCATGACTCTCTCATTTTCCATGGCTATCTCATCTTCTTCACTATGTTCCCGTTATTTCCATTCGATAACCATTTTTCCTCTTTCTACCTGCAAACACATTCATATGAGTGGTATTAGTCAATTTTGAACCTGAAATTTGGGATTAATTGGGGTATTTTATCAGCATTTTGCCTAGAAATGTTTTGCACTGTTGGCATGCCCTAGTGTAAATAATTGGGTGGTTGGCGCGACTCCATGCCTGAAACCCGCACTGACCGCCATGCCCTAGTTTTTGTATTTCCTTCCCCGAAATTCAAAATTGGAACTTGCAGATAGTAAGAAATGACTTAAAATGATGAGAGGGATCTCGTCTCTTACTTGGAGTTGAAAATTTTGAGATTGGTTTGCTGGATTGGCCGCTATCGTCACCGCAAGATTGCACAGTGAAATGGGTAACTATTGCTCCACAAGAGGTAAAAAGTGAAAAGTAATTATTTTTACCATTTTTGGCATTTTATAACCTTTTCACAACCCTAATTAGGTTTTAAGACATGTTTTTCGATTATTTTATTATATTCTTTTTGAGAAATGGGTTTTACACGTCTCTTGTGCAGCAACAGGTTTTTCATGCGACAATGATGAAGTAATGAGTTATATTTTATACTTTTTCGGACTCGGTAAAAACACGAAAAATTCACTACTAGAGTCATATTTCAGCTCTTTTTTTACTCTCTAAAGTTGAAAATATTTTCAAGATTCTTGTCGTTTTGAACTCGTTAAATGGCTGCGAAATGATATCTACCCAGTATACATTTAACCCTTCTTCGGGCTGGGATGGATTATTTACGAAAAAGGAATACCTTAGCCTATTGCGACTAAGAGGTTCTCTCAGAAACAATTTTCTACCTTCTCGGATCTGTGAGGCTACCTACGAAAAGGGACTGCTGGAGTTTTCTTTTCTACCTTCTTTTCAAACTCTCTAAACATGAAAATATGTCGAGTTTCTCCCTTTGTCAGACTCGTTAAACCCTGATGACATCAAACTTCATCACCATGACGTTATTTGAGTTCCTCCTTCCTATGGCTCGTAAAATGTACTAGGTTGGATTTGTTTGAAGGAAAAACTTATAACACAAGAATATGCTATCCCCTTCAAGCTTGTTTAAAAAAAAATAATAATTGGGTTACTCGCCAGAAATGGTGGGGGAAAATGGAACCAAGTTTTAGTTATGTTGATAGTATGTCACTCTTGAACATGGCACTTGTCTACATTTGTGTCAGGTTGGGGACATCTCATTTCGTCATTTTTTCCTCATGGGTTTAGGTAATCTCTTTTGACCTCTCATCTTCTCGGTGCCATGTCATCATGACCTCAGATCCTTTGATGTCAAATACTGCCAAATCCAGTGTCGTGCCGTTGATATGTTCAAGAGAAGTTTGCCTCTGCAGTTATCAACCTTCCTCTGATTCCCTGTTGGTCCTGATTCAATTTCATTATGTTACTCTGTCTCGTGTCGATGATGTGGGAAACATTATGGCCCTCCTTCGACCAGGTCACTTCCTGTTGACTTCGACTCATTATCCAGGAATTTGATCTAGAGACTCCTTTCCGATACCTTGGAGCCTGCATGCCTCAACGGCAGGTTTTTCGCATTTTACACAAGGTTCACATCATTGGCCTTCGATTGAGTGATTTTGTGGATGTTTGACATCAGATCATTGTTCACATTCCATATATTGTACCTTTTGTACCTTGAGGACCATCATCATCATTGGTGGTTTCTCTCGCATATTTTAACGTCTTTCATCATTGGTTGGTAATCAGATGATTTTCCTGCATGTTCGACTTCAGCTCATATATTCGCATGCTTGAAATTGTACTTATTCGGGTCGAGATGGAGCGCAAGACCCTAGATTTTTTCTGATAAAATCCAGGCTTCGGATTTTTGTGGATTATTATGACTTATTACATGACTCTTTTGATTGGATTGTTGTGACCATACCTGAGTCTATTCACTGATCCTTACTTCTGGATGGTTGCGTCCATACCTCGGATCTCCATTTTTATATACTCTATTATGGATGGCTGCACCCATGCCACATGATTCATGTATCACAGATATCAGTTGTATTTGTAATTGCAGGTCTTCCGACAGCGGTGTTTGGTTCAAACACATTCTCATAAAGCTTTTCATCCCTCCCTCTCCCTTGGACTTCATGCTTTAGGGGGCATCTGTTACACAACATTTTGTCACTTTCTGTGCGATCCCCAACTCGCACATTGGAGGGTCATTTCTGTGACCAATAAGCAGTGTCATGCCTTGCAAATACCATCCTTGCATCCCTTTTGATGAAAGTAACATTCTTCTTGTTAACATTTTCCTGAGTAGAGCTGTGAAAATCCCTATTTTTGCCTTGGCGCGGGTAGCCAGTTACACCCTCGCGCTGACTGGGAAATTTACCACTCAGCCTGCACCAGTTGGCATTCTGTGCTAGTTAGACACCCGCACCAAGCTGTTTATGGAATGTTTTTTAAAAATAGAGGCAGAGGTTCCATTCCAACCACCTCGAGGATGAGTCATTGGGAGTGGTTGAACTAAAAAAACCATGGACTCCTTCCTTTAGTTAGTAGTTTCTACCTCTCTTGGAACTCTCCTAAAGGATAGGAATCCCTCCCACCTTTGTATGGATCCCAACCTCCTCCTTTTCCTCTATAAAAGAAGCTATCTCTCTTAGTACTAGCTAGCTGAACTGGGAGAATTATACATACTATAGATAAGCTACTAGAGAAGATAGAATAAGAAGGAATTATGTTGAGGAAGCTTGGGTCAATGACTTCTAAGAGAGCTTGATTCCATGCCTTCATCCCATCTGAATTCCCTGACGAACATTTGAGACGTGCTTTGCCTGAACCCCGCTGGAGGAGACTGCGACGTCAAAGCATCGGTTGTAGTCTTCCTTCTATTCATTTATATACATAACTACTGTTTGGTTCCACTGTTGTGTTATGATGTTTATTTGATGCAATATGTTTAGCCCTCTTTCACTGGCTAATAGTTATGAGTGAAACTATTCTATCGTATGTTGTTCTTGTTCTTTGTCCCATGTGTAGGTATCTAAACGTCACGGTGAACAGATTATGATCTGCCAAGGCAGGAGCGAGAGGCCACTACTCTTTCTGCAACAATGACGGCGTTGGATCCAAGGTAGGTCAATCTACCGTGTTTTTTTTTCATTTATTAACTAGGAAGCAACACTTTAGCATGTCCTTTTGTTACTAGACCCACCCTAGGGCTAGAGGGATCATCTCTGTCTGTAGAGAGGATTTACCTTCATAACACATAGGTATAAGGAATTGTTTCTGAAGAAAATTTTGCTCCCAAATATATACTAGAAGTAATACGATTTTTTTTAGCATTGGAAATTTATAGAAATTTCAAACTATATCATATGGATGTTAAGTCAACCTTTCTAAATGGTGATCTAGAAGAGGAAGTGTACACTAAGTAGCTAAAGGGAATTTAGTTTTTAAAAGATTAAAATAATGTATGTAGATTAAAAAAATCACTCAATGGATTAAAAAATTTTGCAAGAGATTGGTATCCAATAGTCAATAGATATCTACAATAACAAGGATTCATAAGAGCTACAACAAATAGTAAATTTTATATTAAATCTAATAATAAGAATCTACTCATCATTCTAGTTTATGTGGATGATATCAACTTTGGGAGTGATGTGGACCAAATGGGTTCAAAGTTTGCAGAATACATGCAAAAGGATTTTAAAATTTTTATGCTATGAGAATTATCATTTTTCCTTGGTTTTCAATTTGCTTAATCAGAAAAAGGTATTTTCATCTGTCAGTCAAAATACATAAAATAAATTTTGAAAAAAATTGGCATGGAATATTGTACACCTACTAGCACACCCATGATCATAGGATGAAAATTAATCAAGGATGATGAATCCCCTAATGAAAATCTGACTATATGTAGGTCAATGATTGGAATTCTTCTATATCTAACAACATCAAGGCCTAACGTAATGTAAGTTGTAGGATCGTTTGCTATATTAAAGTCCAACTCCAAGGAAATCCATGTGAATGCAGTGAAAGGAATCTTCAAATATCTAAAGGGAACACATGATTATGGCCTATGGTATTCAAGAAACAAAGGCTTCACTCTATCATCATACACATGCAAATAGGGTAGACAATGTTCATGACAGGAAGAGCACAAGTGGTGCATCTTTATTTTTGGCTAATTATTTAGTGTCATGGCTAACTAAAAAGAAAAAATCCATCTTAATGTCTACAATTGAAGTTGAGTACATAGCAGTGGTTGCATGTTACACTCAAATATTACAAATGAAACAAAATCTGAAGGATGTCAAGGTTAAATTCATTTACCCCATTTCAATTATGTGCAATACTCTGAGTGTTATTAGTTTTTCTAAGAATCCTGTAATGAACTAAAAAAATGTATTCTTATTAAGTATCATTTCTTAAGAGACCAAGTAGTTGATCAAATTGTTAGGATTGAATAAATCACCACATGTATTCACCAAATATCTCCATAGAGAGCCCTTTGATTATCTAAGATAATTTTTGGGAGCAGTCTCTCTCTTTCCTCTCATTATTCCTATATGTATAGGGAATGGAATATACTCAACACATGTCAAATTTTAGAGAGTGAATTGCATTAGAAGAATGATGGAATGGAATGTGTATCTGTAACTATTATCATGCTCAAGGGTAGCTACAAGATTAAGTGGTGTAGCACATGTTCAAAGGGGGGATTTAGTTGTTTTTCAAATCATCCATTAATGTAGTCTTATATTTGGCTCTTCAGATATACACAAGTGTGTATTGGTCTAGTAGTACAACTCATTTAATTGGTATAATATAAAAATACTTTGTATTAGCAGGATTAGTACAACTTTAGGGGGAGAAGAGTGAAAATTGGTATTCTTGTTTTTCCTTGCATTGATATCAATTTATTTAATATACAAAAACCAACACGTTGAGAAATAAAGTCAAACTAACATCCATTTCCAAAGGGGGAAACTGATGTCACAAGGGGAGTAGCAAGAGCCATTTTCCATTGATTTCAAAGGGGGAGAATAATCAAACATTAGCACCTCAAGGATAAGAGGGGAATGAGAGGATAGTGGTACTTAAAAATCAAAGGGGTTGAGAGAGGAGATAGTAGTATTTTTTTAGCCTAAAAAGGGATTATTTCCTAGTGGTGATGTTGCCATCGATGACAACAAAATGTTTGGTGGTGATGCCATCAATGAAAAAGAGGCACAATGTTGAATATGTTGGAAGTTGTTGTCATTGATGTCAAGTTCAGGGGGAGGTTGTTGATTTTTCATCCATGATGCTTATGTTGTTAATGATGTATTATTTGTTTCTATTAAAAAAGTGTTGATCTTATCATGACTTGTTTTTTTTCGAAGTAGCCTATCTTCGAAGGCATTTTTTCTGCAGAAAATTTATTCAAAATAACCTGAAAAGTGCTTGGTTGGATAACCTTCTAAGAGATATTTCTATTGGCATGTGTAATTTATTAAAACACCCAAGGAATGATGAGAAACATTGTTCTAATGTGTAGGGAATTTTGCAGGAAGAATTGGTTTCAAGGCATCTAAATTATTTTGTCTCATCTAGGCCTAATCAAAAACTGGGGTGCATCCATTTAAATTTTGGAAGAAAGAAGTAGATGTCAAATTCATCTAGACATCCAGGGAATTTAGACTCATCTAATATGGACCAAGGAATTCATACATCTATACCTCCAAGGGTGTGTTAACCAATTTCACGGTTGGTACAAGAAAATGCTAAGTTAGATGGACTTATGCGGGATTCTAAACCATATAACCATATAGGGGGTTGAGCTAGGTGGATGTTGTTTGATAATATGGATGGATGGGTGACCAAATTGATCTAGGCTCTTAATGTTTATCTAGGCATCTAGGGTGCAAAAGGCATGGGAGGCAACACACAAGAAATGAAGCCATATACAACAAATGTAAGTACACATGGAGCCAAATGGAAGGGACACATGATAAGATGATGATGTGGAACTCATTGGTCATGAAATGTCGTAGGTGGATTCAACACTTTTGGGTGGCCAAGTGGCCCTTTCTTGAGATACATGTGGTAGTGACGTGTGTTGGCAGATATGTGGTAGGATCTCATTAGCTACATCAAATGAAGTGTACATTACATGGTGCTCAAGGAGGCATGTGGGCACCTCCACTAAGCTACCAGGTCACCAGACCATTAGAGCATAAGTTAGTGTTGTAGCTTAGTTGACTGGTGAGGAGAAGTGGGAAACAAATAAGCTCTGGTAGCAGATGGTGGGCCGATGAGAGATAAGCACCAATTTCTCACTAATCATCACATGCATCTTAGGTGTGAGAGTTGAAGGTCCTATTGACCACTAACCACTACCCATTGGCATAGTAACAATCTATATTTAATGCCTGATATAGAAAAAGTTGAAAAATGAATATTTTGATATTAGTTGATGTGTAGATCAGACAACATACTTCAACTTAAGCCCCTAATTTTGGACTATGGAGCATGAAGATAAAGGGATACAATTAGAAATTTGGTGTTTGGGTGCCAAAAAAAAGATAAGTGATTATATGTTATTTTGAGAGGAAAATGAAATGTGTAGCATTTATAAAAGGAAATCAAATTACTTAAGAAGTTTGAGTTCCCATGTATAACGAATAGTGGTATCTATTATAACATGAAAAAGCACAAAAATCTCAAATTGAATGAGGAGAAAAATGGGAATTGAATAGTAGATATATGTGAAGCTAAACTGAGGTAGAGTTAAAGAAAAGTGTTGGTTAATGGCTAAGTGTGCAGAACAATAGAGATATGGAATTGTTGTGAGCTTGAGAATTGTTAATCTAAAGTGTTGAGTATTAATTTGCAGTAAATAAATTCAATTGAAAGTAAATTATTAACGGGGTTGTGGTGATTTTGTGTGTATATTTAATTGAATCAAAGAATTAGACAAAGGGAGGTGGCTACAGAGAGGGTTACTTACATCTAACAATTAATATTTGTATGGATGTACCATTTTCATAAAAGAACCTTAGGTATAAGTTTGAAAATTAATGGAAAAGGGATATGAGTGGTTAGTGCAGGTTAGTGACTGGAGATCCAAGGAGTGGAATTTCCTTCAAGTTGGTGCCTATACATCAGGTTTTTTGAGTCTCATTTAGGTTGGTACTTGTAAAGGTTAAGGGGTTGGTGTCTCCAACAAGTTATTTCATACAAAAAATGGGAGTTGGTGCTTCCAGAAAGTGGGTGCTTACAAAGAAAACTTGGGTTGTAGCCTCCTATGGGTTAGCGCCTGCATAATTTGATGTAATTTAAATTTGGTGCTTTATTTTACATCACAATAAAAAGGAATTTGTCATTTTATCACATATGGGTTCTCACGTAAATTTCCTATGTTCAATATCTCATGTTATTTACAAATTGAGTTATGTGATTTAATGTGTTTAACTAGTTAAATCATTGCTAAAACTATATAATATCGATTCACCCCCCCTCTCAGTATGATCTTGATTCCCAACAAAAGCATGCTTTAGAACCTTTGACATGCTTTGTTAGCCAAATTTCCTAGAAAAATACCATGAAACTTCCTAGTATCTATGTCAAGTAGATAATGTCAACTTAGTATGATATGGTGTTCTAAGTGGTTGGATACAGGGTGAAATCCCGAAGTTGGGAAACACTTTTTGGCAGATGGCCAAAATTTGTGTGAAATTTTTAATATCTCATTCGAGAAAATAGTCAACTCAATTTCTCCTCCAAGAGATTTTTAAAGTGTCACGTGAGAGTTAGATTGAGCTTGACTAGAGTTAAAATACTCTTGGATGAGAGTTAAATATGTTCTCATCCGAGAGTTTTATTTACATAAACTCTCGGGTAAACTCTCGAACAAAAGTTCTAAAACTCTCAACCTAGAATTTTTTTAACTCTCGCCCGAAAGTTTTGTTCTTATTAAAAACACCCAAATCTTTTCTCCCCCAAAATCATGTACAGGTGCTAGGGTGCTGGTGTGTATCCATCCCTTCACTTATTTCTTCTCGTGCTTGTTTTTATTTATATTAGAATATTACCATTTTCTAACTTATGGTTTAAACTAAAAAAACTTGAGATATTTTCATTATAATTCTTTTTTAAGTCTATTAAAAATTTAAATTCAAAACATGACAACAACGGTAACTTATACAAACCAACTAAATTATTAAATAAATATTAATCTTTAATATAAAAATTAAATTTATACAAACCAACTAAACTACTAAATAAATAATAAATTTTAATATTAAAATTAAACATATACAAACCAACTAAACTACTGAATAAATATCAATTTTTAATATTAAAATTATACAAACTAACTAAACTACTAAATAAATATTATTTTTTAATATTAAAATTAAGTTTATACAAAGGAACTAAACTACTAAATAGATATTAATTTTAATATTAAAATGAAACATATACAAACCAACTAAACTACTAAATAAATATTAATTTTTAATATTAAAATTAAACAATAAAAAAATATTATTATCAACCACATGTATGTCTACATCACATGTACATGCCATATTAAATGTATTTGCACACATCAAATTATAATATTAAAACGAAAAGTACTAAATAAATATTAGTTTTATACCACCAAACTAAATTAAATAAATATTACGATATTTGGTTCATATAAGCAACCGGTACTTGGTGCATATAAGGGTTCCTGATAAGGCTATTGTTAATATTTAAATGTCGAAAAATAATTGTAAAATAAAGACCTACCTCTCTGCCTATTACTCACTTGTCACGTGAATAGTATGAATGAACATATATATAGAACTCTTGTACGAGAGTTTCTGCCCAATGTAAACTCTCATTCGAGAGTCTCTGCTCAACGTAAACTCTCGGGCGCAAACTCTTGGTCGAGAGTTTGTACAAATTTCGGACGAGAGTTTAGTTGCACAGTTAAATTTATGCTGTGGTGGTTTAAACTCTCGGTCAAGAGTTTAAAAAATGTCTCGCTCAACAAATTATCTCGACCGAGAGTTTCTGGTCAATGAAAAACCCAGAAAATTCTGCAGTTTTCAGGAACCTGCAACTTTGGAGGGGTGGAACACCTACAAAAAAAAATGTTATATTTTGGACTAGGTACGATTAGATTCATCTCTGAATCTAGTTTCTAATGATGTAAGATTGTGGATTTTCATTAAAAATTTCAATTTGTTATTAATTTTTTACTAAACTGCGTCAGTGTGGAATTTCATTCTTCGGAAAATTGCACTGAATGAAAATTCAATAACTTTAAAATGACGATACCAAAAAATTCAGAAAAATCATATTGCATTTCCTCTCCATGTCTACTTCAAAAGGGTACTCTCATTTTTCTTATTGACGATCACATTGAAAGAAAATATAGGGTTCATAAAATGTACTGAAACATGACCCTTTTTTTGTCTTCGTCTTTTCAAAAAATAATAAAAAATAGTGATTTAATCTGAAAATTACCAAAAAATAGTCAGTGCACTAGTGCAATATATGCAAATTATGATGATATGGTTTATTTCCAAAAAATGAATAACCTTCCCTAAAAAAAGTTAGGGTTCAAAAAGTGACTATTTATGTTTGCTTGAAAATTTCAAGTATATGCAGTTAGTAAACAACAAATTTACCCCTCTATATGTCAATATTTTTTTTTTTTTAAATATGAGTATGGAGGTAAGAAAATTATCTACAAATCTTGTTTTTATGTCAAAGCGTAATTTGCATTGAAAAAACATAGAAAATTACAATTTTCAACGTCAAAAAAGGGAAAAAAGTGTTTCCCAACTTCACATTTTCACCCCATTTTAAAGTTATTGAATTTTCATTCAGTGCAATTTTCCGAACAATGAAATTCCACAGTGACAAAGTTTAGTGAAAAATTAATAACAAATTGAAATTTTTAATGAAAATCCACAAATCTTACATCATTAGAAACTAGATTCAGAGATGAATCTAATGGTACCTAGTCCGAAATATAACATTTTGTTTTTGTAGGTGTTCCACCCTTCCAAAGTTGCAGGTTCCTGAAAACTGCAGAAATTTCTGGGTTTTTCGTTGAGCAGAAACTCCAGGTCGAGATAATTTCTCGAGCGAGATATTTTTTAAACTCTCGACCGAGAGTTTAAACCACCACAGGTTAAATTTAACCGTGTGACTAAACTCTCGTCCGAAAGTTGTACAAACTCTTGGCCGAGAGTTTGCGCCCGAGAGTTTACGTTGAGCAGAGACTCTCAGACGAGAGTTTACGTTGGGCAGAAACTCTCGTGCAAGAATTCTATATATATGTTTGTTCATACTACTCACATGACAGGTGAGTAATAGGCAGAGAGGTAGGTATTTATTTTACAATTATTTTTCAATATTTAAATATTAACAATAGCCTTATCCGGAACCCTTATGTGTGCCAAGTACCAATTGCTTATATGAACCAAATACCGTAATATTTATTTAATTTAGTTCGGTGGTATAAAACTAATATTTATTTAGTACTTTTCGTTTTAATATTATAATTTGATGTGTGCAAATACATTTAATATGGCATGTACATGTGATGTAGACATACATGTGATTGATAATAATATTTTTTTATTGTTTAATTTTAATATTAAAAATTAATATTCATTTAGTAGTTTAGTTAGTTTTTATATGTTTCATTTTAATATTAAAATTAATATCTATTTACTAGTTTAGTTCCTTTGTATAAACTTAATTTTAATATTAAAAATTAATATTTATTTAATAGTTTAGTTGGTTTGCATATGTATAATTTTAATACTAAAAATTAATATTTATTCAGTAGTTTAGTTGGTTTGTATATGTTTAATTTTAATATTAAAATTTAATATTTATTTAGTAGTTTAGTTGGTTTGTATAAAATTAAAAATTAATATTTATTTAGTAGTTTAGTTAGTTTGTATAATTTTAATATTAAAAATTAATATTTATTCAGTAGTTTAGTTGGTTTGTATATGTTTAATTTTAATATTAAAATTTATTATTTATTTACCTAACCATTTCTTCATAACAAAAACCCCATCACCATTTGCAGTCATAAGGGCAACTAGTCTTTAACATTGAAAAACCAACTAGCTGCAGGGGGTGTTAGAATATTTGTATAGGTGGTGGGCATAAAAGTCACAAGTGACTTGTTGGTTTTGTTCCTTTTTACAAGGCAGTGTTTGGCATCAAAATTTCTAGAACATTAGTAGATTTCCTCTCATAAATCATGTACTTCAAGAAAGAAATTGTCCTTAGCTAAACTTCAAATACACACTTTATAATTCCTCTATCTAGGAGCATTCCTACACCTTTGAATACCACCTTTGAGTTGAATACCAATGCAATTCCTTGTTTTTCAAAGCTAGACTATTTAATGTATCAACATTTTATGGTTCATGTCTCTTTGTATGATTCATCTGCATTCATGCACCTATGAAATGAAAAAGCCTAGGATGGTTAACCCTAATCCATAGAAGGTATAAAGTGCATCTATGTCTATCTATGAAATTTTTGTGGCCTGATTTTCTTGAATGAAGTCTATCCACCTTTCAAATTTAGTATCATCTTAGAAGGGAGACTTTTGATCCCATGTGAATATTTCATAGATGTAACATGATCATGGCCACATCAATAATACATAAATGAGAATGAGCAAGGTCAAAGGTGATAGTTGCAAGGTTATTTCGTGCATAATGCAGGAACGAGGAACTTATTGATGTAAGGGAATACACACTCCACACACTCACACATGGGATGTAAAATGTGGAAGATAACATTGGCCATAAGCAACAAAGTGGAAAATACCAGCATTGTGCAGTTTTCATGAGAAATGTCGAATCTAGTTTGAGGGTGAAAAATAGAATATTGTGTATATGATCGACTCTATGCTCCACATAATACATGCAAAATGTCGAACATGGATAATAGAATCAAAGACCTATAAAATGGATATTAAACAAAACATAATTAACAAATGGCTCCAATTATGAGATATTGAACCCTGAGAAGTCACTGAGAATATATATAGACTTAGCAATAAAGTATCAAATAAAAATAAAATTAAAGGATATGATAAGTATAGTGATAGTAATACATAGTACAAAATTCAGATAATATTAATATGATTATAGAAATAAATGCTTGAGATATTTCCCATTCATTGGTAATACTCAATAGTTTCATCCATTATGTTGAGAAAATAAAATTTGAAGCCACATTTATTCTCAATATGATAGAGACTAATCCACAATGAATCAAATTTGGAGAGAATTGAAACATTATGTTTATCCTTATTTCAAGGTAGCCCATCTATCCTTTTTGAAATTATTTTAAGGAGGTATTTTGATTGAAATAATTTTTAACCACTTTCTCCTTACATTTTATTTCCTACCACACTTGATTCCAATGTTTCTCAAGTTAAAGTAGTTGGTAGTATTGATTTTATAATGGTGTAATCCCCATTTCTATAAAAACATAACAGGAGTTGGATTATCAGTAACAACCCATCCCACTAGGGTAAGGTGGGGTGATTTTGTTACAATTTCAGCTCCTACCCTCCAACCTCACCCCAACATTCAAGAAAGTCTAGAACCTACACCTTCTAGTGCACTTGTGGATGCAAATGATTGTTGGAATCCCATTCAAAACCCACATGAACATGATCATTGTGCCTAGGGTAATATTTCTAAATTTCCCAACCCTATTTCCTTTATTCGTACTGCTTATTTCCCCTATCAGTGTTTCTTATGCAAAAGATCTAGAGCAAAATCCAGCAACAGGTTCAGGTCCTAATCTCATTGTTAGTGTGTCTAAAAGTGTCCAGGATTAACTATAACATGAGGTAAAATATCCTTGCTTCTCTATGAAAATATTCTTATCAAAATATAATAATAATTCCTCCCATTTTTCTTATACGTTCTAATACATGGTGATCATAAATATTTGACAGGAATTTTGGTGATGGTTTCACATTATTTTTGCACAATTGTTAATTTTGACAAGGAATTTGTTGTCTTATTTCTAATATTTTTTATCCTGCACAAGGGTACTATGGTATTGATATTTTGATCTTTGGATTGGATGAAGAAGAGATTATTTTTCACAATTTTGAGTAATATTTTAATTGACCATCTCATATTATGGTGAATACGGAAATCCATTTAAATCGCTAATTTATATGTGTTGCATGTCTACCCTATAGGGTTGTTGATCATGCATTTGAAATATTATTTTATGATTAATGTAATACGGATGTGGGTAATACACTACAAGGAAAAGACCCTATAGTGGATGTTTTTGAGGAACCCATTATAAAAATACCCCAGACATCTGTTTGTAGTGGATGTTACTAGAGGAGGTACACGGGTGGAGGTTTTTGCAGATGTTTTTCTTTCGATGTGCTTATCATCCTAAACCATACCGATGTGTTCACCTAGAGAAAGCACTGGTGTGCACAAAACATAGGCACATTAGGACACCATGTGCTCCATACAAACCTGCCCAGTGCATCTTATTATTGTAGCGCACTGGTGCTTTACAAATATTCTACACTGGTGCATTCTAAAAACCCGCGCCAAAACTAAAACAACCCAGTGCAGCCTTACGAAACCGCATCGGCGCTCCTATAAAAACCCGCGCACCAGAACATGATTAAACAAATAAAAAATATATGGCCAAATAATCGCATCTTTCACTTTTCAATGCTCCAGAGCTCACAAGCACCGGTGTAACTTTTCCTTGTGTGAGGCGCCTTGCCATTGGTGCTTCCTTTGCACACACTGTTGATGTCCATTGCCCACCATCTCCATTTTGAATTTTGCAAAAGGGTGGGAAAATTTAGTTTTTCAAATTCTACTGCCAATATGCCTCCTCGCCAGCCAAATGTATAGGTATTTTCCTTGTTTTTCCATAATTAAACCTTTTAGTGAATTAGTTTTGTAAATTAGCTTAAAATTCACCATTTTAAAAAAAAATAAAAAAATATTGTCGCGTGATGCACTCGAGCCATTCGGCTCGAACTGGTTCATGGTGCTGCATGTAAATTTACAGGCCGCACCATAATCGGTGCTAATGGTATCTGCACCAGTTCTAAGGTGGTACCAAAAGGTGCACCATGACGTTTTCAAATTTAAAAAAAGTGTGGTTCGGTCGATTACCCGGCCGCACCATTGACCTTGTGGAATAGCGGGAATACGGTGCGTTGACGGAAATATCCACCCCGGGGTGGGTAATTTTTTTAGCGCACTACATTTTGACATTTTGACATGGTCAGCGGTGTGGCCTAGTAAAATACCACACCGTTGACTATGTACGGATGTCAAGAGGGTGGTGCGCTGACCAAACTATATGCCCACGCCCCAAGGCATATAATTTGGTTAGCGCATCGTCCTCCTGACATTGGGCCATAGTCAATGGTGCGGTCTGTTATACCACCGCACCATTGACTTTGGAACAATTCCAGGAGGGCGATGCCCTTAAAATTTGCAGGTGCACCGCCTCCAGTGCGCTAAAATTTTTCTGGTGCATTGCCTCAGGTGCACGACAAAAAAAGACACACCATTACCGGTGCATGCCTGTTTTTTGTGGCACACCAATTTTTTTTTTTTCTTTAAAAAAAAAAAATTATATATGTATATTCATAAATACATGTCTCATTTAGTAAAAAAATTGTATTTAATATGTCAATCATTCAACAACGTGAAAGGAGAGAAGAGAGGGAACAACAGCAACAACAGGCAGACCAGTATAACATGGTTCACCTATGGGAGACATGAGAGAGGGAGAGAGATGCGTACCCTCACCCTATTACAGCAGCTACCTAGGGGCTCCTAAGGCAGGTAGGCCTCCTCAAGTTCTATGAGGAGGCTACTTCCCTAAAGGGCTATGGTGTGTTTTTGCGACATCTTATTCGCATGTGGAATGCCCACCTATAGGCTTTTCGAGTTGGTCCTAACCAGTGGTATGCCCTCACTGAGAAAGACATCTATTTCATTACTAGGCTATCGATGAGAGGGGTGGATTTTCCCTCATTCCCAGAGGTTCCAATTAGCTATGCAGCAAGGGGTCAGTTGGTGTACTCCCAAAGATACATTAGCACAAATATACTATCTCCTTCAGATTTGCAGGTCTTCGAAGGTCAATTAGGTATTGCTGCATTTGGTAGTGAGGAGGTGAGGTGCCTCTCACTTCTTATTTTGACCATTTCACACAACACCAGTGACAAGCAACACATTATTTTCCTGCTTCTATATTATGTTGATTCTTTAGTATAGGAGCCATGACTTGTTAGGTGGTCTGCCATTTTTTTTGCGGCATTTTTGTATAGCCTTAGATAGATGTCGTGCTCATGCACAAGGGAGGGTCAACTTCCTTTTTGCTTTAGAGCTTTTTTGTTTATTTTTTGAGAGGTTTCCAGGGACGAGGCCTAATTTTGTTCGACAGCCTCGTAGGCCGATGCTGGATGCACGGATGCACATGTGGGGACAGATGATGCCCAAGAGGGGCGAGACTAAATTTTCCACGAGGATATCGCATGATGCACTGGAGTTGCTAGACAGTGTTGACGAGCATCCCTTCGTTATGGTCCCTTGTACTTATGCTAGTTTGGATTGGCGAGGGTGTGCCAACATCCTCTTCACAGATGATGAGACATCAGATGATAAAGGTAATATCACTGTTTTATTTAAATTTATTCTAACATGTTCTTTAACTTGTTTTTATTAAACTGTTTAATGAAATTGTCTAATTATTTTTCTATACTTATATATATTTTTCAGACATTGGGTCTTTTGATGGCGATGAGATGCCAACACCACTAAATGATCCAAGTGTGGATCCAGATGATCATCAGGATATGGCAGATGCTGAGGATCATGAGTCTGGTGCAGACAAGCCTGCTCCTACTGGTGTGCCAGTACCGCCTTTTTCTAGGTGCGGTAGGCTTGATAGTAGATTGAGGATGGAGTTGGGCGACCAACTCTGTGCATTGTTTGTTGAGATGGGAGTCAAGCCCGCCACTATGAGAGATATACAGGCCAATGGTAGGTTGGTACATATGTGGAGAGGCATGCTGTGTGACATGTACAGCCTGATGTGGCATGTCATAGGAGCTATGGCTTTAGTTACACAGTTGAGGAGGGCACTTCGACGTTATAGGTGTGGTCAAGACGCAGCACGTGATTGAAAGTCCACGAGAAGCGATGTGTCATCCGATGATCATGATCAAGGGAGTGATCATTGATCACCTCTCGTTGCACCAAATGAGCAGCCTACAACATCGACTAGCAGTCATCATGGAGAGTAGGCTAGACCATCAGCCATGTTAAGTCAGCAACCTGTAGCATCCAGCAGTACTCATGATCATGAGCAGGTTAGACCATCGACCATGTCGAGTCATCACGATGAGCAACCGACAGTTGATCTTGATCAGCAGGAGGCACCAATGCCAAATCATCATGCATGTGATGATCATCATGTATCTCAGCTTGTCAAGGCTACACCATTGACTAAGTAGGCCTAGACTAGTACTGCTATCAATGATGTACCACCAGCTGATATATGACATTTATATTACAGTTGTATATTTTTTATGTTATACAGTTATATATATATGGTCCATGTATTTTATGTTCATGTTGCAGTTTTACTTAATTTACATGTTGGTGATCATCATGATGTGTATATTTTTAGGTCATGTTAGATATGTTCATTTAATCTGCAGCTTGTAGATAGATGTGTATGTGATAGAAGTTATTTGACATGAGATGTATATTTGTTGTTTGTGTTATGATGATGTTAT
The DNA here is from genome assembly GCA_034641835.2 of Pinus albicaulis. NCBI lineage: Eukaryota > Viridiplantae > Streptophyta > Pinopsida > Pinales > Pinaceae > Pinus > Pinus albicaulis. The sequence continues at coordinate 1,018,427,412 of CM076582.1, read as the reverse complement.
ACAATGCTAATTATGTTTTGTTATATGATCATGATCACAATGATGTTAGCGAATTTGAATGTGTTTTTTAGTCGAATATGATGTTTGTACGATGGTTAGCATGATCGTGATGTTTATTAATTAATTTAATAATAAATGATCATGATATTTATTAAATATTATGTCGTGATTGTAATTGAAATTTTAATTTTATTGTATGTAAAATTGTAAAATTGTATTTGTATTTGTAGTTGTAATTTTAATTGTAATTGTAATATTTAATTTATTGTGAAATTATTGTAATTGTAATTATATATATGACAAATTGTAAAATTGTAATTCTAATTCTAATTGTATGTAAAATTCTAAAATTGTAATTGTATTTGTAATTGTAATTTTAATTGCAATTGTATGTTAAATATTTGTAAAATTTTAATCGTAATTGTAATATTTAATTTATTATAAAATGATTGTAATTGTATATATGTAAAATTGTAAAATTGTAATTCTAATTCTAATTGTATGTAAAATTCTAAAATTGTAATTGTAATGGTATATATGTAAAAATTTGTAAAATTGTAATTGTAATTGTAAATTTTATGTAAAATTCTAAAATTGTTATTGTAATTGTATGTAAAATTCTAAAATTGTAATTGTAATTGTATGTGAAATTGTAAAATTGTAATTGTAATTGTTATTCTAATTCTAATTCTTATTGTATGTAAAATATTTGTAAAATTTTAATTGTATTACTGTGAAATTATTGTAATTGTAACTGTATGTAAAATTCTAAAATTTTAATTTTAATTGTAATTGTATGTGAAATTATAAAATTGTAATTATAATTGTAATTCTAATTCTAATTCTAAGTTTAATTGTAATTGTATGTAAAATATTTCTAAAAATTTAATTGTATTATTGTGAAAATTCTAATTGTATTAATGTGAAATGATTTTATTAAAAATTTTAAATTTGTAAATTTGTAAAATTTTAAATAATTGTAAAATAATAAATCTAGAATAATATGAATTTTTGTAACATAATAATGTTTAGAAAATAATGCAAATAAATTCATGTATTTTAGAATTATCATTATTTTACTATGATCTCACATACAAAAAAATGAACTTTATACAGTACGCCATTGTTTTTGAGATCAACATAATTGCAAATTATTAAGTGAAATATTGATTTTAACATTAACACAATGCAAATTACCAATTAATTGAAAATACATATTATAATGTTTCGAAAAAAAGAGTTAGCTTATAAGTTATAAGGTAGTTAAGTCCTCCTCTTTGTAAAAACCCATCTTAAAAATATAAATATTGATGAAATAACACATGTACCATATCACTCTCGGCTCTCATGATCACCCTCATTATCTTCCAGCTCACATGGCATGATAACACTATTGTTCTCAAAAATATGTTTTGATCTAGGGTCATGTCTCAATACGAACCACCGATCCTTATCCAACACATATGGGTAAAAAACCACCCGATTGCGGTGTTTGGGGAAAACATAGGGCTCCTTAGTATCATCCCACATCTTTCTAGAGTTGATACATATCAGCCTACTATCGCGATATTCCTTTAAATTATTTTGATCAAAGGTGTCCCACCACTTGTACCTAAAAATAACACATTGGAAAGAAGAGAAATACACTTCAATGATCTCTTGTATCATTCCGACGTAACCTAACGTCCCTCGTTCTAGGTTTTGATCACGGTGGCTAGATCAACTAGATTGATCGAACTCGAATTCCACTCCACAGGCTTGTGTGATGTGTCCATCATCGGAATTTTCTATGCGAAAATGGTGTCCATATGCCCACATAGATGGGAACAGATGCACCTGTAAAAAAGTTAAAAAATCATAGTGTCATGTGTCTTATAATAACCCGACAGTTAAAATATGAAATATAGATGTAATTACATTTGAAAGGTGCATTATTAAGTTTCAAATGTACATATAAATTAAATATATTATTACCGATTTGTTGCACCCAATCCCTACGTTTAGCGCATCCTCTTCAGCACGCGGGTAACGACCGGTTGCACCATATTTCTCTCTGACTTGGTCAGAAACCCAACTGTTGGGGCATATTTTTGGCATATTTTCTTTTAAATGATCAGGATAAGGCACACTTCAACCATTCAACCGTCTGAATTCTTTCCTATCACTATCCCATTTCATACTCTTTTGTTCGTACAATGCGACCCACGGTTGTGTTGCTTCTTAATTGTAAAGAATGAATTTATTGATTGCTTCAATTTCTACATTCACTGATGAAATCAAACCGACATTATATAGTACATAGAGATCAAAATGTACATTATATCGAAGTTCAACAAGAATATTTACTTTGTGTAAATTTGAAAAATTATAAGTCACTTACTCTTTATCAAGCGCTTTTTTCCATTCGTTTAGAGAAACTCCCCTTCTCTTTTGTCTTCATCCCTTTCATCATCCCAAATCACCGCACCTGGTCTTTTGTCTATATGCTTTATGTACTCACTGGAATAATAGAAAGACTCATACGATATGTACCCCTCTGCCATAGACCCCTCGGGTTTTTCCCTTTGTCGAACAAAACCTTTCAATGTCTTCATGTACCTCTCTAAGAAGAACATCCAATGACAAGAAACCACCCCAACTAATTCAACCTCATCTACTAGTTGGATTAGAAGATGAACTTGCAAGTCCATGAAACTCATCGACAGTTCCTTCTCAAACATACAAACAATATCAACTATCTCTTGATGCCACCGTGGAATGCTAGCCACATGAATCTCCTTTGATGTGATCCAACGTACAAATGCAGATAATTTAGATATGGCACATACTAGGTCTTGAGGGAATTCATGTTTCACACACCCACACACAAACAAAGGATAATGACACTGCAAAGTTATAAACACGTGCAATAATATACGAAATTAGTTATGTTTTATGATCCCTGCATGGGATAAAATTTAGCAATATAACAAATAATAAAAGCATTCTTTTGACATTATACGTACTCTTAGAATATTCAAATGGTCATATCATTTCAACCCCGACAAATGGTCATCCACGGTGAAGGAGCGTCGTAGTGAAGACCCATATGAAGATGGCACCCTCACACCCATTATAACTTCCTTTGCAAAAGAAAGATCATATTTGTTTTAAAATCCATGGGACATCACCTTCTTTTAAATACCATGAATTAGAGGGACCAACGCCTACCTCTGATCCTGTACTTTCTAATCGTCTTGGCCAATGTTTCTTTTTAGTTTTTGAAGTAATAAGATATTTCCTAACAACCAATGTATCACTTTGTTTCAATGATGTGTGCCTCCATAAAGAAGATGAAACATTTTTAAATATATGCATGGGATCTAAAAAGTGGGTAATATTAAGATGCTCCCAATATGGGAGGTTATAAAAGATAGATTTCCTTTTCATCCCAATGGGAAATTTCTCAACATAGGTGTCGAAGAATTCTAGATCATTGAACATAGGCTCCTCATTTGAATCGAACATTTCTATGAACTCCTTCTCCTTCTCTCTCTCATATTCCCTAAGCCATTTAGGTGATGTCGGTATTGGAGGCCTTTGGGTTCTCTCTTGTTTACCATTGAAAGCGGATGCTACTCTTCTGTAAGGGTGTTCTTCTGGGAGGAATACCCTAGAGCAATAATACACTAGCTTTCGTAGGTCCTTAGACCATCTAGCTTTCAGAGAAGATCCACAACATTTACATCCAAAATACCCTTTTGTTACAAGACCTGCAAGATTATTGTATACAATTTATATGGGTGGCACGTTAAAGAATATCATGAAGATCAAAACAATTACAATGAATTAAATAACTAATATGCGAAAGAATATTGTTATGTATATAAAAAAATCAATAAACATGTAATTTACTAGAGCAAACTCCTAAGCCTCGATAATCATGTGTCGTATAAGAACATATGCCATACAATGTAAAACTCCTCTCTGCTGCGATGGTCTTGATACATCGTATACATTTATCCCATCCCATAATTCCTTCAATTCATCTACCAGTGGTGTAAGTAAACATCCATATTCTTCACTTGTCTTCTACCAGGGACTATGAGAGCCAACATAAGATCTTCAGTATTCCAGGACAACCATGGGGGGATATTGTTATTGATCACTACTACAAGCCAAAAATAATAGTTGGTGTTCTAGAGGGAATATGGGTTGATGCCATCCATGGCTATGCTAAGTCGTAGACTTCATACTTCATCCTTGAATTTTTTGGGCCATGTATCCTTTATATGCTTCATGGCTATTGAATCTGTTGGGATTCGCATAACTCCCAAATCACTTTTGTATGAGGCATGTCATCCCTACAACATAGCTAATTCTTTGCAATGAAAGAGCCTTTGAATCCTTGGGATTATAGGCACGTGCCTCAATATCTTAAAAGGAGGACCATGGATTTACGCTTCATTTTTTATTTATCATACCTGTCATGCCCACATTTCGGACATATCTCTTTCTCTGCATATTATCCTCTATATAGAATACAATCATTTGGACATGCATGATATGATATGTACTCAACACCAAATGCTTCCAACAATTTCTTTGCCTCTTCGCAACTACTGGGCAAGACATTATCACTCGGAAGAACCTTATCTTTGAATAACCTGTATTTGGTGATTAGCATGGAAAATATTAAATGTACATTAATGCCGATATAATTATTAACGTTCATAAAATTGACCATTTTTAATGTTCATTGTGTGATTATATTTTTCAAATTTATATAAGGGAGGACTTTATGGTAACTTACCTCAAAATTTCTAAGAAACATGCATTCAAAAAGCCAAAATTTGCTTTCAAGTTGTACAGTAACATCGTTGTCCCCAACTGGGTAGACTTTGACTAACCACCAGGTCCAAAGAGAGGGGTGGTGGAAGCAAATTTAAGGCTTTCGAAAAAGGTGTCAGCGATATGAGCATCATCCCCTAGCTGATCATTGTTTTGGAATGCCTCTAACAACATTGTCTCCGTTGCAGTCGTATCCCTTAAGTAATCATCCATACCAACCTCTATTTGATTGCCTCCATTTCCAACCTGTGAATAACTACTATTGTTGTAGTCATTCCTAATTGGTGAATCTGGACGTAGCGGGAATTGAATTGGTGGTTGATTTAACCATTCTTGGTATCATTCCTCTCCAATTTTTTCTCTTAATTCAGCCTTCTCTCAATTTGGCATTGTTGTGGGGTGCAATGGAAGACGGTAGGTAGGTCGATCATCATCACTAGAATCCTAATAATTTCAAAAATATATTTGAACATGATTAGTACAAAATCTATGATATCAATTAGTAAGAACATTGACAATGCATGATTAATTTGTTTGACGTTGAAATTAATAATTACATTAATATACCAAACAATTATTATTACCATCATTGTCCTGGGATTGTCACTAGAAGATGTAATATTGTTACAATTGGTAGGGTGGAGCGGTTGTCCATTTTCATCTACCAAATTCGCCTTGCGGTATGCTGCTCCTGATAAGAGCTTCCGACGTTTTGGAGTTGTTTGATTATTTTGTGCATATGAATGCGATTCTGAATCTGCATGGACCAGAAAATTTGTATACATTATAAATTTTATTAAGCTTATTGACATGGATAAAAAACATAAATTCAATTAGATAATGAAAATATAAATAAAATATGAAGTAAATATTACGTCTCGAGATGGATAAGGAGAACTCCGTGATGGACTTTGAGAAATATTATGGAATGAGATGGATTTTGAAGAATTTCCCATTCGATATAATTATGATATTTTTTCCCTGCATTTGAGCAAAATCAACAATAAATTTTAACGCATACACCTAAAATTAATTTTGGTGCCTTAAAAATGGACTTATTGTTATCGGTGCTTATGTACAGATAACCGCACCGGTTCTGTGTTATTAACTCACACACCGGTGTGGTGTTATTAATTGATGCATCAGGGACGAAAAGCAGCAAATCATAAAAACGCAACTTTTTTTTAAAGTGAAAAAAAAAAGACGGTAAATTGAAAAATCAGTGGAAAAATATTTTTGAAAATCCAATTTCAAAAAATAATTGTTTAAATACTAAACACTTTTCATTATTTCACTATTTTTGCAAAAATTTTCATCTAGAGATTTGCAGGAGACATACCTAGAGCAAGAAAGCATGGGAGCACTGTGGAGAAGTGAAATAATTTCGAATAGAAGTATTTAGACAATCAGAATTCCAAACCTCTGGTGATTCAAACCCTGTAGCATAGAATTTCAAACGATATCGTGATTAAATTTTATTGTTTTTTTTTACATTTTCTGCAGTCTTTTTTTACGCAGTAAGTAAAACATTTCAATTTGTTCTTAAAAAAAAAAAAAAAAAATTTACTCTAAACCCTTCATTCTTTTTGTTTCTGCCCTTACTTCTTCCTGTTTCTGTGATATCAGAATTAGGGCTTTTCATTTTAAAATTTTGGGTTTTTTTTGTTATATATATATGCCTGTTGGAGAGGTAAATCCCCTCTGCGGCCAGAGGAGATCCCTACTAGCCCAGACCGGGTCTAGCAACAATCAAATCATGCTACAACGCAAGCTCCTAATTGCAATAACCAAGGCACGATACGAGGCTTACCTTGTGCCCAACGCTGTTGTCGTTGCGGAGAGGATAATGCTCCTGATCCCTCGCTCCGGTAGGTCACAATTCTCCCACTTGACGCGATAGAACACCTGCACACAAGAAGCACGATGAACATACAAGCGTAAAACCAAATATTTGCAACTATGTGTCAGTCAGAGAAGACACAACTCATACTCATAAAACATGAACAATACAAGTGGAACTATAATCGTAGTCGCTTATCATTAATGAAACAAAGGATGATACAACCTGGCTCTGACGCTGAAGTCTTCCTTTGGCAGGTCATCAGCGGAATACGTCTCGCAAATCTTGTCAGGAATGGGGACAAACCTCTCTCTTCGATGATCAATCTCCTTGCTATAGATTTGACACTATGAGGACAATTGCAGCATTCTTTTAGCTCTCAAGGCTCTTGGAGATTAGCTTGCAAAGAGAAATGGCAAGCTTATATAGATGGAGGAAGGGGAGTTGGGATCCCTACTATCATGGGATTGGCCCTATCCTCAAGGAAGCTTCCATGAGAGGTGGAAAACTACTTCCTCTACATGGAAATCCGGAGCCAACCTCCCAACTCAAATTAGAGACCAGTTTAGGAAGTGGTTGGGGTCAATCTTCCACCATTTATTTTTTAAAAACACCCCTTATTAAGCCTGGCGTGGGTGTGGCTATGAGATAGAGCACCAATTGGTGCGCCCTCTTTGGAGGATTTGCCCCCTTGGCGCGAGGTCTAAACTGTGTAACCGCGCCAATGCAAAAAGGGTTATTTTTAGGATTTTTCACAAGGAGATATCTTCAGGGAAATGAAAGTACATGTTAAGGGGAATGCCATGAAAGTGTTTTCAAGTTATGTCACTGCTCAGAGGTCACAGAATGATCCCTCCAGTGTGCGGGATGGGGAATTGCAGGGACGGTGACAAATTGTTGTGTAACAGATGCCCCCTAAAGCATGAGGCCTGAGAGAGAGAGAGGGGTGAAATGCTTTGCGAGAACGTGTCCAACTGAAAACACCACCGTCGGAAAACCTGCATAGAGAAGTACAACTGATATCTCAGATACATGATATATATGTGGTATGGGCGCAGCCATCCATAACAGAGTATACAATAATCCAGATCCAAGGCATGGACGCAGCCATCGAGTGAGGATCGATAAATAGACTCCGGTATGGTCGCAGCCATCCAATCAGTGAGTCATGTAACTAATCATAATAATCCACAAAATCGCAGCCTGGATTCCAATAGACAAAATCTAGGGTCTTGCGCTCCATCTCGATCCAATCAAAGTACAAGTTTAGGCATGTGAATAAGTGAGCTGAAGTCGAACATGCGAGAACATCGTCTGATTACCACCCAATGATGAAAGCTATTAACAGATGCGAGAGGTACCACCAATAATGACAATGGTCCTCAAGGTACTATAGGTACAGTCTACGGCATGTGAATCAATGAGCTAGCATCAAACACCCATAGAATCACTCGATCGGAGGCCAATGATGAAAACCTCACGTCGAACACGAAGAACCTGCCATTGAGGCATGCAAGCTCCAAGGTACCAGAAGGGAGTCTCTAGATCAACTTCCTGGATAATGAGCTGAAGTCGACAGGAAGTGACCTTGATCGAAGGTGGGCCATAGTGTTTCCCACATCATCGACACGTACGAGGATCATGGTATGTCCTTGTGAATTTGGATCAGATGAGAATCGTAGGAAGGTTGAACTGCAGAGGTCAAATTCTCTATATACATTAAGGGTGACGCTGGTTCTAGTAGCCACAATTCGCGCTTGGACCAGGTCAGCAATAGACGGTGAGGGGCAAAGAGCAAGATGAGAGGTCAAAAGGGATCACCCAAACCTACGCAGGCAAGTAGTAAACGCAGATGAGATGTCCCCAACCCTATCAATAGACAAGTGTTATAGGTCAAGAGCAATGACACTGTCATACCTACAATGATGCTAGTCTTATTTTTCCCCCACCATTTCTGGCGAGTACCCCAATTATTTTTGATAACAAGCTTGAAGGGGATAGCACATGCTTGTGATATAAGTCCGCCCTTCGGGCGAATCCATCCTAGTGCATTTAACGAGTCCTAGGAAGGAGAAACTCGGAGAACGTCATTTCGACGGAATCCAATGTCATCAGGGTTTAACGAGTCCGACAAAGGAAGAACTCGGCGTCTTTTCATGTTTAGAAAGTTTGAAAAGACAGCTGAAAAGAAAACTCCAATGGTCCCTTTTCGTAAATAGTTCCTCAGATCCGAAAAGGTAGAAAACTATGTCTGAGAAAACCTCCTAGTCGCGATAGGCTAGGGTATTCCTTTTTCGTAAATAATCTATCCCAGCCTAAAAAAGGGGTAAACATATACTGGGTAGATGTTGTTTCGTAACCACTTTAACGAGATCGAAACAACAAGGGACTCGGCAATCTTTTCATGTTTAGAGAGTTAGAAAAGAGCTGAAAGATGACTCCAAAATGACTTTTTCGTGTTTTTACCGAGTCCGAAAAAGTATAAAATACAACTCGTATCACTGTCCAAGTTGTGTAAAAACCTGTCGCTGCACATACAAGCAAGTGTAAAATCCATTTTCGACAAAATATATTAAAATATTGAGAAAAATGACATTTAAAACCTAATTTTTAACTTGAAAAGTTATAAATAGGCTCTAAATGGTAAAACAAATTTACTTTTACTTTTTACCTTACTTGGAGTGCAACAGTGGTTTGTTTGTGTGCAAAACTTGTGGCGACGATTGCGACTGATCCGGGACGTCATTCAGCTCCTCGTTTGTTCCAGGTAAAAGGTGTTCCCTTAAGCTCCATTTAAATATATTTTTTATGAGTTTCCATTGCACAGTTGATCTCTGGAGGAGACTTTTAAAAAATTTAGGGCTCTGCCATTGGCGCGGGTATCGGGCATGGACCTGCGCCAATGGAATTTTCCTCACAAAGGGATCGCGCCAATGGCGCAACCTAATTTTCCGCTTTAGATTTCCAAATAGTGAGGCATCCATCTGGATTTTCAAGCATGACAGAGATATAACAAAGGTTTTTGATCATGTTGATGTAGGTAACCAAGCACAATGGTTATTGAATGGAAGGAGAGGGAACATGGGGAGGAAGATGAAATGGCTATGGAGAATGAAGCCTGTATGAATGCACTAAAGAACTGTGGACTCAAAAATTTCTTTCTTACTCCATTTTTGCGAGCTCAACCTGAGCTACTACAATACTTGGTTAGCATATGGGACGAAAATGAGGAAGTATTCAAACTTCGGGACCAAGTGTTGGAACTTGAGGTTTCTGACGTCTATTTCATCACCGGGCTATTGCGCAGAGGCCCAGTACCCATTCTGACGGGCAACAGACCTTCTGGCTCGGTGAGGCCAACTCGCCTGATCCTCTTAAAGAGATTTTTCCTTCTGACGAAGCCATTGTTGAAACAATGTCTCTTGAGGAGCTCCCTTGGAGCGATGGACATCATCGTTCCTCCTTCATGCCCAGCCTGGGGGCAATGTCAGATTGTCTAGAGAATTTTGCATCTCCGGTTCCTACTACGCCTCTCTAAATGCCCATATTGACTCATGAGGTCCTTTCGGAAGGCAACCTGAGCAAAATTACCCAAACTATTCCGATCGACATCTCCGTCAAACCAGGGATAGTCGAGAATATACATGTGGGAGTGACTTGTTCTCTTGATGAGATATGAGTCTATACTGATATTTTTCGTGAATTCAGAGATGTGTTCGCTTGGTCTTATGAGTAGATGCCTGGGATTGATCCCAGCATATTAGTGCATGAGATTCCAACCTACCCCGGTGTGAAACCCATGCGCCAACGCTTACGCCCAATGCATCCCCGTAAAGCCGCTACCATTAAAGCAGAAGTTGAAAAACTTCTGAACGCGGGCTTCATTTATCCGATCCCCCTCACAAAATGGGTCTCTAACATTGTCCCTGTAGATAAGAAACAGGGTACTATAAGGGTCTGCGTTGATTATTGTGATATTAATCGGGCCTGTCCCAAGGACAATTACCCCACTCCCTTCATAGATCAGATAATCGACGAATGTGTTGGGAGTGAGATTTATTCCCTGATGGATGGCTTTTCCAGGTATAATCAGATAAATATTTTACCCGCTGATCAACACAAGACTGCATTCATCTGTCCGTGGGGTACCTTTGCTTATCAAAAGCTCCCGTTGGGCCTAAAGAACGCTGGAGCTACTTTCCAGCATGCTATGTCCTATGCATTCCACGACATACGCCATATCGTTCAACCTTATCTGGACGATTTGCCAGCTCACTTAGCTCGGCGAGAGGACCATCCTGAACACCTCTGCCAGATTTTCCTTTGCTGTAGACACTATAATATCCGGCTCAACCCTCATAAATGCGTCTTTTGCATGGATTCTGGCTGTCTTTTGGGATTCATAGTCTCGAAAGACGAGATTCACCTCGACCCTCTAAAATTCGAGGCCATTTTCAATCTCCCATCACCCTCTTCGTTACATCAATTACAGAGTCTGCAGGAAAAAGCTAACTTCCTTTGACGCTTCATCCCTAACTACGCAGAAGTTGCCAAGGGTTTCACGCGTCTTTTAAAGCAGAACGTTCCCTTTCGTTGGGATGAGATTGCTCAGCAATATTTTGAGAAGCTAAAGACATTACTTGTTAATGCTCCGTTGCTTCGTCCTCCAAACTATCACCATGATTTCACTCTATACTTGGCCGCCACGTTTAGCACCATAGCTATGGTTCTATCACGGAACCTTCTCGACACAGAAACGCGTTACTCTCACGTCGAGAAGCTGGCGTTAGCCGCAGTGCAAGCTGTGCAACGTTTCCGCCACTACATCCTGTTGCGTACAACAACCATGGTTTCGGATTGCAACCCCATGACATACATTCTATCTTGACAATTACTGGGGGGGAAATACTCCAAATGGATCGTTATCCTTCAGGAGTTCGACCTAGATTTTACCACTGCTAAGTCGACCAAATCACTAGTTTTTGTAGATCTCATTTTCTCCCTCCTGACAGACTCCACCCCCTCTCACTCTGAGGATCATATCCCGGACGAAACACTCTTCCTTATCAACACTTGCAACCCGTGGTACGGTGACATTATAGTGTATCTTCAGACGTCAACATTATGGTCTTAGTTGACAAAGGATGCCCGACGTTGGATTCGGCATCAGTCTCAACCCTACCGCATTGTAGGAGATACTTTATACCGGGTTGGAGTAGATTCTGTGCTCCGCCGGTGCCTAACCCTGGAAGAGGCTGAAAGGGTCTTGAATGACTGTCATAGTGGCACCTGTGGCGGCCACATGTCCGGATATGCCACTGCTCAGAAGATTCTGCGTGCAGGTTACTTTTGGTCGTCGATATTCAAAGACTGTATTGTTGCAGTCTGAAAATGTCATGCGTGCCAGGTTTTTCAGCGCAAGATGTGCGTGCCCCCTCTTCCTCTGCATCCTATTATTACCGTCGGCCCTTTTGCAAAATGGGGCATAGATTTCATGACGTGTAACCCTCATTCGGCCTGGGGGCATGCATATATAATCGTGGTTGTAGACTACTTTACTAAGTGGGTCGAAGCGATGCCTACACTAGCTGCCGACGGTAAGACAGCTGCCCAATTTATCTTCAACCACATTATTGCATGTTTTGGGGTCCCTCAGGCCATTGTTACCGATCATGGCACTCACTTTCAAGATTACATGATGGTCGAGCTGACATCAAGATTGGGCTTACGACACGATAGCTCAACGCCATATTACCCCCAGGAAAATGGCCAGGTTGAGGTTGTAAACAAATTTTTGGTCACTATGCTTCAACGAACAATTGGTATTCATAAGTCCAATTGGCATCTCCAATTGTTCTCAGCTCTATGGGCCTACCGGACGTCAGCAAAGAGTGCGACCGGATTCACACCGTTTCAACTGGTGTACAGTCTAGAAGCGACTCTTCCGGTTGAGTGCAAAATTCCTTCTTTGAAGTTAGCAGTGGAACTTTTACCGAACACTTCTCCTGAAGAAGAGCGTCCCTTGTATTTGGAACGGTTGGATGAAACCCACCGCCTGGCTGCTTTAGTCATTGAAGCACAGAAGAAGTAGGTCAAAGCTCACTTTGATCAATCTGTATCTCCACATTCCTTTGTCGAAGGGGACCTTCTCCTCCTATACGACCAAGCGCACGACAAACTTGAAGCAGGAAAGTTCCAACCTATGTGGCATGGGCCCTACATAGTAAAACGAGTATTGAAAAATGGGGCTTATGAGCTCATTGATTACGAAGGAGTTCCGTTGGCGCAGTCTAGAAATGGGTTGTACCTCAAAAAATACAGCCGGAGACGACATGTCTTTCAAAAAATATGCATGAAAAGCCCTAGATATCTAATCTGCATGGTGCTCGTGGTAACAAGTCACCGCACGCACTAAGCGCCTCAGTAGTCGGTGGAGGCGACTAGGCACCCCCACAGTGTGTTGCTGGTATGCTAGCGGAACATCTGCTAGCCGTGCATAGTCCGGGATCCCCCGGGAAATGCCCTCTAGGTTTTGGATTAATTCGCCTCCTTCGCCACCCTCAGCCTGAGGGTTATGAGCAGCATGGGTTCTCCGCGCAATGGGCGACATGCCCGTGGGCCTCTCTGGGCTGACATCTGCATACACATAAACTGTTATTAGAATGGACATGTATCACCAAAAAAAAATCATAAATACAAAAAATCAAAAAGAGTGTCATACCCAACTCCTCATCCCAATCCTCCCCCTCTAGGAGTGGAAGATCGGGATCTCTGGTGAAATCAGTCCCAGCATAGGGCCAATCCTCGACCACGACTAGTTGTCACCGTAACCACCCAAAAAACTCGGGCCTCCATGACATCTGTTGGCCTCCTCTTGACCTGGGCATGTGTGCTGCCCAGCGAGCCATCCTCGGCTCTCTTGGTACCGGCTCAGCGACTATTGCCCCTTGGCCCTGGAAAATGGGTAATCGTTCCAAGATGAACGATACCAAAATGGAACCGTAGCCGAACTGCTTTAGTTTGGCTTGCTTGCATCTTGTCAGCTGCCTCTTGATATTGATTGTCACTACAGTGGCCCAATCAAACAATGTGGGGTTCATACACTCGGAGGCTAGTATGATTTGGGCTTTGGTTGCTTCATGCGGGGCCTGTGATCCTGCAGCCTGTGTAATGGTATGTAGCACTACCTTGAGTACTAGATTGCGGACAGTATGGGTATCCACCTTCCCGCTTCCCGATCCGGTTTGTGCCCCCAGGCACACCCTTGCCATTACTTGTTCCATCTTTTCCCCAGTGGAGTCGCCAGTTTGTTGGAGAGGTAAATCCCCTTTGTAGACAGAGGCGATCCCTACTAGCCCAAACTAGGTCTAGCAACAATCATATCATGCTACAACACAAGCTCCTAATTGCAATAACCAAGGCGCGATACGAGGCTTACCTTGTGTCCAACGCTATTGTCGTTGCAGAGAGGATAGTGCTCTCGATCCCTCGCTCCGGCAGGTCACAATTCTCCCACTTGACACGATAGAACACCTGCACACAAGAAGCACGATGAACATACAAGCGTAAAACCAAATATTTGCAACTATGTGTTAGTCAGAGAAGACACAACTCATACTCATAAAACATGAACAATACAAGTGGAACTATAATCGTAGCCGCTTATCACTAATGAAACAAAGGATGATACAACCTGGCTCTGACGCTGAAGTCTTCCTTTGGCGGGTCATCAGTGGAATACGTCTCACAAAGCTTGTCAGGAATGGGGACAAGCCTCTCTCTTCGATGATCAATCTCCTTGCTATAGATTTGACACTATGAGGACAATTGCAGCATTCTTTTGGCTCTCAAGGCTCTTGGAGATTAGCTTGCAAAGAGAAATGGCAAGCTTATATAGATGGAGGAAGGGGAGTTGGGATCCCTACTATCATGGGATTGGCCCTATCCTCAAGGAAGCTTCCATGTGAGGTGGAAAACTACTTCCTCTACATCGAAATCCGGAGCCAACCTCCCAACTCATTAGAGACTAGTTTAGGAAGTGGTTGGGGTCAATCTTCCGCCATTTATTTTTAAAAAACACCTCTTATTAAGCCTGGCGTGGGTGTGGCTCTGAGACAGAGGGCCAATTGGCGCGCCCTCTTTGGAGGATTTGCCCCCTTGGCGCGAGGTCTGAACTGTGTAACTGCGCCAATGCAAAAAGGGTTATTTTTAGGATTTTTCACAAGGAGATGTATTCAGGGCAATGAAAGTACATGTTAAGGGGAATGCCATGAAAGTGTTTTCAAGTTATGTCACTACTCACAGGTCACAGAATGAGCCCTCCAATGTGCGGGACAGGGAATTGCAGGGACAGTGACAAATTGTTGTGTAACAATGCCTATGACATCCAACCCATGGGACGACTTGCATAGTCGGATCCCAATCCATGTCGACCCTTGTGTGAATTTTTAAAAAACATAATTTTTTAAATCTATATGATTTCAGACTGAAGATTTCATCAGTATAATGAGTTTTGTCAGTTACAATTTTAACGTATTGTTTGAAAAAAAATAAAAACAATTTTTTAAATTCTAAATCTTCTCGGAAATCACATGAGAATTTTTGGAACCGACGCGTTTCGAACTACCAACTGTAGTTCATCATCAGAATAATTATGAACTACAGTTGGTAGTTCGAAACGCGTCGGTTCCAAAAATTCTCATGTGATTTCCCGGAAGATTTAGAATTTAAAATGTTATGGATCACAGAAGCTTGCACTCTCAAACAATTTTTTAATCTGTGCTTCATATGTAAAATAGAGCACTGGTGCACTATTTCATTATAGTGAACCGCTCATGTACTATTTGGCAAAAACAACTTTTTATTTTGTGTTAATCAGTGCAGCATGTAACATATAACGCACCAGGTCTCCTAGTTGACAAAGAGCACCGTACGGTGGTCCCTTGTTTGCATGGGGCGTTTATAAGAATAGGCCGCACCACCGCCATATGCTACAAAAACTAACACTAGACAATTTTTATTATTTTTTTTGTGTTAATCAGTGCAGTGGTTAACATGTAACACAACGGTACTCCTTGTTGACATAGAGCAACATATGGTGTTTTATACTATTTGGGCGGTGCGTTTATTAGACCACCATGCACCAACGTTGGTGCGTACACCATGAAAAGCGCACCAGTTTCTTGATATATTTTTTTTTTACCTGAAAATTTGACAATTTATTTATAAAATATATTAATGAATGAAATGGTACAGGTTTCATATTGATAAAGAAATGGCTAAAAAAATATCAAGTAACAAAAATACTGATAACACATGAAGAAAATAAAAAAAAGGCAAGTTCTTTTGTAAATTATTTACAAAAAATATTATTTTTGAACTATATGTAAGTTTAACTAATATGTATTGTTTACTGTGTATTAGGCAGAGCCACGAAATGACGAAGCTCGATAAGATTATTTCTGATCTAGGACCAGAAGAGCGTAAAAGCTTGATGGAAAAATTTCAAAAGGATGAATCAGGTGAATGAAAAAATACTATCGATCCAATATGAGTTTCTTTTTTTAATTTTCATTAATAATATACTTAAAATTACTAGATAACATGTGTCAAAAAATCTATTAATTCACATCTGTTTAATGTTCTACAGGGACCAACAACTCAAAAAAGGAATATTGTTCTAAGAAAAGAAAAAAATAGAACATGCAAATGAAAATGAATTGCTCCTTAGCTCATCTGGACTGGTTTTGGAGGTTAAACAAAGGGGGAAAAACTTTTACAAAAGTTTAAGGGATCTAGTGGAACGAATGTATAGACTCTCTTTCCACTTACAATACAAAAATCAATCCAATGATTCCAAGAACCAAATTTTATCTAAACTACAGGAAGAGTTTCTAGAGAATTGGTCAATGAGACATGTCATACTTTCAATAGCAAAAACGTATAACAGCAAAAAAGAAGGAATGAAAAAGTAATATTCCTTTAAATGTTTTTCTAGAATTATTTATAAATATCACTTTTGTTATATTTACTTTTCATATATCAATATAAAAATTAAATAGTTTATTGCCATGTTACATTTTCAAGAAGATTATGAAAATCTCAAAAGATGAAGGAGTTGATATCAAAAATATGCCAGTAGGAATGTCCAAAAAGGTGTAGAAGCAGATGGTCAAATAAAAGGACAAAATTGCATCGCGGGATGAGCCATCTCAGCAACAACGTGCTTCAAATGTAATGTGTAATCATTGAATTTTTTGATCATTAGGTACAATAAATAAAAAAAATTAGCATTAAATATTAATTTTCAAGTATTTTCCTGCAGAAAAGAAAATAAAATGGAACCCATTCAGCACATAAAACATGATGACAAGGAAGAAAAGGGTTGATATCTAAGTTTGTGATTAATTTTTACTTCCTTATAACAACTTAACTAGATTTCATTTTTGTATATTTCAAGTTGTTTTACAAAAATCATCATTGAATGTCTTCAAATAGGTGCTAACATATAAAGAAGAACCATCAGACGAATTGATTGACATTGGGTTAAATATGGGTTGTGAGTATATGTTGGCATATTAGAAATTAATTGTGGAATTTGTAAGCAGATATCGATCTTGTTTTACTTAGCTTCATCTATAATTAATAGAACAAAGAAATCTTTTATATTAAATATATGATTTTTTGTGGGGTATAAAACTTGCAAGAAACAAAGTATGGAAATGTGCCAATAGATCAAATCTTGAAAGATGACATACTACATGGTTTTGAAAGAATGTGTATAGTTCATGAGTCAATTGTTGCTATGGTACGTCATTTCTTTTCGATTTACATTGATGTATATTATTTAATATTGCAATTTTCATTATTCTCACCAATGTATATACACTCATTACAATTTATTTTTATGTTTATAGATGGAAAGTGAAGAAGAAGAAAACAATCAACACTGTGAAAAAAACTTTCTTGAAAATAACGCAAGTCATGGAAGTAGCTCTAGCAGTGACAATAGTTCCAGTGAAGAATTATGATCATTATGTTTGGATATCAAAGCAAGGAGTTGTATTTTTTGAAATATTTGTCTGTGAAATCAGACATTTTGTTTAATGTGATGGACATAGTGTCCCAATTGAAAGACAAAGGGATACCAATAACTATCCCATTTTGTATGAAAAATATTGTCTTATATATATATATATATATATATATATATATATATATATATATATATATATATATATATATATATATATATATATATATATATATATATATATATATATATATATATATAATAAAATATGTTTTAATCTATTCTATTGCATTCTCCATTGTCTCTATGAAATGTAACACCATTGATTAAATTTATGGATGATTAAATATTATAATGAAGAGATGTGAAATCTGATGATATTATATAACAAATTAATCGAAATATCACATTCAAATGCACTAATAAAAAATTAATTGATATGAATACTGTTATAAGATATCTATCGTCTTTTGATGAATAATAAATTTAAACAAAATCACAATAATTATGATATCATATAACAAATTAATCCAAACATCACATTCAAATGCATTAATAAAAATTTAATTAATATGAATACTGTTATAAGATGTGTCGACTTTTGATGAATAATGAATTTAGAAAAATCACAATAATTGCACTGTCACAGGTCGATGTTTCTAATAATACAAAATGAACACCAGTGTGTGTCAGTTACTGTACAACGGGGTGTTTGTATGATAGGTGTGTTTCTATGACCTATGGGCACCGCACAAATACCAATACCAATTATAAATCTCGGTGCATTTGTGCGATATTGTGCACCGGTATGTTTATGTGAGACTACGCATCGGTACATTTGCACGATCTATGGGCACCGCACAAATACCAATACGAATTAGAAAAATCATTGTGTTTGTATGATATTGCGCACTAGTGCGCTTCAATAAGACTATGTATCAGTGCGTTGATATGACATATGGGCACCACACAAATCCAAATACGTATTAGAACAATCGGTGTGTTTGTCTTATACTACGCATAGGTGCGCTTCTATAAGACTACGTACCTGTGCGTTGATACAACATATGGGCACCGCAAAAATCCCAATACCAATTAGAACAACCTCGTGTGTTGTATCAACTACAGTGTGCCGGTGTGGTTATATACCTTTGCGGCCCAGTACATGCATCTTCGACCACCCCAGGCCGACCGTCTATATGACACGCACCGGTGTTTTGATACGTTAGTAGCGCACCAAAGAATAAAACATCTGTAATAATTCCAGCCACCCAAGTTTTTTAGTTGTGTTGATATTCCGTTAAACGCTCCTCCAAAGCCTCCGTTACCAAAAACAGATGTTGTAGCAAATGCTTTTTTGACAAATTTGGACAATTTTATAACACTAAAAATCTCCTTTATAACCTCTGCTAGAGGGTCTAGAGGGTCTTTTCCTTGTAGTGATACCCTTTCGAGTCATTACTACTTTTTAGGAGCCCACCCTTTTTGTCTTACCTTAATTAATTAAGTCTAATTATTTGTATTAAAATATAAAACAAGTATGCAACTCTTTTCAAAAACATGAGTATAAACTTAGGCTTTAGAAGGAAGACATGAGCTCTTAGCTACATCACAAGTGGTATGCTTTAAGTATTGTTTCTTCATTTGCGTTTCAATCTCTTTGTATTTAGGTGATTTTTGTTCAGAGACAATGTTTTATGGGGCTTCTTTTAAGTAGAAACACTGACAGAGGTTCATAATACTTCTTGGTATCGGAGAAATATTTGATTTAAGTTATTGAAGGTTGAATATTACTGCATTGGTCAATTCTAATGATATACGAGTATTTGAATGTGTCCCTTTGAGCTTGCAGTAGCGAGATTTGTTTCGTTTGATTATTTTATGTGTTAGCATGTGGCCACGTAGTCTTGTAAATGAGGTCATTTGTTAAAGAAGTTCATTGAGCAAAATTTAATCTGCCAAGTCTATGGATACCTTATCTGAACATTATCTTTTTATGATATTAATGAAGAATTTTTCACTCTTCTTACAATCTTGTGTCTTCATAATTATTTTTATATTCTTATTTATCTTGTTAACTGTAATTTGTATATTGTATATTACAATTTTATTCTTTGTGATGTATGGCATAAAGGAGAAGCAGTAATCTTATTTTGCAATTGATTATGGTTGATTGTTTGTTTGTGAGTTTAGCTTGAAATACAAACTATTGATTATTATTCACTTAAATGACATACTTTGGTTACTTGTAAATATTTTGTAGAATTTAAAGGTTTTTTGTTTTGATTTTATGTTATTTATCTTTATTTTGATACTTTAATGTTGTATCATATCACATCAGCTTTAAATTGGGCTACTCTCCCATATACTTGGCCTAGCCAGCCTAAGGATTTGAGGGTTGTTCTAGATTTGACCTAAAGATACTCCAATTTCCTTGTTTGATGCATCTGTGTGAATGTGAAAGGGAAAGGTCTAATTAGTATCTCCAAGAACAATTTTTTTCATTAAATTTTCCTTGATTCTCTCAAATTCATTTTGGCATGGATCTATCATGAAACACTTGGCATATTTAATCATAAAGGAAAACAAATGAGAGTAAATTTTACTAAAATCCTTTACAAAACCTCTTATAGTATCCTGCAAAACCTAAGAAGCTTCAGAAATCTCTTTTTTTTTATGTACAATAAGGTGGTTGATGATTTCCACCTTGCTATGATCCACTTGGATCCATTTTGAGGAGGAATTGTCCTAGAAAAACTCCCTCATTCATTATGAACAAGCATTATTCATGGCTTAAGGAGAGTTTCATCACCCCACATATTTGCAATACCTTGCTAAGAGCTTCTTGAAAGTAATTACCATAGGGTGTGAAGTCATCCATATAATTTTTTACTGAATCATGTACAAGATCAGAAAATATACTAAGAACAATCCTTTGGAAAGTGACAGGGGAACTCCATAGGCAAAATGTAAGGAAATTATAAGAAAATGTCCCCAAATGAAAATTCAAAGGGGTCTTATCCTAACCTTCAATATTGATTTGGATCTGATTATACCCACTAAACCCATCCAAGAAGGAATTTTTTTTTCACGGAAAGCACATCAAGGAATTGGTCAACGAAGGGCAAGGGAAAACGATATTTCCTTGTGGCTTTATCGAATTCCCTATAATCAACAGAAATTTTACATTTTTCATTTTTTGGGGAACAATAACCGAAGGAGATACCCATTCACTATCTAAAATCAGATAGATGAATCTCACATCAAGTCATTTCTCAATTCTTCTTTAATCATGTCCTTTAAAGCAAGATTCATTCACCTTTGAGGTTGGAAAATGGGCTTATGATATTATTTTATGTATATGTGATGGGTGCATACAAATGTATGTATACCTTTCATACCCTTGTAATCCCATTAAAATGCATTAATGTGTTGCATCAAGATAATGAGAAATTGATCCTCTAGATGAACTAAAAGTGAGGAGATAATTTTTTACAAATTGGAGGGTTTGATTTCCACCATTTTTATGTTTTTTATATCATAATAAATAGTCGATAATTCTACCCATAAGCTGTCCTTAGAGAAAATATTTTGTCCTAGAGATAACTCTTTCATCCCATCATTTTTCATTGCAGCATCATACTGATTTTACATAAACTTGTCAATTAAGTCATATTCATCACCTTGTTGTTGTGGACTATTTCTATGGTAAACACTAGATAAGGTGATGAGGGATCACGATCCTCTTTTTCTTCTTCTACTACCCATGTAGGAAAATCATCTTAAAGATAGGTTGAGATGGGGGATATAGCACAAGTTTTTTTCAAGGTTTCCCATTAGTAATTGTCATGATTCCATCCCTAAAGTTGATATATGCACCAATAGTAACTAACCAAGGTCTCCCTAGAATGAGTATATAACCATTGAACTTGGTCTTAGGTTGAAGGACAAGGAAATATGTGTGATATTCCTAGGTGTATATGGAGATCATTACATCTTCAATTATTCTTTTTGTCTCTATTGTGGATCTATTACCAAGATGTAGCATAGTAGCAGTATTTCTCAAGGACACTTAGAGGTTGAGATTAAGCATAGTTTCCCTATTCATGACATTAATTGTAGCTCCGCTATAATGAAAATGTCTTGAACTGCAATAATTTTTATATGCACATCTATCACTTGGCTTCTAGGATCTAAATCCTTAGGAATAACTACTCACCTAAGCAGAGGATTAACTATCTCCCTAATAACATTGGTGGTAGGAGCATCCCTACTCTTACTTTTGGGCCTTTAAGGACATTCTTATTTGATGAATTTGTTATAGATGGGAACATCCTTGATGGCTTGGAGGAGAGGTATTTTACACACATATTTTCCATTTCTCCTATAAGTTCAACCTCTTCTAGGGTGTGTGTCTTTTGAGTTGCCAACTTTTCAGGACAAGGATGTTTTTGGTGAACAATCTAAGGCATAGGATCCCCCTTCCCTTTCTCATGATCTTCATTTTTAAAACGTGGATGGGAATTTGGAATAAATTTCCATAACCTAAGGTTAATCTCTTGTACCTATACGGAATAGGTTTGGTAAGTAGTCTCGCTACTGTAAATAGGTTGAGACTGCTTTTTATTAGGATTGATATTTGATTGAGCAGGAATATTGGGTTTCTTCGGAGGAAAACTCTAGGGTAATTTTTGTTACTAGGGAGGAGGCATCAGAGTAGGTGGTTGGGTCACTTGGGGTCTCCATCCTTGTGATGTATTACCCCATTGAGGATGTTGGTTGGAATAAGGCTAGAACGAAGGAACAACTGGTTCAAGACGAACAACAAGTTGAGGAGAATATGGACAAGGAGTTGGCATGAGCCAAGGTGAAGGATTAGGAGGGTACCAAGGCCAATATTGAGCATTGTAATTATGCTTGAAATGAGAAGGGAAATGTATTCCTTGTTCAAATTGTCTTGGGGCTTCTAGTCTCTTCCTATTTATGAAGCATAATTGCTCCATGCTCCCTTTTGTTCCTTTGTAAACAAACTTCAAACTAGGTAAGGATGTAAACTTGTTAATAGAATGATTTTCTTCACACAGATAAAAATATATATATATAATTCAAAGGACATTCATTCATAGGGTGTATCTTTGTGCACTGGGCAAAAAACACAACCAATGTTTTTTTTTGCTTCTTCTTTCTTTTTCCTAATTTGCAAAATACCCATCTAAATGGAAAGTCTGTGTAATATTTATGTTTTCATATCTCCTAGAATTCATAATGTTTCATTTTTATTAATCATAGAGGAAGAAGAAGGATTTACCAAGCTCTTTTCCTTTCTTTATTTTCTCCTAGTGGCTCTAAATGGTTTTAAAAACTTTCTTAATCTCATCGTAGGTGTGTTGGTAGATATATCCATTAGCCAATAAGTCGAGAGTTTCCATGAGATCCTCTGTAACTCCTATGAATACTACAAGAATTAAAGAGTTTGGTCCCAAAGAACATATATGTGCCCTTCTGTAACTTATTTGGAACCTTTCCTCATAATCCTCTAAGGACTCATTTTCCCCTCGAGTCATTTGGAAATTTTCATCTATGGTGTCCCTTGCTCTACAATAATCTCAATTATTAGTATTAAAATCTCGTTGCATTTGGCCCCAAGTGGTGATAGTATTACCTTCAAGGCGCATGAATCACCAGATAGTTGTATCCATCAAGGTGGAAGGGAAAAGCTTGAGCTTTTGAGCTTGAGTAATTTTCTATATACTAGGTCACCATATGGCATATTTCCATGTTTAGGCATGACATGTCATTTTTTTTATTTTGGGCACACTATGCCATTTGTTTACAAGTGTACATTTGAGAATTTTGATCATATATATGTGTTTGTGTGTGTGTGTGTGTCATTGATGGTGTTGGGATTAGGTTTTTAAAGACATGTCAATTATACATATTCCTAGTGGTACATGTTGTTGACTATCCCAAACAAATTGCAAGATGTTCTATCCATTAGGGCACACTTCTCCAAGTGTATACTAAATCTAAATATTATTTTTTTGCAATAATTTACACAGTAACATAAATATGTTTGTTTATCTTCAAGTTCTATATTAAATCACTTTATAATCTCAACCCTATGCTATATTAAATCAACATGAATGGTAAATATTTGAAATTACTTAATAATGAAGAAATGCAAGAAGAAAAATCAAATTTTTAGACAAAAAATTTTGGATAGATATGTACATTATACATCTATGAAGAAATGAAATATATATGAACAAATATATCACAAAATTGGTACAATACCTAGCTCTCAAGATTATTGCAAGGTAAAGTCATTATTGCAAGTGTTTTTAAGAAGTGTAAGGTTAAACATCTTCTTCATTCTAATGGCTTCTTTGATAATCACTATAATATAATATAATGTAATATATTCTCTTACTTTATGTGTAATACTATGTTATAGAAATAGAGCACTGATAGACCCGGGTTGGTAAGTTTAGAAATGAATAAGCTTAACTATAAAAGTGAATTGGGATGAGAGGAGGAGGTAGTAGAATACTAGGTAAAATGTAATTATTACATTCTATCTAATATTTATGCCTACCTTCATCTACCTTATTAGCTTTCTAAAATTATTAGGAAAAATATAATATTATTGCTACTTAAAGTACTCTCCATCTCAATATAGTAATGGTGTTTAAATGTAATGTTTAACATTTTGACTAAATCAAATTACTTAACAATAAAAATTAAATTAAATTAAATAAAAAAAATAAAATTAATATAATGTAAAATTTTAAATTAGTCAAACTAAAATAAAAAATATGAATAACTAAATATAAAAAACCCTATTACCCTATAAAATTCTCCGAAATGGTGAAATCTGTAGACTCTTCCGGCAATGGGACGTGCGAGCCCTTGTCAGAAAACCTCCACGCCGTCGACCCTGTGAGCTCTGACCTTCGCCGCTAGGCTACCTCTGGCCTCGTCCGCTCGGTGGACCCCATCACTCTGTCGCTTACCCTTGCCATCCGAGCGCCTGCGGTACTGTCATTTGAATTTGGAAACCCGCTTAAACACGAGCTTGAACCCCATCTTTTATATTCTAACCTGGCTTGAAATTAGAAATTGAATCCACGACATTCATATTGTAAGTTGATTTGGAATTTGAGATTGTCCCCATAATAAAGGCCCGGGCCCTCCGCGAAAGCTCCATGTCGTCATACATGTCCAGCAAGAAAATGATGGAGATCAACCCGGAGAACGCCATCATGGAGGAACTGAGAAAGAGACTCCACAACCAACCATGACAAATCAGTGAAGGATCTGGTGATGTTGTTGTTACCTCGGGGTCCAGCATGGAGGAGGCAAACACATTCGTTGCCAGAATTCACAGGATGATCAAACTTTTCCTAAGCATCAACGATGAATCCAACAAACACCACGGGCTACTATTGATCGTCTCCATGAGACATATATCTAACTTGAAGGATTCCTGGTTCTTCTTTATTTATCGTTGACTGCTATTTGAGAAAGAAATAAATAATGAAATCAATGGTTTCCCATAGCCTCAACGACGTTTGAACATGGGGTAGAGACTAAATCAAAGACTTCTTAACGTTCATAGCCAAATTAGTTATGTTGGGGTGGAATGCGTTCATTCTGTGTGTGTTAAGGTTGAATGAAGAAATACTCGAGACTTTTGCCTCTTTAAACCAATTGTTCTAAGTGCTTCGTTGGAGTGTTTCTTTATTTCTCTTCCATCTTAGTAACTATAGACCTTGAGATCTTTGAAATGTAACTACTCTGGTGTGCGCAATATATTAAGGCTCCTCAATGTTTATGATATTTTTAATGGATGATGACATTTAGATGTTAATTTTTTTTAATAGGTTTAATCTCTTTCAATGGTTTAAATATTCCAAGGCTATAACATTATATTGTTTGAATATATATTTAAAAAAAAATTAAGAGGTTTTATTTAAAATAGGGTTTTGAGAATAAGCTTTTCTCAGAGTTCGTTTTTTTTTTTTAACCTTTTAATATAATGCCATAACTTAGATATAATTTTTATAATATATATATATATATAACTTTATAAACTAGATCATTAGTATATAATTTATTTATATTTATTAATTATATTTTTAATAAATTTTATTTAATTAAGAAATAATTTTTAATTTTTATAATTTAGAAGATACAAAATTCAAGAAATAAGTTCATATATATATATATATATATATATATATATATATATATATATATATATATATATACTATTTTAATTGTAATATTGTTTAATATTGTTTTTTATCATTATTTATTTAAAAGATTTTGTTTATAAATACCTAATTTCGTGAAATGGATGTCACTATTTCACCTAGGTAACTTGGTATAAAAGACTATCTTTATTGCACTTGGGTACAATCGGTAACTTAGTAGAAACTGATGTCATTATTCCACCTACCTATTTAAACATACCACTTGAGTTAAATTTCATTGACCAAAAAATTAATATTATTAATGAAGAAAAGTCTTATATTAATGTCACTATTCCACCTAGGTATTTAAATATACCACTTGAGTTAAATTTCATTGACCAAAAAATTAACATTATTAATGAACAAAAGTATTATATTATTCAATATAAATTACTATAATTGCATCATTCTGAATGTATAGCTCTCACCTAACATACATAAAACACAAACACATTCCAATAAAAATGGCAATACATTATTTAATTTTTTTATAAGATTACAAACAATAGCATGGAACACAACAATCATTCCCATAATAAACAACATATTTATTTCGTTGTATGATTATCTATAATAAAAGGATAAATAAAGCCTAAATAAAAAGAAAAAGTTTTATTAATGTATAATTAATTCCGGATCCATAACATACATAAAATACAAACACATTCCAATAACAATGGCTATATATTATTTATTTTGTTATAAAATTACAAATAATAGCATGGAACACTACAACCATTCCCATATTAAACAACATATTTATTTTGTTGTATGATTATCTATAATAAAAAGATAAATAAAGGCTAAATAAAAAGACAAAGTTTTATACATGTATAGTTAAGGATCCATTATATATATATATATATATATATATATATATATATATATATATATATATTTTGTGCTATTTTTGTATTAACAAATAAGTGATTTTTCAAAACAATTATTCATAAATTTAAAATACGACTAAAAAAAAAAAAAAATTATTATCATTGATTCAATCAAAATATAATTATAATTTAATACTTGACATATAATTGTATAATAATCAATATTAATGATGAGGGGTTATATTAACATTGATATATACATATACGTGTTGTCTACGTACACTACTCTCAAAACATACATACTCTCTCAAAACATATATACTCTTTCTCCATATTTATCTCTCTCCCTTCCTCTACTTAATGATGAGGGGTTATATTAACACTGATATATACATATACACGTTGTCTATGTACACCACTCTCAAAACATACATACTCTCTCAAAACATACATACTCTTTCTCCATATTTATCTATCTCTCACTCCCTCTACCTCTCCCTCCCTCTTTCTCTCCCTCCTTCTCTCTCTTCCCCTTATCTCCCTCTCTCCCCCCTTCTATCTCTCTTCCCCTTATCTCCCTCCAGCACGTCTGCCAGCAGGTCCACAAAATCTTCGACAAGTTTAGTAGAATTTGTTGCATCTCATGGAGGAACTCAACGCAATGGGGACCATTGCTTCCTAAGGGGGGAGGAATGATCCAGGTGGATATTGGTGGCCACCCACCTATTCCATTTGGACCCCCACCATCGGTTCTTTTAGTTTTTCAGTTTGAGCACAACTTACTATTTTTAGCAGTTTTTCAGGTCATGAACTTCTAGAGACGTTTTGAGGCCCTAAACGACGTTTTTTTGGAAAACTGGGAGCAACATGGAAGTTCCTTTGATTTTTGTCACATCAAAAGTTGTATTCCTCGGATAGATCATTCTAACAAGGCATTTAGCGTATCAAACAAAGATCCTATGCCAAAGTTACATCCCCGGGAAGTTGATGTACCAATTTACCCAAACGGGGCCGATAGTTTTGGCGCTTCATCTCCTTAGGTTAGGTTTTTGGATATTTATGGTTTCCCATTGTTTCTCAACAATAAATAGGACTTTGAGCCTCATTGTAACATAGTTCAGAGGCTTGTAGCCGCCACATCTCTTCTCAGAGATAAGATACCAGTGCCCTAGCTAGTTTATTTCTATTATGTCAGTAAACATATTTCAGTCTTTTGATTTTAATGAAATGAAGTTTTATTTCCCCTTCATCTCTGCATTTATGTCTATTTCTGTATTTTCTTGCGTTCCTACATAAATGCGAATCAGATAAAGTCTTATCAAGTGTTTCAAAGAGTATTTTGAATAACAAATAATTTTCAATCTAAAGATTTAATAAAAGTTTTCAACTCAAGAATTGACCTCTCAAATCTTGATGTTGACATTGAGCCTTCACCTGAATCTGGTTCAAGTTAGATATATGTCTCATGGAGTCGACTAGTAGTAGCCCGTGGTGTTTGTTGGATTCATCGTTGATGCTTAGGCAAAGTTTGATCATCCTGTGAATTCTGACAACGAATGTGTTTGCCTCCTCCACACTAGACCCCTAGGTAACCAGAACGACTTCATACAACAACATCACTAGAACCTTCACCAATTTTTCATGCTTGTCGACTCTCTTTCTCAGTTCCTCCATGATGGCGTTCTTTGGGTTGATCTCCATCATTTTCTTGCTAGACATGTATGATGACATGGAGCTGTCGTGGAGGGCATAGGCCTTCATTATGGGGACAATTTCAAATTCCAAATTAACTTACAATATGAATGACGCGAATTCAATTTCAAATTTCAAACCAGGTTAGAATATAAAAGGTGGGGTTCAAGCTCGTGTTTAAGTGGCTTTCCAAATTCAAATAACTGTACTACGGGTGCTCGGAAGGCAAGGGTATGTGGTGGTGACAGAAAGAGATGGTGAGGGAAAGCAGTGGAGTGATGGGGGGTCCACCGAATGAACAAGGATGGAGGTAGCCTAACAGTGAAATCCAGAGCTGACAGGGTTGATGATGGTGAGGTTTTCTGACAGGGGTCACACGTCCCATCACCGGAAGATTCGCGAGGAAGAGTCAACGGATTTCTCCGTTTCGTAGAGTCGTAGACTCTTCCAATAAAATATGGCCCATGGTATTGAGGACCCATGGTATTCATGTGGAATGTATCCTATTTAACAAGAGAATTTAAACTAGCATGGATCCATCTTAACTCCGAATCTACCAGGCACAAAGGGATTAAATCTCTTTTTACTCTAAAGAGGTTTGCATATCAAAATATTTGATCCCTCTAGGTGCTTGGTAGATGTGGAGTTAAGATAGATCTAGAGTGGTAATATTATATTTTACCCAATATTTCTCCTCAATTCTTGCGCTTTTTATTGTAATTTTTCTTTATATTTGAAGTTTAAAATTAAACAAACTCAAATTATAAAATTAGCACGGAAATATTGAGTAAAATATAATATTTCGATTGGGGGGTGATGATAAATATTAGGTAAAATATAGTAATATTAATTAGTAATTGCCCACTCCTAACCACTTTTTAATGGGTGAGAGTAGTAATAAATATTGGATAAAATATAATACTATAATATTATATTTTATCCAAGATTTCCTCTCACCCAAATATGTTTTTTTATTAAAAAAATCTTTATATTTGAGGTTTATAAGTAAACTTAAGTCCTATGTAAACACTTGATCCTAGTATTGTAGAGATGTTGTAATGCTTAACATTTTGACTAGATCAAAATAAAATAAAAAAGCATAAAATTAATAATTATATTTATAATTATAATTAATATTTAATAATTAAACTAGTCTAGATTCACATAAAATTAATACTTATATTTATAATTATAGTTAATAATTAATAATTAATATTCTAAACTATCATTTTAACTCCCCATCTATCAAGCATCAAGAGGCATCACATTTCTTGATATGCAATATTTTTTAAACTGAAAAGAGATTTGATCTCTTACCACCCTTAGGTAGATTCAAAAATAAGATAGATCTAAGCTAGTATTAAAGTACATGTAATTCTATCTTAAATATCACAATACAAAATAAATAACTATGTGGCCATTTTCTCTCCTGGATATGCAGACTCTAGTTGGTGTCTGAATGAACTCCTCCTGATGCTGGAATCAAGAAAGACGATTATCCTTGTATTTTATGGTGTCAAGCCCTCTGAGCTTAGGTGGACGCAGGGAAATCATGGAAAGTATGTTGAAGCCCTACAATCACTGGCAAATAAGACGAGTTATGATGATCAATCTCGCCAAAAGAAGTTGAGATATGACTCCAACACCATTGCCAGTTGGAGAAATGTTGTTGCTAGTGTTTCACACATAAGCGGTTTCGAGCTGGAGACCTGCAATGGGTGAGAACTCCACCTCATCTCTCGTGTCACGGTATTGTATTTCTTTATGTTTGGATAGATACATGTAAAGGTTTTTTTCTTAATAGCTTTATTTTTTTTTGTTGTGAATAACCAGTGATGAAGGGGAGTTGCTGAATCTGGTAGTTGAAGGGGTTTTGAAGAGAGTGAAAAAGACATATTTTCATGTAGCCAAATATCCAATAGGTCTAGATGAAAAGGTACAACATTTTGAAAATGAAATATTATTGCAGCAGCAAGAGAAGAGTGGAAAACCTCCAGTCCTGGGAATTGTTGGGTTGGGTGGTCTAGGAAAAACAACCTTAGAAAAAGAACTCTTCAATCGAAAGAGTTCGCAGTACAATAGATCTTATTTTCTATCGAATGTAAGAGAAAATGCAGTTAAGGGAAATATAATTTCATTGCAGAGAAAACTTCTTAAGGGTTTGACTGGATCAGATCCAGAAATAGACGGCATCGATCAAGGTATGGAGATGCTCAAACAACATCTCTCCTCTTGTCATGCCTTAATAGTTGTAGACGATGTAGATCAAGTGGATCAGATTGATTCACTTTTTCTCGATCAAACTGTTATCCCATCAAATAGTTTAGTATTGATTACATCCTGATATAGAGATATTCTCACAAGCTCAGGAATTGAAAACTCGTCCATTTATAAGTTAACTGGGTTGAATGAACAACAGTCCCGAGAAATTTTCTGCTTCCATGCCTTCAAGCAGCCCTACCCACTCTCACAATTTGAATGTTTTGTAAATAAGTTCTTAGAAGCCTGCAAGGGATTGCCTCTCTCTTTGAAAGTGTTTGGGGCACTTCTTTGTGGAAGGAAGAACGAATCTTATTGGGAAGACCAATTGGAAAAAATTCAACAGATACTCCCCTCAGAGATAAAGCAGAGACTACAAATTAGTTACGAGGCACTGGATGTGGAGGAGCGGGAGATAAGATAAAATATCACACTGCAAACTCTATATAAATTCTATATTCAATCAAAGATGTTACATACATATTTATACAAGCAATAGTCTCAAGATAGGAATTCTATCTTGGACGTACAGTAATGTGGTTGAGAGATTCTCTCAACCACACACTAAACTAGAAAAAATATAGTTCTAGCTACTTCCTATTATGTAGGAAAAAACTCCTCAAATAGGAAATTACAACCATAGACAAGTAGGAATTAAATATTTCTAGCTCCCCCCCTTAATGACTACTTGTCATGATGTTAATTCACAAAGTCTGGTTGTGGTCAAACATAACAAAGATATGTCGACGTCCATATAAAAGAGCAACCATCCATCGGAATGCATGGGTACCAACCTCTGCAACCGCTAGTCCTGTAGGATGTCCTTCGCATACATGATTCTGTCGACCATTATCACTTCATATATGTACCTAAAAATCCACCACCATCAGGCGAATTGCATGTGCAGAACCTCCAAAACAAAGAGAGATCAACGCCTTTCTAAACCAAATATTCATATCCAAATAACAATCGCTAACAGTTGCGCTGATTGCGCCTTTCGACGCAACTGTCAGATAGAAAAATGTGCCGACCCTCTTGTGCTCAGACACACCAATGTCTGAGACCATGAGCCAGGCGTTACTGCAGTCCACCAGCTCAACCGAGCACAAAGCTCTTGTGTACACGCGGCCACAAAGGCACTTTTAGCCACAAAGGCTATCCAGCCACAAAGGCTCTATATGTGGTTTCTGGCTCACCACTAATCAGCCACAAAGGTGATATATGTGGTTTCTGGCTCACCACAAACCATCACTTTATAGTGACAATAGATGGTTTCAGGCTGACCATAAACCATTACAAAGTGGTTTTAAGATCACCACGAACTTTCAAATGCCTTTATAAGGCTTACATTCCATACTTCAACATTTTGGAGTTTCTGGGTACATATAATGACCATTACAACAACCAACTAGACTTGCTTATAACATGCTAGGGAGTCTATTCCACAAATCCACACTAACTCAAACAAACATCTACTTTTTTGTCCATCATACTAGTTGTTGTTGCTTCATTACCTCCTCTTTCGTTGCTCACATCTTGGGCATGTTTGTCGTTGTCAAATAAACTCTTGGAACTCCACGTTTCACCTGTCATTTGTTAGAGTAGCTAATTCTAACAAAATAACTTCACCTACATTGAGTTAGCTAAGCTCAATAAGGCTCAATAACTTTAAACATGATTCCAAGAAACTAAATAAAAACTCTTCACATTAATTTCCCTCTCTACCCAAAGATGATTATTTCCCAAACATACCAGCAACCATTCCAACGATACCTGTGAGGGGTCAACTGATAAAGAAACCGGATTGACGAGAAGGCATAGGCACTCACAGCCACATGAAGAGAACACAATTTTCCCTTCAAAAACAATAATCCAGGACTCCACAGTCCAATCCTCTGTCATCCACAAATTCACCTTTTCACAGTATCAAGGTTTGGTAACTGCTTCCAAGCATGCCTCCTCATGCTCGCTGACATACTGCAACAAATAAGACCCATTGTCAAGCTAATCTCCTCACAATTGAACATGCAGATATGTCTCCATCACAGTGAGCACACACAAACTCGATCATCCTGTTAGTCATCAGTATTTTTTACTTGTTGGTGATGACTAGTTGTAACAGCCAAGTTTTCCAAAAGCCGATCTAAAAATTTGTCAAATTTGCCAGCTGGGAAAACACCTATAAAACTTTTTTGCCCTCCTACCTTTCAATCCGCCCATGACGAGATGAAACCTCATTATCAAATCCTACCTAGCCTCAGCCATACTAGCCAGCCCATCAGCTCTAAAGAGGCAATCCAAATCCGTTCAAAGAGTCTCCCCTAAGTTAGAAAGTGGCGCTTTAAGGCATTTCTCCCTTGGAAAACTATCCAAGAGCCAAAAACCCTCCATCTGCTATAGACCAGTCATAACAGACCTCCCACTCTACTAATAAAGTTGGTTATAGCCCTAGGTCGTGCCACTAACACACCCTTAAGTCTCAGCAATACATAGACCATAAGTTAAGCTGATTTTAAGTGTTTTTACAGTGTTTGATGGATCTTTCAAGGACAAAAACATACCAGCATCTCAGAAGACAATTTTTGGCTCCACATGAGGAGACAGTTGCTTCTCAATGTGATCTTGAGCCTGGGATGCAGCTACAGAGCAAAGAGTTTTTCATCAAGCTCATGCGACCACATTCAAAGCCTGAAAGGATAGTAAAATGAAAAACAACACTGTCAAGAGGCTAATGATATGACATGGCTAAGAACCTCCTTCATCTATAAGCAGAGGGTTTGAAGACTGAAGAACCTCCTTCATCTATAAGCAGAGGGTCAAGAGCGCCTCCTTCATCTACAAGCAGAGGGCCAAAGCAGTGACTGATTTCAAGGTTTGACTGATCAAAAGATGAGTGGTAAGAATAGTAAGAGATAGTTGAAACAGAGAAATGATGTAAAAGACCAAGAAGGAAAGCAGGGGTACCACTGCAATCCAAAGGGTTAAACTTGTCTCTTATCAGGGTCTCTTTCAAAAAGGCAGTCTGGAGCCCAAATAAAACAATTTTGCTGATGATTAAGGGACAGGTCATTACACAGGCAAATGATGATGATTATGTTTCAAAGGATACTGATCTCCCTACTCATAAGAGGATGTCCTTCAGATTACTCATCATAAGTTGACAAAGGAAAATTTGAGTTCAGTTTTTCCCAAGAAAGAGATGGGTAGAGCATGAGAAAATGCAACTGCATTTTTTGCACCCACAGTCAGAAAATGAGCTTAAAAGACACTTGACAGTCAAATACTTTTCACAGTAGGGCATTATCGCCTTTAAAGCATCCAGAGCAGACACATTAGTTTAAGGTTCAAAGGGTAAATCTACCTCCTTGCAGAATGACTAGAGTTGCCTCATCATCATTGGTACATTGCTGAGTAGTTTGTCCAGGATTGAAAATACCATTAAAGGTCTAACAGTGGCAGAAGTTACCTTTCAAACATATGAGCACAGTGAAAAGATTTTGACCTTTTAAAATATGTTTTTCTAAATGAATAGGTTGATACCTATTAACGTTGTTTAAAGGCATGGACATCCTTTTGCCAACATTGTTCAAAGAATGGGCCCCTCATGGCATTGTTAAAATCATTTTGTTTTCAAAAAATGAACCAAGGCATTGTTTCAAAGAGCAACACTTTCAAAAAACCCTCACAAGTCAAAGTCAAGGGGTTTTCGATTTGTTTCATTTCAAAGGGACAAGAGACCGTTGTAGAACCTCTTTAAAACTCTCAAAACACGAGACCAACTCCCTTTTTGCTATTCACTGCATTGAGATAAGAGTTTGGAGCAAAATCACAGAATTTTCCGGGCTTAAGGACCGCGCGGCGCACCTGTACACTTGCGCAGCGCGCTCAGGCACAATTTTTCAACAGGCTTACACTGCCATGCGGCGCGCCTGTAGCGGTGCGCGGCGCGCCTGTAACTTCTAGTCACAAGGGCCCGACAAGTGACTCGACTGTGTTTTGCGCGGCATTCTCTCCTTCTAAAGTGCCGCGCATAAATCCAACATTCGAGATGCCTCCAAACAACTCCTGAAGCGGATCAAACTCCTCAAGAAGCATCATCATCGATTTCAAAGGTATTCTATGTGCCTATTTTCTCTTTTAAGACTGTTAAGACAAAGTGAAAGTGTTAAAAATCACAGTCTAAACCACAGTTTTGAGTTTTGTGTGAAAAACGAGATTTGCTGTGGTTATGTTGGCTAGAGGTGAAACATTAAAGAGTGTTGAATTTGCATTGATGTGAAAAGCCATTGTAGCTGCCCTCAAAACTATGATGAAAGATAGGAGCACAGGGCTTTAAAGGGTGAAACAGTAGGTCAATTTTCAAACACAGTGATCACTAGATGAGCATTTTTGACCTTCCAAAAGTCTCCTCTGTATGTTAAAAAGAAAAAAAATGGTGTTTGGCCTTTCAGTTCCATAAAGCAGAGTCAGTGAGGAAGCTGCCACTATAATTCAAAGGTGTTTTTTTTGTCAAACTTTTTGTAAAGAACAGTGAAGTATAAGGAGGGAAGTGCTTTGGTTAAAGGAGAGTTTTTTTGTTTAAACTCCTATAGGTTTTTGAGCTCACACCAAGAAAAATAAGCTCTGTCACCTTATCCTATTACTCAGTGACCTTTGACTGTGCATCTTTATTGACTGTGTTTTTGTTCTTGAGTTTACTTGTTGAGTGACATACCAAGTGAAAAGCATTGTTTTGGAAAGGACAGAGAGTTGTGTGTTAAAAGGGCATTTCACACTACATTTGAAATCATTATTGCTTGATCAAACAGTAAGTTGACAGGCTGAGACAGAGTTTTGTTTGAAGAAGGCATTTCAAAAACTTTGAGGCATTTTGGTGTTTCAGAAGCACATCTAGAACAAGATGCCTCCCAAGCAGTGATAGAAGGGTAATGGCTTGTTGAATGTTTATAAAGGGCTAGGAGACAGTTAAAGGGAAAACGCACTTGTTTTTTCAAAGACTTATCATAATAGAATGTGTGTAGAGGGTATTTAACAGATCTGAAGGAGTCTTTGAAAACATGATCTCAAAGAACACCATGTCCAATCAAAGCTAAAAGAAGCAGTGATCTCATAAAAGAAAAATGATGATTGGGAAGAGTGTTTTTATCAGTTTAAAGAGTGTTTTGTTCAGTCTTTTAAAATGACAGTGATTTCATAAAAGCAGTGTTTGAGGGGAAGGTTTTTGTGCTAAAACAAAGGGGACTTCTTTTCAAGAAACCACAGAAATGTCTTATTAAAAGCCTCTTGACTCAAACACAGTACTAAAAGGGACGACTTTAGTGATGATGAAGAACAAGGCAAAGAGGCTAAACATAGCAGTGATAACGAAGAGCAAAGTGATGGGTAGTAAGGCATTGATGAAAGATAAACAAGGTAGCCCTCAAGCAAGCAATGATAAGGGCCAACAAATACAAAACATGGATCATGAAGGGCATCCTCCAAAGCATGTGCCAGCTGCCTCTCCTAGGCAAGGGGCCATGACTTCTTCACCAAAGCTAGAATACCAAACAACAAAGAAGAAAACCAAGAAAAGCTCAAGGAAGCTAAAGGGAAGCGCCCAGCATGAAAAGAGAAGAAAGACACATCAGGACTTCATATTTTGGCTTCTTCTTCAGAACATGTTGCTAAGAACCCTTGAGGGTCATACTCACCGATTTTGGGCAAATTTTGACATATTTTGGTTTTTTGGCATTTTTGGGTTTTTGTTCAATACTTATGAAATTCGCCATTTCAGTTTGAGGGATCTTCAAAAGAAGAGAATGGTATCATTGGATGCCATAATTTCAGGAGCACACACTCAGCGATTTTCAGGACATTTGGAGATCATTTTCTCCCCCGAAATGGCGAAAAATGCTCGCTTTTTGCACACTCTGTCCGGTCTATCAGCGAACTGTAATTTCTGATTTTTTATATACAGGTTCAGTTTTGGAGGACTTCTAGGCATCAGATTGGGAAAATTTCAATTTTCCCTGAAAGTAGACACTTAGAGCTTTCCAACGAGCTATCATGAGCCTTGTTTTGACATCGGGAAGGCTGCCAAATGTTGTCGGCAAGTCAGGGGACCTTTTGCTGATGTAAATTTTGAACCTTTAAAAACTGATATTTTCTCATGTGCGTTTAGCTATTTTTGCTCATGAGAAGTAAGGAAAAGTCAATTTATTTCCCTTTTTTAGCATTTTTTAGATATTTTATGAGATATTTTTGTGCCTTGGGCTTTGTAAAGCCTCAAGGACAAATCTAGATATTTTGATTAGGCCAATGAGGATGCAAGTTGAACCATGAGGTTTTCCTCACTTGAGCCTATATATTCCAAAGGCTTTCATTGTAAACAAGGCTGAACTTGATAAGAGAAGCAATATATGGTCATATAAGCTTTGGAAGAAATACTTGTCTCATGCTTTTGGATTGCCTCTTGGATGT
Organism: Pinus albicaulis; assembly: GCA_034641835.2. NCBI lineage: Eukaryota > Viridiplantae > Streptophyta > Pinopsida > Pinales > Pinaceae > Pinus > Pinus albicaulis. Next base: position 1,018,390,215 of record CM076582.1, on the reverse strand, counting down.
TCTTAGATGAATGAAGAAGGATTGTTGATGGATTCCATGACTTGGTAGAATGGTATAGTGTCTCTTCTTTGTTTTGTCTTCTAGTTTTCACTCATGAATACATGTTTCTTGCTTGTTATAGATCAGTAGAGAACAAATTGAGAGATGCCCTTGGAGGCACCTCAAATTTCATGTTTCTTCATAGCTTTCATGTTTTCTTTCTCCTTATTCATATTAAAGAATTCTTAATTGCTCTTTAGTAATTTGAGGATATTGTTGCTTGTTTCATTCATAGTTCTATGTATTGCTAAGTATGATTTACGGTACGCCCTGCTTACCTATGGCTATCCATAGCTCCATCCATGAAATTATCTCTTTGACTGATTAGATTATCATTTTGTTGAACCAAAGAGGCCTAGTTTCGATCTAGCCCTTTGTCTAAGACTATGCAAATCTTGTTTTCAAAGTGCCCAATGACTTGAAGAACTGTGTTTAGGCGTTCCGGCATAGTGTTTTGAGTTGTTTGTCTGTCTTAAATGTTTTCCCCAAAGTCTGATAGCCATTTCCCGAAGTTAGAGAGTTATATATCTCTATGCATGGCTTGAATGTTTATTTCTCTATATTGATTAGCTTATAGTTACATTTTGCATGATTAATGGTTTGCCATACCATGTTTATGTCTGCTATCAAACTAGTTATGCTTGAATTCCTTTGTTGTTCACAAACTTGATGTCCATTTACCCCATTTTACCCAAAGATCCTTTCTACCTTGAATCAAATCGGCCCTTCAACAGCCTTGTATCACCATCTGATAGCTTTCTCGACCTTTTCGACCCCATAGCCTAGTTGATCTGACATCTTTTTACCTATCTTATATCTTTGATCAGTTTCATCCCTCACAACTTAAAAAAACCAAAACCAAAAAACTTACTTCATAACTAGCCTAAAATCATAACACAATGAGCAAACACACAGATATCCCTTACACAAATAGAGAGAGCCCTCTCTGAGTCTAGGAAGGCTAGGTCCTTGGGCTCCAAAGATTGGTTTGATGTTACATTGTCATTTGGTTTTCCAATCAGCTAAATCACGGGACCTTAACACATCCTCCAAGCAGTATCCTTATATGCCATTTTTTTGTCATGTCTTCATCATATCTAGTAGTAAATCATTTCTGCAAATAAATTTGTCTATTGTTGGAATGACCAATTCCAACGTAGACTCAAACTTATGACAATAGTTGGCCAAACTAAATGTCACAATAAATAACTCAACTCTTTCAACTAGATTTACATTAATGACATGACACTTTATAAAGAATAAAATTTAAGCAATGGAAAATAATAATGCAATTACTCTTTGTTGGGGCACCATGAGATCTGCGCCCTCTCCTTAACACAACAGCGTTTGACTTCTTTCCCTTCATGCTCCTTAATCACCTGTTGCATTTCCTGCTCGCATTGAACAGTAGGGATTGAATCATACATCTTATTCTTCGACAACGCAGCCGAATCTCACTTAAAAGTGCATGGAACGACCTTGAATCCAACAACTTCAAAACCAGATTTTTGCTTGGCACTCTTCTGCACTGGAACAACCCCCATTCCTTCATCCTTGGCACCAATCAGAGAATTGAACCCGAAATCCTCATACTCGTGGACCAACACCTTAAATTTTATGTGATTTATTATATAGTGGTTCTTCTCTTGATCATAACCACCCACGGGAAACCCGGTCCATTTGATCGCTATGCCATTCTGTTCGCTGTACCTCATGGCTGGGAGATTGTCAAGGATCAGATTCACTTGGTACAGATCATCAATGTTTCTGCCCTCCATCGATCCTCGCAGAAAAGAGAAAATACGTGGAGGACATGGCCTGACGCAAAGAGAGGAGAACAACTACTGAAAAAAAAATCCATCCCTCCAGCAATGAAATCATTCCCTTTTTTAAAAAACAATAACATTATCTAAGCAGCCACGCCACACGGTAGGGTCAATCGAGGCAAGCATCGTTTTTGGTTGTGGATGGACGCGTTCAGGCTTGGCAAGCTCCAAAACCAGAGCTCAAGCTCTCCCTTCGCATGCAATCAATCTGTTGTTGGAATTTGTAGATCCACCCTGCAAACCGCGGAGAAAGTCAAACTTTACATTCCATCATCTGCTCTATGGGAGGCAGCATGACCAAGACAATTCTTCCGTTAGAGCCAGGATGTGGCAGTCTTCGGCGAAGTTCACAGCCTTCTTGACAAAGAGCTTGCACCTTCAGATAAAAAATGTAGCCATATCAATTATGGATCCACATGCCACACAAACAAATACATATGCACAGCCCGCAGTGTGTAGATATCGATGTAAAATAGGTGAGGCGAGCCAGGTAATGGATCTGCTACTACACCACAGCAGCTACCCCACAAAACAGAAGATTTGATTTGATCCGCACGCTGCAAATCAAACGAGGCAGGACGCGCTCCACTACAGACTCATCGGCGACCACGAGCTCCATCAAAATTATGGGATCACCACGTAAACTCGACTTCTCTTATCTTTCTTCCATTGAAATTAAAGTGTCACTATGCACACCAACTTCACCACGGATCTCCACACACGCAGGTGATCCTGCCGTCCATACCAAGGAGGCATGCTTTAACCACACAACGCGCCAATCCGTGGCTCATCGAACAGTGGCACACTCACCGGCTTAGTCCTGTTCGAATCCCTCGATCCGCCTAAGCTCCTGTCCTCAAACAGCTCTCTCAACTCTGTTGAGCAGCAGATCTCTACACATTGAATTGTTTTCTTCCCGCTGTAGATCGACACACTATGGATTTATTCCCACGTAGCAAATCACGCGGAAATGCTCTCTTTCTTAAGCATCAAGAATATAATCACCCTGAATCTTTTCACGCTCGATCCACTTAGCTTTGACCGCCCTTCATCAGTCCACGCAACCTCACCAAATCGCTACAGCCTCAAACCGAGCTTGATGGAAAAACAAACTAAAAACAAAACTCTCTTATTTCCTATTTCCCTCAGCCCACGAGGGGCCAAGGCCCAGGCCCTTATGGCTCTGATACCAAGATAAAATATCACACTGCAAATTCTATATAAATTCTATATTCAATCAAAGATGTTACATACATATTTATACAAGCAATAGTCTCAAGATAGGAATTCTATTTTGGACGTACAGTAATGTGGTTGAGAGATTCTCTCAACCACACACTAAACTAGAAAAAATATAGTTCTAGCTACTTCCTATTATGTAGGAACAAACTCCTCAAATAGAGAATTACAACCATAGACAAGTAGGAATTAAATATTTCTAACTAGATATTCTTAGATATTGCCTATTTTTTCATTGGAAAAAACAAAGATATGGCCATCAAAATATGGGATGGGTGCAACTAGAAAGGTTTTCAAAATTTAGAAGACAGGTGTTTAGTAGAAGTGGATAGTAAGAATGTGATACATATGCATGATCACCTTCGTGATCTGGGAAGAGATATCGCCAAGGCTCTCGGATTGGTCTGTGGGGTAGACAACCTTGATGAATTGTTGCAGTCATCCCCTGTAAGTGCTAAATCTTTCAAATTTCTATAAATTATTGAAATCAAAATCTGTGTACAATACTTTTTTATTCTCCTTCTTCTCTCGTGATTGAACAGGTAATAAGCGAAGTGCGGGGAATTAGGATGGTTGGAACTCATGGAGATGATGTTGAGCATCCGAACGGAGTTTCAGAAATAAGAGGGCATCGAGGAATATTGCAACTTCCGGTTAGTGAAGATGGTCTCTTGGAGCGCATTTTGACAAGGGTGCACTTACCAAATCTCACATGGCTTCGTCGGCACAACTGTCCTTACTCTTCTCTTCCTTCATGGATTCCAACGAAAAACTTGAGGGTTTTACAAGTGTGCCGGGGTCACTTGACATCACTGTGGGAAGGCGAATGGCAGGTGCTTGGAAATTTATTGAGTTAAAAATTTGTATTGTTAATTTGCAATTAATTTTGTACCATATGATTTTCAAAAAAATTGGAAGGGTTTGTGGACAGTAATATTTCTTATAGAAGAACCACGGAACATTTTGCAGGCACCTTTGCAGTTGCGGCATTTAGATATTTCAGGCGACCTCAAGAATATTCCCAACTCTATAGGGCGGCTTCAGTACCTCGAACGGATTGCCACATATTACAATTTCGAATGCAAAATATTAAGATTGCCAGAAGAATTTTGTCATCTTCAGTCATTGAAGACCTTGGAGTTAAGCAGCTGCGTAAATATGAAGTCACTCCCAGATTCCTTTGGTGATCTAAGAAACCTCCAAAGCATCGACCTCTCATGTTGTTACAAGTTGGAGAGGCTGCCAGATTCCTTTGGTGATCTAAGAAACCTCCTTAGCAACGACCTCTCATACTGCTACAAGTTGGAGAGGCTGCCAGAAACCTTTGGCAATTTGATTAAACTTAAATATCTCGAGTTGAGGGGATGTTTCCGCTTAGCCATGTCAAGCGAAACACTAGGAAATATAAGCACGCTTGAGCACATAAATCTTGATGGCTGTAGAGGGATTGAAATATTGCCTTTCAAATTAGCGCAGCAAAAGTCGCTGGAAAAATTAGTTTTGTCATCGAAAAATTTAAAAGAATTGCCAAATGAAATTGGAAAGCGAAACAATTTGAAATTTCTGTCTATAGGAAGCCCTTTGCTGGACACGCTGCCTCCTTCGTTCAGCAACTTGACGAAGTTGAAGACATTGTGGCTACATGTTTGCAAGGAATTGAAATGTGTGCCTCCTTCTGTTGGGCTGTTGACTCAGTCGACTGAGTTAAGAATATGGAGATGTCCCATAATCAAACTTCCCCGCTCTCTCGGTGACTTGAGGAACTCGAAGACATTTCACCTGAATAACTGCAAGGAATTGAAATGTTTGCCGGCTTCTTTTGGACTGTTGAGTCAGTTAACTGAGTTGAAAATATGGAGTTGTACCATAAGCGAACTCCCCCACCCTCTCGGTGACTTGAGTAACTTGAAGACATTAGCGCTGGAATATTGCAAGGAATTGAAATGTTTGTCCGCTTCTTTTGGACTGTTGAGTCAGTTATCTGAGTTGAAAATATGGAGCTGTACGATAAGCGAACTCCCCCCCTCTCTTGGTGACTTGAAGAACTTGAAGACATTGCACCTGAATAATTGCAAGGAATTGAAATGTTTACCGGCTTCTGTTGGACTGTTGACTCAGTTAACTAAGTTGAGCATACAGAGTTGTCCCATAAGCGAACTCCCCCTCTCTCGGTGACTTGAGGAACTTGAAGACATTGAACCTGAAAAATTGCAAGGAATTGAAATGTTTGCCTGCTTTTGTTGGACTGTTAACACAGTTGAGAGTATCGAGCTGTCCCATAAGCGAACTCTCCCACTCTCTCCGTGACTTGAAAAACTTTATGAGATTGTACCTATCTGATTGCAAGGAATTAAAATGTTTGCCAGCTTTTGGACTGATGACTCACTTGACGGATTTAAAGATAAAGAGCTGTGGCATCAGCGAACTCCTCTCCCTCCATGACTTGAGGAACTTGAAGAAGTTGTTGCTGTGCAGTGAACCCAAGTTAGAAGAGCTTGCAGGGGTTGAACATTTGAGGTATTTGAAGGAGTTGAACGTAAATGGATGTGTGAAGGTAAAGAACATAAGAGGCTTGGCACAGTGCACAACGCTTCGCAGCCTTAGTCTTGATGGGTGCTCTGAGTTAGAGTACTTGGAAGGTGCTCAACATTGTACGTCTTTACGGAGTCTCTTTGTCAGAAAATGTCCCAACCTCCAGTTGGGTGGGGGAGTAGAGGAGCAGCTGCAACGACGATTGAAAGGGGGACTCCATTTAGATTTATAGAAAAGATGGTATCATGAATAGCAATGTAGAAGAAAACGATTGTGCAATGAAATTATAATTAAATCATTACAATCAGTCTTCCAAGAGTACCCATTAGTCATAGTGAGTAGCTTCATGTGCAATATGCACTAATCAACTAAAACCAAACCATTTTTAATTCTAATTTTTTGGAAAGTGTTTTAGTTTATTTTTAATTTGTTTAGCTAAAATGTGTTTGTTAACGAATAATTATTTGAATGTAAGTAGTTTTAATTTTTTGGAAAGTTTTCTAGTTTATTTTTTTATCTAATTTGTTTAGAATTTTGCAAAGATTCATTGAAATCACAAATTTGATGGGTGAATTCTTCATAATCAAATATCCCATAAGTTTTTGAGTGTTGAATCCATATATGCAATCAAAAAACCAGTTTAAACATCACTAATCAAGATTTTGCCACAATTTGTTTTCACATGACTACTCCATTAGGATGTTTTTTCCTCACCAATATCGGAATTATGAAGCATCAATTATTATTGCTATTTATGAAAAAATTTAATGATAAATTATTGATATATAATAAATAATGGTATGGTTATTGTTATTTATTAAAAAATTTACTGATAAATGATAGATTTTGGGGCATGATTTAAAATGCTTTTGTTTAAGTAAAAGTTTGTTTTTTTGGATTTAATGAAACAAGGTAAGCATGAAACTTTGTCCTTTACAAATTATTAGGGATTTATTTTAGATAGTTTGATTTTTTTAAATAATAGTGATGAGTCAATATGCATAAATTGATAATAGGTAATAATAATTTTCTTTTCTTTAATAACTAAATTAGGGTAGAATTTTCCAAAATTTAACTAATAAAAACTAATTGCTTTTCAAAAATAGTAAAATATGGGTAAGTAAAAATTTAAGTATTTATAAATTTAAAAAAAAAAAAACATTAAACCATTTAATTAAAAACATATATATTTAACTTTAATTAAAAAACATATATATTTAAATAAAAGTAAAACATAAAATATATTATTTATATTAACAATTTATTTTATTTTATTAATATTGATAAATAATTTTTAAAATAAATTGAATTAATAAAATTATTATATTTAATAATAGATTAAGTAAATGGAAAAATCAAACATAGAATCTTGAGCACTCATTTACATTATATAAACATATCAAATGAATTATCTCTATATATTATGGTATTGAAAATGAAACAAAATTATTATTTTGTGTTATGAAAAAATATGTTAATTTAATATAATATTGATTATTTAAATAATTTTATTAATGATTTTATATCAATAAAATAATAATTTAATATAAGAACGAGCACGGAGGCGGGAAGATTGAGTCCTAGGGTTTTTGACATACCCTGCAACGGCCCTGGCTCTGGTGCAGTCTGCCACACCAATGATATCTCTTCCCCCTGCGGCATATAGATCGATTTGCCGCCTGCCTCTACTAGATGACTCTCCCATCAGGGGGGGATATTATGCCTCCCCTATAGGCAATAAAGAATATGTTAACCCTGACGCTGCACAGATTCCGTCCTCTATCACTACAGAGCACCAGAATGATACTTCAGCCAAGCAACACGACAAGCCTGAAGAGCCTATGGACAATACGGAGCTGCCAAAGGCGACTTCTACTACCTGTCGACCCATTGTGGCAGAGCGTCCTAAGATAGACTTGCCAAGCCACTGTATCAATGCCCAAATACAGTACATGAAAGATCATGCGCTCATAGGCAAATTTGTCGGCTTCTGGCCTACTGAGAAAGCTTTGCATGGCTGGATAGCCTCCAAATGGAAGCCAAAGGGACATGTCACCCTTCAGTTAGGGCCAAAAGGATTTTTCAATGCCATTTTTAATTGTATTGAAGATAGAAATCGAATCTTAGATGGAGGTCCTTATTTTTTCAACTCAGCAGGCCTTTATCTCAGAGATTGGGTTGAAAGATTTAATCCAGATAAAGAAGACTTCAGTTGGGCACCAGTATGGATCAGGATGTACTCCCTGCCCCTGGAATATTGGGATGAAGAATTGCTAAAGGACATTAGCAATGGATTAGGAGAGTTCATAAAGATTGCAGAGGAAACAAAGCCCAGAAGATATACTTCGTATGCCAGAATATGTGTCTACATGCATTTGGCCAAGGCCCTCACGGATTCGGTAAGTCTTTATCATGATGACTTTGAATGGATACAACCCATAGATTATGAACATGTCCCCTTTCGATGTAGAAAATGCAATGCTCATGGACATCTCTTTCAGGATTGTCCTTTAAATCTCTCCACCAAACCTAATGTCACCACAAAAACCTCTCATGCAGAGGGGTTTAAAAAAGTTCCCAATTGCAAAAAACATCATAAGAAACCCCTATCTGCTACCAAGATTCCCCTTCATACCCCCAACATTCCTTCAACCAGTAACATCTTTGACATCCTTGTGAAGCAAATACAACTTGATAGTGATCCTCTAAGACAACCTGAGATATCATCAACGCCATCCACCTCTGCTCTCTCTACTGATCCCCCCACATCTCAAAAAACTTCAAAAACTCCTCAAGAAACTTTAAACCCCACTCTCAGTCTTAGTAAGGAAACAGATCTGGTAATCTGGAAACCTAACAGCATGGATGTAGATGGTTCAGCTCTAGAGGGAAGTCATCCCAGCCACATGGAAGAGGAACCTGAAAGTATTGATTTGGGAGATCTCAACATCTTCGGTCTTGAGGAAGCCTGCAAAAAGAAAGAGTATGACAAAATAACTGCCAGACAGATAGAAAGCTTAGAGGTGGTTCTCTTGCGAGCACAACAACAAAGATCATTGGGCATACAACCAGGCAGTCATTGGGATGGCAAAAAAATTCTTAAAGAAACCAAGAAAAGGGGAAGAAAAACATATCTGCAAAGAACCATCATCATTGGGGAAATGTTGGTGGAATCTGGAAGATATCCCAAGCTGACCAAGTTTTACCAACCGCTAGTCAATAGTTCTCAATGAAGCTCACCTCTTGGAATATACGAGAACTAAACAATCCTGCGAAATACAGAATGATTAAAAACATGATTCAGCACGAGAGACCCCAAGTCTTTTTCATGCAAGAAACCAAATGCAATAGTACCACCCTTGGCTCCATCACTTCCAGAGCTTGCCCAGGATGCCATTCTGTTGTTGTTGCTGCCTCAGGTGCTTCAGGCGGCCTAGCTATCACATGGGACCCACAAGAAATCTTGCTCACTGGTGTACGTGGCTCACACAACCTCATTTAGGCTACATTCCATCTCATAGGCTCCAACATTCATGGTCACCTCACCATTGTCTACATCCCTCAAGACCCTCTACAAAAAATCACGCTGCTCAACACTATGGAAGCTCTCAATTCAAACAGAACCCACCCACTTGGATCATGGGTGGGGACTTTAATATGATCACCAAGCTAGAAGAAAAGAAAGGAGGATGAGCCAAGTTGGAGATGGAAAGTAGCCACTTCAAGGAATTCATCCAAAGAAACTGGCTAATCAACCTTCCTTTCTCTAATGGCATGCAGACATGGAATAATAAGCATTCTAGATCTCAACAAATTGCTTCCAAGCTGGATCACTTTCTTATATCGGATAATGCAATTCACTTGGGAGGAGATATTCACTCCTCTATTCTGCCACTTTCAGGCTCTGATCATTGGCCCATTTGACTTCAATGGTTGCGACCTGGGGACTCCACCAAACGACCCTTCATATTTGAAGCTTTTTGGCTTACCCATCCTGATTTCAAATGTATGGTTACCAATTCTTGGAAAAACTTCACTCCTCCTGTTGGCTCCAAAATGTACCAATTCCAACAATAGCTCAGAAACCTCAAAATACGGATCAAGAAATGGAATCACTCTACTTTCGGGAACATTTTCCAACAACAAAAAGTTCTAGAACAAAACATGTCTGAGCTTTAGCAGCGTATAATCAATGAAGGAAGAACTGAGTCTCTAGAAAATTAGGAACAAAACCTTCTCACCCAGCTGGAAGAAAGAAGAAATCAAGAGGAAATCCACTAGAAGCAGAAATCCTGAATAAGGTGGTTAAAAGAGGGAGAAAGGAATACCAAATTCTTTCATCGCTCAACCATCCAAAGAAGAATGCATAATAGGATTACTCAGTTGCAGAATTAGCATGGAGAAAGGCTGGAAGAACATGAGGATATAGAGAGAGAGCTCCTCAATCACTTCAAAACTGTTCTTCATGAGACCCAGGAAAGTAGACAATTGGCAATAAGCAAGATCCTACAGCATATTCCCAAGATAATTACTGAAGAACATAACCAAATGCTCCTCCGCCCTATCGCTCTCCAGGAAGTAGAAGAAGCAATGGCTCAATTTAAAGATGGCAAAGCTCTAGGACCTAACGGCTTTACCTCCAACTTTTCCCATCACTTCTGGGATCTTATAAAAAAGGACATCTGGCAATTAGTAGAGGAATCTCGGACTCTACACTGGCTGCTCCCGTCCCTCAATGCCACTTTCATAGCTCTCATTCCTAAAGACAATCATTCCAATACCCCATACAAATTCAGGCCCATTTCTCTCTGCAACGTCATCTACAAAGTGATCTCAAAAGTCATCGCCAACAGGCTCAAGACCCTTCTTCCACTGCTCATTTCACTTAAACAAACAGGATATGTGGAAGGTCGTTAGATTTTAGATGGAATCATTCTCACGCACGAAGTCATTCATTCCCTGAAACACTGTAAAAAGGTAGGTATGCTCCTAAAAATCGATCTCTCTAAAGCTTTTGATAATTTAAGGTGGAATTATATCAAGCAGATGCTCACAACCTTTGGTTTTAGTCCCACCTGGATCAGATGGGTCATGAATCTCATTTCTTCCTCCTTCTTCTCCATTCATGTCAATGGTATACCCTCTTGCCCCTTCTCCCCCTCCCGAGGCATCTACCAAGGAGACCCCCTTTCACCCTTCCTTTTCATCTTCATGGCTGAAGGGCTTGGCCGTATTATACAAAATGCACTTCACACTCAGAAACTACGCAACATCTCTGTTCATGGCTCTCAGGAAACCACCCACCAACAGTTTGTTGATGACAACATGTTATTTGGGCATCCATTAGTTCAAGAATCTTTCTCTTTCAAATCCCTCCTCGATACCTTTTCGGAGGCCTCTGGCACCTCTATTAATGCTGCTAAATCTCAAATTTTTTTCTTCAACACTCCTGTCATCACTCAAAACAATATTGCTAGAATACTTGGCTTCTCCATCGCCTCTTTACTGGCCAAGTACCTTGGCGCTCCTCTGATTGACTCTGCTATTAAACATACATCCTAGCAAATGCTTCTCGAAAAACTTGAAGCTCGGCTATCCTCCTGGACTTATAGATCCCTCAACATTGCAAGTCGTCTCATTCTTATCAAAGCTGTTTTGCAATCAATGCCCCTGTATTTATTCTCAGTCCTAGAGGCACCAAAATGGGTCCTTAAAAAGATCAAAGACCTACAATGCAACTTCCTTTGGGGGTCCTCGGGGCAAAATCGAAAATGGGCACTGGTTAAATGGATGATTGTTTGCATGCCAAAGAGGGATGGAGGCTTAGGACTCCGAGATCCATATCACAGTAACGCAGTGATGGGAGCCCGGATTTGGTGGCAATGGATGTTTGTGCCACACATGCCCTGAACTCTACTCTGTACTGCTAAATATGCCAAATATAGACTGCCAAAGGATCTCATCAGACTGACAACGGTCAACGTGGGATCCTTGATATGGAATGCTGCCAAACAACATCGAGTCATGATACAAGAACACAGCTTCTGGGAGGTCAAAGATGGGAGCACTGCACGCTTTTGGGTTGACTCTTGGCAACAAAGACCCAATATAGTGAACATTATAAGGCCTCAGTTACAAGTGGACTCGATTAATCATTTGGTCGAAAATGTCAAACAATACTGGTCTTCATCCACCATCCAGGGATATCGGGAATGGAAACAAGCAACTCAAATCTTAGACCATGGGCAGGAGGATACACTCAAGGAAATTGATACATAACTTAACAGCAAGAAGATCAGACACTCAGAAAAGAAAGATCTTCTTCGATGGGGACATACTCCTCGTGGCACGTTCACCACCAAGGAAGCTTACATGCTGATGACACCCTCCCAAGACCCAAAATATTCCTTATGGACTCAAATATGGTCCCCAGGAATTTGGCCCAAAGTCTCCACCTTTTTATGGCTCCTATGTCATAAAAGAGTCCTTACCTGGGATAATCTCATTAAAAAGGGATTCATAGGACCCTCAAGGTGCCCTAACTGCTCAAACCACAATGAAACCATTCAGCATCTTATGGACACTTGTTTCTTAGCAAACAAATTATGGGAAAAAATTAGCTTCAGATGCAAAAAAGCGGGCATAATTTCAGGGGACATAGTCAACACCATACGCAACTAGCCATTAGCTCCATATAATAGCAAGTTGTTAAACTCTCTCTGGATGCTTCTTTCGGGACTTCTTCTATGGACAATATGGAAGGAAAGGAACAAGAAAATTTTCAAGAATCAATGCACCCCTTTGGATGTTATATGGAAAAATTTTTGTCGTAACATCCAAGAAACTCTGGCTCTTCATCAATGGCAAGAGGAAAATTTTCCTAATCAAAATCTGGAAAAGTCTATTTGGAGAATTGGCAACTCTCGTTACCTTTAGGGCTCTCCAGTAAATGCTCTCCTCCCACTCATTTAGATTCACCCAGCAACTGGACTCCTCCTTCTGCTGGATTCATAAATATGAATTTCGATGGCGCTTCCAAAGGAAATCCAGGTGATGCAAGATACGGAGATATATTCCGGGACCACAATGGAAATCCCCTCTTGATCTTCTATGGTTCAATAGGATGGGACTCAAGCAATTCAGCTGGACTGGAAGGTTTATGGCAAGGTCTATGTCTTGCTCAATATCATAACTATTTCCATATTGAAATAGAAGGGGATTCTCAAATTCTCATCAATGCTGCCAACCAACTTCTTAAGGGAGCTCCATCTTCCAAGGTAGCTGACAGTTGGAGACTAGCGGCGAGATTGGAACTCATAGAACAATGGCTGAAGCATAATAGAGTGATCTATTTTAAACATGTCAAAAGATTTGGTAACAAAGTAGCGGATCTGCTAGAAAATAAAGGAGTGGACAGTAATCAAACCTTAGACTTTGTACCCCTCACTATTCTTAATGATAGCTCTCTCATACATGAATGTACCAATTTGGTGCACAAAGATACAACAATCCCGGGTGTGGGTGATTTATAGGGGAGGCCATATGGTGAGCTTATGGGCTGGCAAGTGGCATAGCCACATGGCTACCCATAGGCCTCAGCGGCGGGCATTTAATTGCTCCAACTGCTCCCACAAATGCACATTTACTCTGCTCAATTGTCGATTCCATCTCCGGTCCTTCAAAATGAATTTTCCTGGTCATCTCCCTCCCTTGCCTCTGTCGTTGAGCTGCAATTGGCCCCCTGGAGTCTCGGAGCCAGGCTCCCAAATGCCTACAGGGCAGCGTTATAGTCTCCTCTACTGTATTGAGGTGGTTCCCGGCTTGCACTTCTCTCAGAGTTTTCTTTGCAGATTGAATTTTGTCTCTGTGGACAGTCGGTCTGTGGCATCTAGGTCCTCGGCTCCACTGGTTTCTCATCTTGCTGCTATCTCGACTCAAAGCACTCATCTTCCCCACAGTTCCATCATGCCTCGTCTGCGCCATCGCATGCGCTGCCTCCGCGGCAGCAGCCGAGGCAGAGCCGCCCATCCACCACCTTCTTCCCACGCTGATACATCCTCCTTATCTCTGGAGTACAATCATGGGTGCTATCCGGCCACTCGTAGTGGGTGTGGTCGTGCTTGGAATTCAAGCAGATCTCACTCTCCGCCTCTGAATCCTCCCTCCACCAATTTCTCCCCGACGCTGCCTCAACTGGAGACAGCCGCCTCCCCATAACCCACCCATTCTGCTAAGTTCCTCCTCATCTCTGGAGTACAATCATGGGCGCTATGCGGCCACTCGTAGTGGGCGTGGCCGTGCTTGGAATTCAAGCAGATCTCACTCTCTGCCTCTGAATCCTCCCTCCACCAATTTCTCCCCGACGCTACCTCAACTGGAGACAGCCGCCTCCCCACAACCCACCCATTCTGCTCAGTTCCATTATTCATGCACCTTGGACTAACCGCGCATAACTGCAACCATCACCATCTCCTTAAAAGAGGAGCCCATCAATGCTGCTTGCCTTCAACCCAGAAAATTGCAGAAGACTTCCCACCAAGGAGCTCCATCCGAAGTAGAGAAGAGTGGCCCAGCCTCCAGCAGCAGAAGTAAAGGCATCGACAGCAGCAACGAAGATTGTTCGAGCGGTAAAGACGCACTTGGCAAAGTTCGTTCCACCACGGAGTCCCGGAACGCTGTGGATGCCACCTACGACAAGCTTGCAGATGACAATGATGAGTATAGGTGTCTTATTGTGGAAGAGACACCTCCCTCCCCAAATGACACCTACGTACTCAGGTTCTTTCTAGATTCATGTTTCTGGTTCAAGCTTTTTGGGCCTTTTTATATGTTTTCTAGTTTTAAGGTCTGTCTGATGACTGCAAACAATTATCTTTTTTTCCATGTGCGACACTGGTTTCCCCTTTGCGGGCAGTGATAGAACAACCAAATGGACTGGTTTCCCCTTTGAGGGCAGTCCCTATTTTGTTATTTTGGAGAATTATGCCTTCGGAGGCTAGAACTGTAGAGGCCCAAGCCTCCATGTATTTTATGTTACACTAATAGAATTTAGTCTTTTTTAGGAAAAAAAAATATAATTTAATATAAAATTAATTTTTTTTTTAAAATTATTAATGAGTTTATATCAATAAAATTTAGTTCAATAAATGAAAAATGTTATAATTTAAATAATAAAATGAAAAATATTATAATTTAAATAAGAAAATGAAAAATTCTCTACATTGTTTATAAAAAAAATATAATAAATTTGAGCTTTTCTTATTATGTATTTTAAATTTTAGAATTATTATTATTATTATTTTTATTGGAATACACAGTTTTCCATAATTTTCTAATCATTTTTTTTCATTGAGGGGAGAGGCTCATTCTACAATCCAGTATGATGTGTAAGGGTGAGAGTCTCATTCTACAATCCAATATGATGTGTAAGGTTGCTAAAATAAAAAATGAAAATAATAAAAAAATCTAAAAATGCAAATAATTAAATAACTATACATAACATATAAATTATGTGGGATCATTAAAAAAAAAAAAAAAGACTATAAATAAACTATTAAAAATTTGTTTATGTGCCAACTTTCTTTTTGGAGTGTAGAATTTGAGAAAATTTTTGCACCTAACAGATTTGATCCCTCATGGCACATGATAGATCCAGAATTAGATGGATCTCTGGGCACACGATAGATTTGATCCCTCATGGCACATGATAGATCGGGAATTAGATGGATCTCTCATCACATGATAGA
The DNA here is from genome assembly GCA_034641835.2 of Pinus albicaulis. Lineage (NCBI taxonomy): Eukaryota > Viridiplantae > Streptophyta > Pinopsida > Pinales > Pinaceae > Pinus > Pinus albicaulis. The sequence goes on along the minus strand of CM076582.1, from coordinate 1,018,374,833 downwards.
TCCGGAATTAGATGGATAGATCCGGACTTAGATGAATCTAAGCGGGTTTTAAGTGTTTTGAAAACCTAATTTATTAGGGATATATAGTAAGATCCAATAATATTTACAAATACAACCAATTTAAGGATTTACCTATGAATTCATACTTATAATTTAGTACATACAACCACTCAAAATCCTCACTCAATATTTACATTTTTATAGTAATGTATACATTAAATAAACTAGCAATTGCACCACATGTTGCAAGGAAACAATAACATAGAAGAAAGAAATAAACTTTTTATGCAATTATAAACACTTATGAGGGCCATCAAAGGAACTTTAATTTTGCACAAAGATTTCCAATGTCACCATTCTCTTGTAGACTCCTGCTAGGAGCATGCCTTTGTAACCAGTGCCTATTGTATATACCCTTCTAGGTATTTGGGACCACACAAGTTCATCATATTGCAAACTTAATTTTAGAGAAGAAATAAACATCATATTCACCAATTAGTCTAGTTTCTCTACTAAATGTCCTTTGAAATATAATTCTTACCTGCATCCAACCTAGTTCCAAAAATTTCCATTACCTTCAATTGAAGCACACAAAAATTGCAATGCATTTAAATATGAGGATACCAATTAGATCATTCAACAATGTCTGTTTTCCTTTTGTCCCCCTGTATCTAAACTTTTTGGCCATTTCCAATTTTCCAAGAAACCCACTAATATTTCAGAATTCAAAGAAACTGATTGGAGAATTCAAAAAGAAACCTCAATTAACACCGAGAGAGATAGAGAAATTGTATACACCCACTAATGATTATCATTTTTCTTGCTTGTTACATTTTATGGATTGTCATAGTGCTAGTATTGAGAAATGCAGGGGAGACATGATGTACAAGATAATGGAAGAAACATTTAATGCCGCAGAAATATCAAGTCTATATGAAGTTGCATTAATGTGTAAGAATTTCCTATACTAGTCTTATTGGTGTATTTTGTATTGAGAATTTTTTTGATATAAACTTTAAAGAATGGAAAGAGTAACATCAATGAACAATAGTGATACTAACAGAATTCACAAAATTTGACATTGGGAGAAGAGTCAAATTAATTTTTTTTTAATTTTATCATATTTGTCCTTATTGCTCCATTAGTGTTAGATTTGGATCCCATTTACTAGCATTTTTCCTACACATCAACACATGCATAGGCCAACACATGAAACAACTAAAACACCTAAAATGCAATGAAACAACAATATCAAAAATTCAACACGCCTCAAAATAATGCGTGGAAAGAAATAATGAACAAGAAGTATCAATTCATTACTTCAATCAACATAAATGACTACTATTAAGGTGTTGTAATCTTTAAACATTCATTAATATATATAACAGACTCCCAAACTAATCTTATGTACCTCATCAAAATTTGGAAAGATAAAAATCATTTTTTGGTTTGCAAATCAACTTATGACCTGATAAGTAGGTTACTTTTTGTCCCAAAAAGCTCTATTTGACACATTCAAACTTTTTTGGATTGTTAAACTATTACTTATACAATTAAGCATTCACGGTGTCTCTCTTTCCTGAACGTATTTGATTTTAGGTCAAATAGTCTCATCAACTTTGCTAGCTCAGGAAGGAAAAAAAACCTTTATATTGTTCTTCACGATAAATCTGAATTATTTGATATTTTCTTCAAACAATGAAAATCTTGATTTTATTGGACTGAGATCAGTTTTATTTGAATTTTTCTTTACACAATGAAAATCTTGAGTTTATTGGATTCGGTTCAGTTTTTCTTGAACAACTTCCATGTATGTATCGATTCGGTTCAGTTTTTCTTGAACAACTTCCATGTATGTATGTTTATTGGACTGAGATCAGTTTTATTTGAATTTATCCGTAGACAATGAAAATCTCGAGTTTATTGGATTCGGTTTAGTTTTTCTTGAACAACTTCCATGTATATATTTTCCAGTTTTTTATTAGTATTCAGAAAGTATTAGAGAAAATTGGACCTATTATGGTATTGAAAATGAAACAAAATTAATATTTTGTGTTATGAAAAAATATGTTAATTTAATATAATATTAATTATTTAAAGAATTTTATTAATGATTTTATATCAATAAAATAATAATTTAATATAAAATTTATTATTTAAAAAATTTGTTAATGAGCTTATATCAATAAAATTTAGTTCAATAAATGAAAAATGTTATAATTTAAATAAGAAAATGAAAAATGCTCTAGATTGTTCATAAAAAAAAATATAATAAAATTTGAGCTAATGCTCTAGATTATTTTAAATTTTAGATTTTTTATTTTATTTTAAATGGAATACACATTTTTCATAATTTTCTAAGATTTCTTATTCATTGAGGGGAGAGGCTCATTCTACAATCCAGTATGATGTGTAAGGGTGAGAAGCTTATTCTACAATCCATTATGATGTGTAAGGTTGCCAAAATAAAAAAATAAAAAAATGAAAAAAATCTAAAATGAAAATAATTAAATAACTATACATAACATTTAAATAATGTGGGATCATAAAAAAAATTAATTAACTCTATAAATAAACTATTAAAAATCTCTCTACGTGCAAACTTTCTTTTTGGAGTGTAGAATTTGAGAAAATGTTTGCAGCTAACAAATTTGATCCCTCATGGCACATGATAGATCAGGAATTAGATGGATCTCTCGCCACATGATAGATTTGATCCCTCATGGCACATAATAGATCCAGAATTAGATGTATCTCTCATCACATGATAGATCCTAAATTAGATGGATAGATCCGGAATTAGATGGATCTAAGCTGGTTTTAAGTGTTTTGAAAACCTAATTTATTAGGGATATATAGTAAAGTCCAATAATATTTACAAATACAACCAATTTAAGGATTTACCAATAATCTCATACTTATAATTCGATACATATAACCACTGAAAATCCTCACTCAATATTTACATCTTTATAGTAATGTATACATTAAATAAACTATAAATTGCACCACATGTTGCAAAGGAAACCACGTAATTCGGAAACATAGGAAACAATAACATAGAAGAAAGAAGTAAACTTTTTATGCAATTATAAACACTAATGAGCACAATCAAAGGAACTTTAATTTTGCACAATGATTTCCAATGTCACCATTCTCTTCTAGGCTACTGCTAGGAGCATGCGTTTGTAACCAGTGCCTATTGTATATATCCTTCTAGGTATGTGGGACCACACAAATTCATCTTATTGCAAACTTAATTTTAGAGAAGAAATAAACATCCTATTCACCAATTAGTCTCATTGCTCTACCAAATGTCCTTTGAAATCTAATTCTTACTTGCATCCAACCTAGTTCCAAAAAATTCCATTACCTTCAACTGAAGCACACAAAAATTGCAATGCATTTAAATATGAGGATACCAATTAGATCATTCAACAATGTGTTTTTTCCATTTGTCCTCCTGTATCTAAACTTTTTGGCCATTTCCAATTTTCCAAGTAGCCCACTAATATTTGAGAATTCAAAGAAACTGATTGGAAAATTCAAAAAGAAACCTCAATTGACACCCAGAGAGATAGAGAAATTGTATACACCCACTAATGATTATCATTTTTCTTGGTTGTTACATTTTATGGATTGTCATAGTACTAGTATTGAGAAATGCAAGGGAGGCATGATGTACAAGATAATGAAAGAAACGTTTGATGCCACTGAAATATCGAGTCTATATGAAGTTCCATTAATGTGTAAGAATTTCCTATACTAGTCTTATTGGTCTATTTAGTATTGAGAATTTTTTTGATAGAAACTTTAAAGAATGGACATAGTAACATCAATGAAAAATAGTGATACTAACACAATTCATAGAATTTAACATTGGGAGAAGAGTCAAATTAAGATTGTTTTGAATTTTATCATATTTGTCCTTGTCGATCCATTAGTGTGGGACTTGGATCCCATTTACTGGCATTTTTTCTAAATGTCAACACATGCATAGGCCAACACATGAAACAACTAAAAAACATAAAGTGCAATGAAACAACAATATCTAAAAATTGGCACGCAATGTGTGGAAAGAAATATTGAACAACAAGAATCAATCCATTACTTGGATCAACATAATTGACTACTATTAAGGTGTTGTAATCTTTAAACATTCATTAATATATAACAGACTGTCAAACTAATCTTAATGTACCTCATCAAAATTTGGAAAGATAAAAGTCATTTTTTGGTTTGCAGATCAACTTATGACCTGATATGTAAGTTACTTTCTGTCCCAGAAAACTATATTTGACATATTCAAACTTTTCTTGATTGTTAAATTGTTACTTATACAATCAAGCATTCATGGTGTCTCTCTTTCCTGAACATATTTGATTTTAGATCAAATAGTTTCATCAGCTTTGCAGCTCAAGAAGGGAAAAAAACCTTAATATTGTTCTTCATGATAAATCTGAATTATTTGACATTTTCTTCAAACAATGAAAATATTAATTGGACTGAGATCATTTTTATTTGAAATTTTCTTCAAACAATGAAAATCTCGAGTTTATCAGATTCGGTTCGGTTTTTCTTGAACAACTTCCATGTATGTATTTTCCAGTTTTCTATCACTATTCATAAAGTATTAGAGAAAATTGGACCTATTATGGTATTGAAAATGAAACAAAATTATTATTGTGTTATGAAAAAATATGTTAATTTAATATAATATTAATTATTTAAAGAATTTTATTAATGATTTTATATCAATAAAATATAATTTAATATAAAATTTATTATTTAAAAGTTTTATTAATGAGCTTATATCAATAAAATTTAGTTCAATAAATGAAAAATGTTATAATTTAAATAAGAGAATGAAAAATGCTCTACATTGTTTATAAAAAAAATATAATAAAATTTGAGCTTTTCTTATTATGTATTTTAAATTTTAAATTTTTTATTTTATTTTTTTAATGGAATACACATTTTTCATAATTTTTTAAGATTTTTCTTTTATTGAGGGGAAAGGCTCATTCTACAATCCAGTATAATGTGTAAGGGTGAGAGGCTCATTTTACAATCCATTATGATGTGTAAGGTTGCCAAAGTAAAAAATAAAAAAACAAAAAAAATCTAAAAATGAAAATAATTAAATAACTATACATAACCTTTAAATAATGTGGGATCATTAAAAAATTTAAATAACTCTATAAATAAACTATTAAAAATCTCTCTACATGTAAACTTTCTTTTTGGAGTGTAGAATTTGAGAAAATGTTTGCGCCTAACTCTATAAGTAGTTTTAATTTTTTGGAAAGTTTTCTAGTTTATTTTTTTATCTAATTTGTTTAGAATTTTGCAAAGATTCATTGAAATCACAAATTTGATGGGTGAATTCTTCATAATCAAATATCCCATAAGTTTTTGAGTGTTGAATCCATATATGCAATCAAAAAACGAGTTTAAACATCACTAATCAAGATTTTGCCACTATTTGATTTCACATAACTACTCCATTAGGATGTTTTTTTCCTCACCAATGTCAGAATTATGAGGCATCAATTATTATTGTTATTTATGAAAAAATTTAATGATAAATTATTGATAGATAATAAATAATGGTATGGTTACTATTATTTATTAAAATTTTTGATGATAAATGATGATAGATTTTGGAGCATGATTTAAAATGCTTTTGTTTAAGTAAAAGTTTGTTTTTTTGGATTTAATGAAACAAGGTAAGTATGAAACCTTGTCCTTTACAAATTATTAGGGATTTATTTTAGATAGTTTGATTTTTTTTTTTATAATAGTGATGAGTCAATATGCATAAAATAACAATAGCCAATAATAATTTTCTTTTCTTTAATAACTAAATTATGATAGATTTTTCCAAAATTTAACTAATAAAAACTAATTACTTTTCAAAAATAATAAAAGATGGGTGAGTAAAAATTTAAGTATTTATAAATTAAAAAAAAAAACATTAAACCATTTAATTAAAAACATATATATTTAACTTTAATTAGAAAACATAAATATTTAAATAAAAGTAAAACGTAAAATCTATTATTTATATTAACAATTTATTTTATTTTATTAATATTGATAAATATTTTTTTAAATAAATTGAATTAATAAAATTATTATATTTAATAATAGATTAAGTAAATGGAAAAATCAAACAAAGAATCTTGAGCACTCATTTACATTATATAAACATATAAAATGAATTATCTCCATATATTATGATATTGAAAATGAAACAAAATTATTATTTTCTTTTATGAAAAATTATGTAAATTTAATATAATATTGATTATTTAAATAATTTTATTAATGATTTTAAATACGAAAGTCAATAATGTTCTAGATTGTTTATAAAAAATATATAATACAATTTGAGCTTTTCTTATTATGTATTTTAAATTTTAGATTTTTTATTTTATTTTTTAATAGAAAACACAATTTTCATAATTTTCTAAGCTTTTTTTTTTCATTGAGGGGAGAGGCTCATTCTACAATCCAGTATGATGTGTAAGGGTGAGAGGCTCATTCTAGAATCCATTATGATGTGTAAGGTTGCCAAAATAAAAATTAAAAAAAAATCTAAAAATGAAAATAATTAAATAACTATATATAACATTTAAATAATGTGGGATCATAGAAGAATTTAAATAACTCTATAAATAAACTATTAAAAATCCGTCTAGGTGCAAACTTTGTTTTTGGAGTGTAGAATTTGAGAAAATGTTTGTGCCTAACAAATTTGATCCCTCATGGCACATGATAGATCCAGAATTATATGGATCTTTCATCACATGATAGATCCTGAATTAGATGGATAGATCCGGAATTAGATGGATCTAAGTTGGTTTTAAGTGTTTTGAAAACCTAATTTATTAGGGATATATAGTAAAGTCCAATAATATTTACAAATACAACCAATTTAAGGATTTACCTATGACCTCATACTTATAATTCAGTACATATAACCACTCAAAATCCTCACTCAATATTTACATCTTTATAGTAATGTATACATTAAATAAACTAGGAATTGCACCACATGTTGCAAAGGAAACGACGTAAGTCGGAAACATAGGAAACAATAACATAGAAGAAAGAAGTAAACTTTTTATGCAATTATAAACACTTATGCGTGCCATCAAAGGAACTTTAATTTTTCACAATGATTTCCAATGTCACCATTCTCTTGTAGGCTCCTGCTAGGAGCATGCCTTTGTAACCAGTGCCTATTGTATATACCCTTCTAGGTATGTGGGACCACACAAATTCATCTTATTGCAAACTTAATTTTAGAGAAGAAATAAACATCCTATTCACCAATTAGTCTCATTGCTCTACCAAATGTCCTTTGAAATCTAATTCTTACTTGCATCCAACCTAGTTCCAAAAAAATCCATTACCTTCAATTGAAGCACACAAAAATTGCATTGCATTTAAATATGAGGATACCAATTAGATCATTCAACAATGTGTGTTTTCCATTTGTCCTCCTGTATCTAAAATTTTTGGCCATTTTCAATTTTCCAAGAAACCCACTAATATTTGAGAATTCAGAGAAATTGATTGGAGAATTCAAAAAGAAACCTCAATTGACACCCAGAGAGATACAGAAATTGTATACACCCACTAATGATTATCATTTTTATTGGTTGTTACATTTTATGGATTGTCATAGTGCTAGTATTGAGAAATGTAGGGGAGGCATGATGTACAAGATAATGAAAGAAACGTTTGATGCCACAAAAATATCGAGTCTATATGAAGTTGCATTAATGTGTAAGAATTTCCTATACTAGTCTTATTGGTGTATTTTGATATAAACTTTAAAGAATGGAAACAGTAACATTAATGAATAATAGTAATACTAATAGAATTCACAGAATTTGATATTGGGAGAAGAGTCAAATTAATATTGTTTTGAATTTTATCATATTTGTCCTTATTTCTCTATTAGTGTTGGACTTGGATCCCATTTAACATGCATAGGCCAACACATGAAACAACTAAAACACCTAAAGTGCAATGAAACAACAATATCGAAAATTTGGCACGCCTCAAAAACACTGTTACCGATGAAATAGGTAACTGCACTGGTACCTAATTTTTGAGGTAGCAAGAAAATCACTGGATTTTGAAAAGTGGTGATCTAGAATTAAAAAAATAAAAAATAAAAAAAATTGGAGCATGTTTTTGGTACTTTAAGTTTTTTTTTTTTTTTAATATGATGTTTTTTATGTCGATTTTGAATAGTGGTGGTGTATCATCACCAATGTTTTTTTAGAGGATTGATTTTGACAGTATAGATTTTCTAATGTCTTCTTCTTCCGTGAGATGTTTATTTTTAAGTGCATTTATGTACTTGCATTTTAAAAATAAAAAAATATTTTTTTAAAAAATAAAAGTTTGTAATGATATCTTCACTTTTTCACATAGATAAAAAATGGAAAAATGGTTAATATTCTAAAGTTTATATTTTCTACATGTTTATGTATTGTTAATTAATTTTTCAATGCACATCAAATGATTGTCCCTAAAAAACCAATATTTTGAACCATATGACAAAAATATAAATAGAATGCAAAAAATACACTTTTAGAGACTTTTTGTTCAAAAAAACATGTTAAATAAACTAATTTTTTTGGAGAATCTTAATAGAAAAAACTTTAGAAAATAATATTTTTATTGAATTTTATGTCAAAACATAATAGTAATCACATGTTTTTTTGCAAAAACTAAGGTTTATTCTCATAAAATATCAAAGTCTAAACATTACAAGTAAAATTGATTAATAGATCTAAAAAATGAGCTTTGTTTGCAAGCATAACTTAAACATCATCAACAATATCTAGAACATCATTGATGGCTTCTTCCGCAACATTTTCTTCTTCATTTTGGTCAGTGTCATCTTCTAATGGATCTTTCATGTCTGCAAATATTCCAAGTGTCCCTTTCCAATCATTCCATATAATGGTGGTTGAGGTTCCTTTGCTTTTTTTGCCACACGTGATTCATTAAAATCCCCTTTCCTCAAACCAACTTCTTGCTTCGCATCTGGAAGGAATTCAAGAGCGTTAATTCTTTGTTGAATAAATTTTCATTGCACTGGGTCTTTCTCAGTGGCAATGAAATTTCATCCTTTTAGTAGGCAACATGCTAGTGTTGTACCTAATCATCAAGCACAAAAGAAATAAGTAAGAAAATTAGTATGAAGACATAAAAAGTAAAAGATAAAATATTTAAATTTAAATTTGTATAATAAAACTTACCTGAACCTGAGAATAAATCCAAAACTCAATCTCCTTCATTTGAACATAGATCTATAAGATAGTTAATCAATACTTGTGGTTTTTGATAAATGTTAATTATATCTCTTTTTTCATCTTTATCCTCATATGTTAGTTTTCTTACAACTGCATCATGAACCAATACTTGACTATGACTCTTCCCATCTACTCGATTCATAAGAATATGCTTATAGTTATCCTCTTTTGTCCAACATTCAACATGGATGAACTCACAATCATTTATAATAGGTTGATCTTCGGAAGAAACAATATTTGACTTATGCCTGTAACATAACATAGTAAAAGTTCAATTAAATTTTACATAAATAAAAAAATTTAGGAGTAATCAAACATACAATTTCAAAGTCTTACCATGTAAGTTGAATCCTTGAGTTTGCTTTACCCTTGAAGCTTGTTAATAACATTGGAAACTATGTGTCTGAATGAAATGTCACAAATCGCCAAAGTGGTCATGTTGTCACTTCTTGAAAACCCGTAACCACTTTACTAAAAGCTTGATAAGTATATGGTTCTCTATCATATTCAATGTTTGGGAAATTGAAACCATGAGGAATATCTGCAATAAGTAGGGCATATTCCCTTTTAGGTATTAGTGATGCAATGCCTTCAAAGTCACCTTGTATTATTTGATATTGGATATTGTCGAGCCCATTCCAAATGTAATGATTAAGAGTAGGATCAAGTTCAACATTCATAAGACACTTCTTTCTCATGTTTTCCAACTTAATTTTTTCAATAAAGCTTTTGAAATTATCTGGTACTCCATTTCCATCCTTCTTCGACATCTTTAGTGACATAAATATATATATATATGTATGTATGTATGTATGTATGTATGTATGTATGTATAAGTAATAAAATAAAAATAGTTTAAATATGAATAAAATGAATGTATAAATCAACATACCTTATTGAATGCAATATAAAAATCTTTAAGTGTTGTTGTAGAACTTGCTTCTAGGTAGTGGCGCACAACATCATCCCAATTGTCTTCATTCAACATTTTAACCATGTGTTCTTGTATTTTCATAAAAATCTTCTAACTGAATAAATCAAGTTAAAACCGTTAATATAGTGACATGTATAACAAATTCTACCAACGTCATTATGTTTTATTTAAAAGAAAATTATAATGAAAGGAAAATAAGAAATAATTCAAGAAAATTACTTTTGAAATTCTGCACACATTTCTTCCATTGATAATTCACCCGACTTCACACGGGCTAGTATTGATTTGACTAGTTTCTCATCCTTCACACCTTGCATTGTTCTCCAAGGTGTGATAGTCATATCCTCTAGAAGTTGCTTCATTTCAGGACCTGTCTTACTGTTGATACATATTATCGGTTTACTCTTTTTAACCTTCTGGTATTTTATAGAAATATTCTCCCACCGCTCAAAAATCTCATCAATTAAATCCCATATCTCTCCAGTTCTAAATACCAACTGAAAAATGTTATCCATGCTTTTGAATATATTTGAATTCATTTTTCCATCTTTTGATTTGATTTTTTCATCAATTTGATAACTTGTTTCCATTAAACATTCCTTCTGAAATGTTAGACTAACTTGTGTCTTATCCCCACCACATTTTTCTATGAATTCATTATGAATAAATCTGACCTTTTGGATGAAATTCATTTTCATTCTGTACTCATTATCTGCATTATGATCCCATGCCAATAACTTTGATTCTATTTCCGTTAAGCCAACGTAAATGATGCATTTCACTGTTTGAAAAAGATAGTTATTAAGATATTCCTCAATCAATTGCCTTTTATAGCGTCTACCGAATGGTTCCCTCCAATTACATAATATTTATAATCAAAACATTTTGTCTTGTCAAATGCCTGTTTGTTGGGAACCTGACATGGATCGACAAGAACCACATAATCCACCACATGCGCATATGGATTGAACCTGAACAATGTTTTCAAATTATGTACATGTAGGTGATGGGCCTTTCTAATTTGATATTGAGATTTTCCTTCATCTGGCCTATAAAATTGGATGACATTAAGCTCAAATGTTTGGTCACCAAGAATTAATTTATTCTTCCTCAACTCATATCGAATGGCATTTTGTTTTGTTTTAATAATGCCATCCTCTAACTCAGCACCTGGTGTTATGGTTTCTCTACTTCCGTTAGAGCTTTCAGTTTGTTCTTCACTGCTGCTCATGACCTTTACAGGTTCACCAATATTTGATTTCCTAGTCTTATTGGTTAACATATCAGTTCTTTTATAAACAAGCTCTTCATCATCAGGTAAAAGAGAGACATCTTTGGTGATTTTTCTTTTTGGTGCCTGATTTGTTTTCTCCTTTTTCACAACAGTTCTAATCTCCTCCTCACTAATTCTATCATAACTTTCAGTTTCATGTTCGACATCTTCAAAAGAAACATGTTTAAGTTTACTAGATTGACCCACCTTAGTGACTCTTGGTTGATCCCCTCTTTATACTATTGCAATGTCATGAGCTATTGATCTTTGCTTCAATCTCCTTTCCTCTGCTTTGTCTATGTGGAAAGTGTTGATCACATTCATAACATTTGACTCCAAATAATAAAGACCTTCAAACATGTTTGAAAGACTGGGAACAAAATCCTATGAAACAAAATAAAACATGTCAATGATCAATAATTTATAAAAAATTGAATCATCCTTACAATAATGCATAGCGGAAATAAAAATAAGCATACTTACAATGTTATTTGCAATGTTGCTTGAGATTTCTTCAGAAAAATTTGTAGATATTTCATCTGTGTCATACTTGAACTTTGATAGATGATATCTAACCTTCTCACGTTTATTAGCCTTCCTTGCAAGAACATAAATAGTGTTTGTATTCGGGACCATACATATGTCTGGTACTATGCCCATCACATCATATGGCTCATTTAAGTCAATCATACCACAAACCAGATAGATATGTATATCAGCCTCTGTTTCACTGTCTTCAAGATACCATGAGAAATCAGTGTATTTCCCCGACGTTCTTATAATTGGTTTTATGTTAAACTTATAATTTAAACTTATAAGTTAAGGTTTTATGTTAAACTTATAATTCATTTTCCCCGACGTTCTTATAATTGCATCCAATAGTGTCCATAGTGCGTCCAACTACAACTTTAGATTTGGGAGTTGTATCCATAGTGCATCGCGTTACAACTTTAGATTTGGGAGTTGCTGCCCTAGGTGCAAAAACATTCACAGAAATATTTTTTGATGCCATTTTCCTGATAAAAAGAAATATATATATTAGTTAATGAGAAAACAGTGAATCAATTTTTTTCTTAACTTTGCCAATATAAATTTAAATTTATCGAAAAATAATGTCGATAAAATAAATTTAAAAAACAAAATTTAATTGTAAAACTAAATAAATTGAAATTAAACTAGTAAAATTAACTATAGAAAAATTTCATTTAAAAACAAAATATTATAAATCATATATATATATATATATATATATATATATATATATATATAATATGTTTGAATACATTTTATAAAAAAATAAAAAAATTGTTTTAAATTGTATAAAACAATTTTAAAAAAATAAACATTATTTTCAAATTTAAGTTTTTGTTTAAATATTAAAAAAAAACAAAAAAAATACTTACTATTTAACAAATGTTAAAATTAAATTCTAATTTTTTTAAGCTAAAGATTTTATTAAAAAAACAAAATAATGTTATTTTTTTTTTTAAATTTTAATTGTGTTTTTTTATTAAATTTACACTTTATTATTTATTAAAATTTTAAATATATGGAATAAAATTAAAGCATATATGTTAAAATTAAAATTTTAATTAAAAACTTATAATCTTTTATTATATTTTAAAATTTTATTTTACAATATTGAAATTTATTAAAGTTTAAAAATTTTAAATATAAAATAAATTTTAAATTTTAAACTTTATATCATATCAATATTATAATTATATATTTAAAAAACAGAATCAAAACTATAATATAAAACATTATAATTATTTTAAAAATTTTAAAAACTTATATTAAATATTTACAACAAAACATTTATATTTAAAACAAAATAAACTAGCATTTGCCCCTAAGGGTTCAAAGGTACACCAAAGGAGCGGACTTTGTGTTAAGTCCTGTGCAGATGAAAGGGCGCAATCTCCATTGATCTCATATCAATGATGATCCACGGGCACAAACAAGCCTGTTGTTTAAACCAAAGGATGCCCCCGCAATTGACCTCACCATGTGTGCTTTGACTGAGATCAACGACTGACATTTACTGCGGGGGCAGAAAGCCGATGAACGAGTCGTACCATGAGGTCCCTCCACAGTGACGCAAGCGAAACAATGTCAGTGCGACGTGTTAAATTCGAAATGGGTAAAGGGACGACAAAATTTAGGTTCACTGATTTGCTGCATTGAATAGTGCAAAGGTACACCGAAGAAATACAAGTTTTGAGAAAATCATTTATTTATTTCCTGTAAAGAAGGCGGCAAGTGGCCAGAGCTCTTACCCTTCATGTTCCAATGCGTGAGCTCTGATTCTCTGCATCTCAAGGAGAGCACCTTGCTCATGTTCGTGTAGTGCTCGCAATTCATAGGTGACTACCTTCACTCGCATCTCTCCACCCTACACACCGTGTTCCACCAGTGTCTCTCCCAGCCCTCCTCGGCGGACGTTCGGATCACGCCCCTCGCGGCCATGGCCAACTTCATCTCAATGATCAAGACCCCGCAGAACCATGAGAGATTCCAAAACCTAATCCATGCCATGATGCATACGCTCACTGAGGCACTCAATACAAATCAGGAGGCCACGACCCAAGAGGCTCTCAAGATCTTTATCTAGTTGGTGGGAACTGAGTCATGTTTCCTATGCAGGCAGATTGTTAACGTGGTGGGGAGCATGTTGCAGATGGCTAAGGCGATTTAAAGAGTAGATAAGATAAGATAATTCCCTCAAGTCAAAGCCCAGCCATCAAACCCTGAATTCAAAATGCTCCACCGTTTCATGTCTCTTCAATTTCAAAATTTTCAAAATGAACCTCAAATTTATGTTCTTTCAACTTAAAACATATAATAAACCACATAAAGTATTTAAGCGAAAAGGGAAAAATGTTGAATAAATTAAAATAGAGAGAAACAAAGCATTTAGGTATCAAACGTGCGCTTAGTCGTCCTTGCTGTAATCACACAAATGAAAGAATAGACAAAAAGAGATTCCTTTTTAAAGAAAATTATCGTCCTTATCGTCATCCTCGCTCACAGGTGTTCGACCCCTGGAGTAGTTTCTACAGTTACTTGATGGGTATCCGGTTTTTAAGAGCCCGATTACATATATCCTTTGCAGCTGGTTTCGAGATGTCTCTTATCCAACGACTCTTCACTCCGGTCCAAATTAAGGAGCTGGAACATTAAAACTACTGATAGAAAAGCGTTTCTGGTAGGCCCACCCAGCAACACATGGTCGCCGTAGGAGACCCACTCCACCCAACCAACCAACCCGTGAAGACAAAGGGAAATAGCACATGGAGTGTCGAGACTCAGTTAATCACCACCACCCCTGCCCTGCTACTAACTTCCCAACATCAAGAAATAGTTTTGGCATTCATGGTCTAGGAAAACAACCACACAAGTGAGTCGGTCATCCTCACTCTCGCTATATATATTACCGCTATCGACATAATTCCCTTTTTTTTCTTCTTTTCTTCCGCAGATGTATTGCATTGGCAACCGCACAGGCAAGGGGAAATGCAGGCAGCCAAACACACCGATTCCATGGAAGAGTGGTCTGGCGATGCGTTCGGATCCACAGAAACAAAAAATAGCAGAAAATGGAACGAAGGCTGGGGAGAATTTGATTCACTGGATTCACAAAGTGAAAAATAATTCCCTCGAGTTGGGCTGCAAAGGCGACCTCTCAGAACTGGGCGTCTGTCAGCTATGTAAGCAGAGTGGAGACACCATCACCAACATGCTGGTGAACATAGACAAGAACTTGACCAGTGAGGCAAGTTTGAAATGCTTTTATTTCACGTGTTTGTATGCCGCTGGAGTGGTTAATGAGTTCGGCCCCATGAATAGAAATACTGCTGAGTGTATCCTCCGCTTGCCTTTCGTCCAAACCTCATCACATCGTGCAGTTTTAATCTATACTTTCATTGGCATTGCTATAGCTTTTGTTCTCATCTCAGCTGTAACGCTTTTCTACTGTTTATTGGTCAAAAGGATTGATCCCAAGACTCTGCACAGACGATTCGTGAGGCGGAGCAAGAAACTTCTGAAGGGAGCTGTGAAACTCAACACCGAGGCAGTGTGGTTCTATATTGGACTGATTAGGGATGCGACCGAGAGTTTCA
Source organism: Pinus albicaulis (assembly GCA_034641835.2). Classification (NCBI taxonomy): domain Eukaryota; kingdom Viridiplantae; phylum Streptophyta; class Pinopsida; order Pinales; family Pinaceae; genus Pinus; species Pinus albicaulis. The sequence continues at coordinate 1,018,359,161 of CM076582.1, read as the reverse complement.
GCGAGGCCAATATCATCGACCAAGGGGGTTTTTCCACGGTGTATGTTGACCATGTCAGCACCCCATTAAGATTTTTGGCCAGTAATCCCACTTGAGCCTTTCAAATCCCCTCTCATGGCCTAAGGAATCCGTTTTCCACCTGCCGTTACCTTTCCTGCCCCTAAATCACATTTAAAAAGACCGCAAAACTTATATTTAAAAATTTGTAAAGCCTAGCTCTTTCTGTCCTAGCCCCTTCTATATTTTTCTCCACACGACCGGAAGTTAAAACTAGGAGCCAGTCCAATAGGCGCTTATCACAAGTGTATACTGGAAGCCGTATTAACCACCGATTTACGCAGATCCGATGGCCATTGTAACCCCATCGCGCATGCGGTCCACGCTCCATTTGGCCGTCTGATCATATTCTAACCGTTCGATCATCCTGCTAAATCAACGGTCTGCAGCCTATCCGTCTCGATGGTCCCCGCCCCGTGTCCAGTATTCAAAAACTGCCCGGTATCTATCGCACCGCCTTTCGGAGGCAGGCAGTATTTCTTAAATTGGAGCGATTCCATACATCGCTCACCGCGTGTCTCTGTGTACAGCTCCAAAACCGCCCTCCATCACGCATTATCATTTGTCCGAAGTCACGGCGCGATATTCATAATAGTCGTCCGATCCAGAGGTCTTCATCCGACGGTCGTCGCACTTCGAAGCTGAACGAGTGTTAATCCAAGTCAATAGTGCCCCTGGCCCACCATCTCATTGCCCTTCGATACATTTTCCACCGTCGATCTCCTCCCGAGATCGGATGGTCCAGATTAAGACTCATGCCACACCATTGTCCAACCCTCTCCACATCACCATTCCACGTGTCGTTTGTTGCATATTCGCTTGTCCTCCGTATATAGTCATTCAATGGGTCATTTTCCTAATGTTTCCATTTAAATTTTCCGCTCATGTTCGTCAAACTGTGTTACATGAATACGCCGCATTTTCTACCATCGCCTTGCATTTCTCAAGCTGTCCACCATGCCGCGCTGTCACACCATTATCCCCACTGTGCTCACCTTCTCGTGCATGGTTTTATTTAACAATTTTGCGGGGTTTGCAAGTTTACGGCGATGGAGAACTATCATAATTTACATCCTGCATTACAAAAAACGAAGACGCATCAAAGGACTATTGTTCGAAAGCAAAAAATTTATGGAGAAAGCCCTGGGTTGCTGCTACGACATGGCATCTATTAAAGAAACAGGGTTATACTTTGGCAAGCTTCCCAGTGTCATTCGAGAGGTAGATATCATAGATGGAGACATAAATGTTGTGGCAAAGAGTATCAGTGGGATATCAGATGAATTCAACGATCAGCATTGAATATTTTAAGCCCAAATTCAAAGTTAGAAGGCAGAGGGTACCATGCACAAGAAACAATACCCTCCAGGTTTCATTTCAGCAGGATTTTCTTTCAGGAAAGGACAGAATGTTTATATATTTTATTCTCTATACCGTGTTCCTGAAGAGACTTTCATCCACAACATTTATTTCAGAAAGCAAGCTACAGAGTATGTGCATCACAGCATAGTCATTCAGCAGTATGGGCGCGAATGTCTCCGCCATTTCATCTTAATTAGACAAATTAAATGTTCATCACCTACTTCTTTTACTAGGGTTTTCTTTTTCTCCTATAAAACCCCAAGAGAACGAATTATTGAGGGTTCCAGATTCATCAGAAATTTGTGCAGTAGGAGAATTTTTGTATACATTTTTTAAGAACTCTTATATGAAGGCTCAGAGCCCGTTGGGTTTCAGTGAGGAGGAGTTCTATCTGTAATGAGGATTCTGGTCTTTGGTATTTCACAGTGTGTAACTTCTCCTTTTATGTTTTAATTTAATGTTCCATCTTGTTTCCATCCATTTTCTTGTATCATGTTTTGGAATGCGAGTGGCTCACTGGTTTGGTATGGATTTATCCTAGTTGATACCCATGTTTGAATCAGTCAAGTGCTTTAAATATGTCTCATGCATGATATACTATTCCATTTTCACTTCATTCATATTTATGCTATATTAGTTTTTTTTTGAGAGGGTGTTTTTAAAACGCTATTTTCATGTATGGATTCTTAGATTGGTAAGCCCATTCATGGGGATATTGTGTATCTGGATATCATCTCAATGACAACTAGTATCCTCTCACTTTCTCCTCACATAGTAAACACCTTCAAGTCATATATCTCTGTGAAGTATTTCTGAACCGGCCCGCTTTGCAATAATTTGTCTCTGAATTGTGTGATGCTGTTGTATTAGAGTTTCACATCTTGCCTCTGCATATCACTCTCCCTGTGTCAAGTTTCTGAAGGTTTTGGTCCCATTTAAATTTACTTCCCTGTTTATAGGAGATAGCATGAGAGCCTTTTATAGATAACTTCCTTTCTTATATCACATGCTCCTTGCTATATAAGATGTCCTAGGCACTAGTCTTTGGCAACTCAATGTTATCTCTAGGAGCGACAACATCTTTCTGGCACCATTGCTGGGGATGAAGGTAAGAAAATCAGAATCCCCGGGCCTCGACAAAATCTTAATCACTCTCTAAGTAGGCGAGCACAGAGAGTTGAGAGTTGTAGATCCCTCAACTTGGCGACTCCACATTTGTTATCAAATAGATTTTATTTGCAGTCATGGCTCCTCGAAAGCCACACCTGAGGTCAGATAAGCCACAGCCAAAAACACCTTCAGTGTCTGACCCAGAGAAAATCATTCATAGAAGAGGTTGGAGAGAAAGGTAATCAGTTCGCGCTGAAATCCCTAAATTTTCTATAGAAGACTATCCATCCTCTTCTTCTCAAGAAGTCCAAGTAGAAAATCTTGACTCCACTATGGGAGATACTGAATACTACTTAGATAGTCCACCCAGGGGAGGTGTTAGAATTGAAGAGAACTTTCACCCTACTCCTGAGGTCGAAGAAGTTAAAGAAGTCACCAAAGTAGCTGCAGTTAACCATGAATTGTTCCCTGCAACTCCTCAAGCTACTGTACAATACATTCCTATTGTCATTCATACTCCACTTCCACTCCCTCCTCCTCCATTTATGCATCAGGCTGTTGTACTACCTCCACCTCCTCAAATGGCCAATATTCTTGCCTTCTTGTTGAATAAATATGCTCCCCTAGCATTACCTCAATTGTTGAATGATATGCCACAAGATTATTTGAAAATTTTGCCCAAATTCAATGGAGAAAATGAGATTGATGCTCAAAAACATCTCGAGGTCTTCTTCTCTTTTGCAGAAAACTTTAATGTAGAACATTTGGATGTAGTCTTAAGACTGTTTGTTCAATCTCTGGACGGTGAAGCTAGAAAATGGTTTAAGACATTGGGAGACCGTTCTATAACCACTTGGGAAAGAATGGAAGAAACTTTTCTCAGGAAATGGGGAGAAAAGAAAGATCATGGGAATATCTTACTGAATTCAATACTCTTAAGAAAAAACATAATGAAGGGGTGTCAGAGTTTATCAAGAGATTTAATAAATTGTAATTGAGCCTCCCTCCTGATATGAAACCTCATCAAAATGTTGCGAAAGTTGTTTTCATAGCAGCTTTTGACTCAGAATTTGGTTTCTCTCTGAGAGAAAGAAAGCCTACCACCCTGGATGATGCTCAGACAGATGCTCTAGAATTGGAAGCAAATTTTGCCTCCACTGGTAAATCAAAGGGAAAATCTGAACAAGATACCAGAAGAAGAGGCAAAGAGGAGGTATCTACCTCTAATCAGGACAAGGATTCAGAAAGAATGGAAGAAATGAGAAAATTGATTAAAAAAATGGTCAAGCTTGAATTGGAGGCCAAGAATTCAGCCTCCAAGAATTTCTACAATGCTCCAAATAGGGATTACAATCCTCAGTATAGAAAACCACCCTTGCAAATATTGCAAAGAGAATTAAAGGAACAACAAGATCATGTACCACACCCACTGTATTTGGAAGGTCCAGTAGATGGTTCTGCTGAAGATGCTGCCTATGAGCTAGAGGATGCCAATCTTGCTTTCTCAAATAGTGATGAAGTAGAATGTCCATTGCAAGAAGAAGAGAAGGCCAGAGACATAGAAGACTCAGAGGCTGATTACTATTGTAAGCAATTTATTGATTTCATGCAAGCACAGTTCAATGGAAAATATGATCTCAGATCCTCTAGGAAGAGGACTCGTGTTCAAGATCAAGAAGAAGAGCCACCCCAGAAGGAGGCACCCGCTCAGAAGGAGTCAACAATGAAGAAAGTCACAGACAAAGGTAAGGATCCTCTAAACAAACCTCTGCAGTCTAATGATCAAATTCCTTCATCTTCAAAAGTAGTCATTCCCCCTAATGCTAAGCCTGTGTTGAAAGTAGTTAAACCCCCAGCTGAAAACAAAGAGTCAAAAGAAGTTGCAATAGAAAAATCCCCTCCTGCTTTGAGTCTGTAAAAAGAACTTGAGAAAGTCAAAATCCCAGTTCCCTTGACTGAGCTGTTGAAACAACCTGCATATCAATCTCAAGTCACCTCTTTCATGCTCCCTCCAGAAGCACCAATCATCCCAGATAGTCTCAACCTACAAGAAGAAATACCCATGGTTATATTTGGCCCACATGTTGAGGAGTTAGACCCCTCTACTCCTCCCTTCTATGTGTCTTTAGTGATTCATGATATATTACTACATAATTGTATGTTAAACTCTGGAGCTTCCCATAATCTTATGCCTCTGTCAGTCATGGAACAACTAGGATTACAAATCACCCGTCCATACAAGGACCTCTATTCATTTGATTCCAAAAGAGTTAAATGTCTAGGGATGATCAAGGACTTGGTGGTCAATTTGGCCCAAATTCCTACGAAAAGTGTGGTGATGGATATTGTAGTAGCTGACATCCTAGCTCGCTTTGGCATGTTGTTGTCAAGGTCCTGGGGAACAAGAATTAGTGGGTCAATCAAGTTGGATTTAACATATGCCACTATCCCAGTTTTTGGTGGCCAGGAGAGGAGATTATACAGAGAAACTAGATTTGTCAAAATGGTTACTAAAGCTGACAACTCAGTAAATTCACCAGTCTATAGTAAAGAAGGAGATTTCTCATGCTTGATGCTGGAAGAAGATCAAGATTATGCTCATGAACCATCCTTCTGTCAGATCAAGACTGAGCAGCCCTCAGAGAATCATGAAGCAGGAATCTGGACTCTACATTTTGATGGAGCAAATTCAAAAGAGGGTAATGGAGCTGGAGTACTATTGATTTCTCCTACTGGTAAATGGGTTCCATTGTCTTTCAAACTAGGATATGAGGCCACCAATAATGTGGCTGAATATGAAGCACTATTGTTAGGATTACAGACAGCCAAGGGCATGGGTATATAGAGTTTAAAAGTCCTGGGAGACTCTGAATTGGTAGTCAGACAAGTCAGGAATCAGTGTCAAACCAAACATCCTCGGCTGAGGGCTTACATGAATGAAGTTTGGGATATGGTAGAGAATTTTTTCTTAGCATTTAATATCCAGTTCATGCCCCGGGAATAGAATAGAATGGCAGATTCTATTATTGTGGTTGCTAGTACATTTCATCCTCCTCAGAACCCCCTCTTGAGGTATGAAATCGAGGTACGTTATTGACCATCAATCCCAGATAATATCAAGCACTGGCAAGTATTTGAAGATGAAGAATAGATGAAGAGATTCTTGGAGACAATGGGGGAATTCTCCAATATGGAGATTGATGATTGTGAAGAAGAGACAGTTGAAAGTACTTCAGAAAGTAATTGGGAGGAGAAAATGGCTGGTAGTAAAGTGTTGCAATTGATGGGAAATGTTATCCCTAAAGGACTGGTACCTCTAGAAAGATTATTTGACAAGAATGATGTCCCATTGCAGCCTAGCAAAGTGGTAGAAGAAAATCAGGTAGAAGACCCGAATCTGGGTACTGATGCTGACCCCAAAATTTTCAAATTATCCAAGAAGGTCCCAGGAGAATATAAGGAGCAATACCTGAAATTATTTCAGTTTTACAAAGATGTATTTGCATGGTCTTATTAGGACCTAAAAACTTTTGATATCAGTATAATGCAGCACAAAATTCCCTTGAAGGCAGATGCAAAGCCTCATAAGCAAAAACTTAGACAGATAAATCCTCTACTGCTGCCCTCCATTGAGAAATAAATTAAGAAGCTATTAAAGGCTAAAATAATTGTGCCATTGAGGTACTCTGAATGGGTGGCAAAATTGGTCCCTGTCCGAAAGAAAAATGGAGAAATAAGGCTTTGTGTTGATTTCCGGAATCCAAGTAGAGAATATTTAAAATATAATTATCCACTGCCCAAGATGGACCACATTCTACAGAAAGTGGTTGGACCTTCTAGGATGTCAATGATGGATGGTTTTTCTGGTTATAATCAGGTGGCTATACTTCCAGAGGATCAGAAGAAGACTGCTTTCACCACACCATGGGGAACATTTATGTATGCCAGGATGTCTTTCGGGTTGATTAATGCAGGGGCCACTTTCTAAAGGGCCATGGACATTGCTTTTTTTGGGGAGCAGGATAAGTTTCTGGTAGTCTACCTTGATGATATTACAGTGTTTTCGAACGACAATACTGAGCACATTGAGCATTTGCGAAGAAATTTTGAGAAATGCAGAAGGTATGGTCTTTCCCTCAATCCACGAAAGTCTTTATTTGCATTAGAAGAGGGCAAAATTTTGGGGCATATTGTGACTAAATATGGGGTGAAAATAGACCCTAAGAGGGTAGAGATTATAAATGGTATTTCCCTCCCCAGAAATAAGAAGGAAGTGCAGGTGTTTTTAAGGAGCATAAATTTTCTGAGAAGATTTATTCCTAACTATGCTGAGATAGTTAAGCACATAACTGATATGCTGAAGAAGAATAATGAGGTGAAATGGTCACAAGAATCACGAGAAGCCTTTCCCAGAATTAAAACTGCATTTGCTGAAGCCCCTGTACTAGCTGGACCAGATTATACCAAACCATTTATGATCTTTTCCTTTGCATCACCTCATACAGTAGCTGGAGTTCTGTTGCAGAAAAATGAAGAGGGATATGAGCAACCTATTTCCTTTTTCAGTCAGGCGCTTCGTGACACTAACCTGAAATATAATATACTGGAAAAGCAGGCATATGCCCTGGTGAAATCCCTTAAAGCATTTCGCATGTATGTTTTGCAGTCCCACATTACTACATTTGTCCCTACAGCAGCTGTTAAAGATATCCTCATTCAAGGATACAGTGAAGGAAAAAGGGGGAGGTGGATTGCTAAAATACAGGAATATGATCTGGACATCCATCCTACCAAACTGATCAAAGGACAGGGGCTAGCAAAAATTCTATCTGAATCAAACTATCAAGCTCTGGGCATAAATTTGTCTATGATAGCAAGTGGAGAGTCTGAGAAAGATAAAGAGCAACCAGGAGGGGAGAGAGTTACTCAGAAAGCACATATAAAATATCTCACCAGCCCATGGTACAAATAAATAGTGGAATATCTCCTCACACTCAGCTGCCCTCCTAGTTGTGATAAAGCTAAATATAGGACATTAAGGTTAAGATCACAGAAGTACATAGTTGCTAATGGCCAGCTATACTAGCGAGACCCTTCAGGCATCCTACTCCTGTGTCTCGTAGAGGATGAAGTAGAGAGTATAATGGTGGAATTTCATGAAGGAATCTGTGGAGGACATTACAGCTGGAGGGCCACTGCTCATAAAATACTGAAGGCAGGATTCTATTGGCCCAAACTATTTGGAGATGTTTTTTCCTGGGTTAGAGCATGTGATAAATGCCAAAAATTTGCTGAGAGACAGAAGTTGGCAGCTCTGCCTTTGATCCCCATTCATGTGAACGAACCATTTCAGCAGTGGGGAATAGATTTTATAGGTGAAATACACCCGCCCTCAAGTGGACAACATAGATGGATATTAACGGCCACAAATTATTTCACTAAATGGGTGGAAGCCATACCTGCAAGGAATGCTACAGATGCAGTAATAATAAAATTCATGGAAGAGAACATCATATCCAGGTTTGGCTGTCCTGCTAGAATAGTGACTGATAATGCACAGGCCTTCAAATCTGCAAAATTTATAAACTTCTGTCAGCAGTATAATATTACACTAAGTCACTCTACAGCTTACTATCCACAAGGAAATGGCTTGGCAGAGTCTTCAAATAAAACTCTGGTGAGGGCCTTGAAGAAGACTATCAATGAAAATCAGAAGAATTGGGATTCCCAATTGAAATTTTCTCTATGGGTTAATAGAATCACCAACAAGAGAGCAACTGGGAAATCTCCATATGAATTGGTATATGGACGAGCAGCAGTGTTTCCTGTGCAGCTGGCTTTACCAGTGGCCCGCTTCATGCAGGAAAGCCAGGAGGAACCTAGTGATATGATCAGGAGAATCAATCAATTCGTGGAATTAGAAGAAACATGAGGCCAGGTGAATCAGAGGTTAATAGGATATCAAGAGAAAATGAAACACATTTTTTATCAGCATGCAAAAGACAGGAAATTGCAGATTGGCGATCTAGTGCTCAGATGGGATGTACGAAGAGCCGAAAAGGGAAAACATGGTAAATTTAACCCCCTCTGGTTCGGCCCATTTAAGATCGTGGAACAGGGAGGTAATAATACTTTCAAGCTGGAGAATTTACAGGGGAACTTACTTGACACCCCTGTGAATGGTCAATTTCTTAAGCCCTACTTCCAGTTCTAATTCAGGCAGAGATAGCCTGATGTATTATATTGTACATTAGTTTCATCTTTTGGGCTTTGTTTAAATAATGTCAGAGTTGCAGTGAATCACGAAAAGAAAAATGGGATTGTTGAAAAGTAGAGTCCGCATAAGAAGATTATCAGATGGTCTGGGAAGTCCTCGACACGCCTAGGGATGGATGTGTCGTCCCCAGGTGGAGCCAATGTTGACCATGTTAGCACCCCATTAAGATTTGTGGCCAGTAATCCCACTCAAGCCTTTCAAATCCCCTCTCATGGCCTAAGGAATCTGTTTTCTGCCTGCCGTTACCTTTCCTGCCCCTAAATCACATTTAAAAAGACCGCAAAACTTATATTTGAAAATCTGTAAAGCCTAGCCCTTTCAGTCCTAGCCCCTTCTCTCTTTTTCTCCACACGACCGGAAGTTAAAACTAGGAGCCAGTCCAATAGGCGCTTATCACAAGTGTATACTGGAAGCCGTATTAACCACCGATTTACGCAGATCCGACGGCCATTGCAACCCCATCGCGCATGCGGTCCCCTCTCCGTTTTCCCATCTGATGTATTCTAACCGTTCGATCATCCTGCTAAATCAACGGTCCGTAGCCTATCTGTCTCGGTGGTCCCCGCCCCGCGTCCACTGTTCAAAAACTGCCCGGTATCTATCGCACTGTTTTTCAGAGGTGGGCAGTATTTCTCAAATCAGAGCGATTCCATACATCGCTCGCCGCGTGTCTCCGTGTACGGCTCCAAAACTGCCCTCCATCGTGCATTATCGTTCATCCGAAGTCACGGCGCGATATTCATGATAGCCGTCCGATCCGGAGGTCTTCATCCGACGGTCGTCGCACTTTGAAGTTGCACGAGTGTTAATCCAAGTCAATAGTGCCCCTGGCCCACCATCTCATCGCCCTCCGATACATTTTCCACCGTCGATCTCCTCCCGATATCGAACGGTCCAAATTAAGACTCACCCCACTCCATTGTCCAACACTCTCCACATCACCATTCCACGTGCCTTTTGTTGCATATTCGCTTGTCCTCCGTATATATTCATTCAATGGGTCATTTTCCTAATGTTTCCATTTAGATTTTCCACTCACGTTCGTCAAACTGTGTTACATGAATATGCCACATTTTCCACCATCGCCTTGCATTTCTCAAGATGTCCATCATGCCGCGCTGTCACACCATTATCCCCACTATGCTCACCTTCCCATGCATGGTTTTATTTAACAAGTTTGTGGGTTTTGCAGGTTTACGGCGACGAAGAATTATCATAATTTACAGCCTCCATTACAGAAACCAAAGACGCATCAAAGGACTATTGTTCAGAAGAAAAAAATTTATGGAGAAAGCCCTGGGTAGCTGCTACAACATGGCATCTATTAAAGAAACAGGGTTATACTTTGGCAAGCTTCCTAGTGTCATTCAAGAGGCAGATATCGTAGATGGAGACATAAATGTTGCGGCAAAGAGTATCAGTTGGATATTAGATGAATTCAATGATCAGCATTGAAGATTTTAAGCCCAAATTCAAAGTTAGAAGGCAGAGGGTACCATGCACAAGAAACAATACCCTCCAGGTTTCATTTCAGCAGGATTTTCTTTCAGGAAAGGACAGAATGTTTATATAGTTTATTCTCTATACCGTGTTCCTGAAGAGACTTTCATCCACATCATTTATTTCAGAAAGTAGGCTACAGAGTACGTGCATCACAGCATAGTCATTTAGCAGTATGGGCGCGAATGTCTCCACCATTTTATCTTAATTAGACAAATTAAATGTTCATCATCTACTTCTTTAACTAGGGTTTTCTTTTTCTCCTATAAAACCCCAAGAGAACGAATTATTGAGGGTTCCAAATTCATCAGAAAGTTGTGTAGTTGGAGAATTTTTGTATACATTTTGTAAGAACTCTTATATGAAGGCTCAGAGCCCATTGGGTTTCAGTGAGGAGGAGTTCTATCTGTAATGAGGATTCTGGTCTTTGGTATTTCACAAGGTGTAACTTCTCCTTTTATGTTTTAATTTAATGTTCCATCTTGTTTCCATCCATTTTCTTGTATCATGTTTTGGAATGCGAGTGGCTCACTGGTTTGGTATGGATTTATCCTAGCTTATACCCATGTTTGAATCAGTCAAGCGCTTTAAATATGGCTCATGCATGATATACTGTTCCATTTTCACTTCATTCATATTTATGCTATATTAGTTTTTTTTTGAGAGGGTGTTTTTAAAACACTATTTTCATGTATGGATTCTTAGATTGGTAAGCCCATTCACGGGGATATTGTGTATCTGGATATCATCTCAATGACAGCTAGTATCCTCCCACTTTCTCCTCACACAGTAAACACCTTCAAGTCATATATCTCTGTGAAGTATTTCTGAATCGGCCCGCTTTGTAGTAAATTGTCTCTAAATTGTCTGATGCTGTCGTATTAGAGTTTCACATCTTGCCTCTGCATATCACTCTCCCTGTGTCAAGTTTCTGAAGGTTTTGGTCCCATTTAAATTTACTTCCCTGTTTACAGGAGATAGCATGAGAGCCTTTTATAGATAACTTCCTTTGTTATATCACATGCTCCTTGTTATATAAGATGTCCTAGGCATTGGTCTTTGGCAACACAAGGCTGTCTCTAGGAGCGACAACAGTGTACAGGGGAACGCTCCCCGATGGTCGGCAGATAGCTGTGAAGAGATTCAGAAACTGCGCGTGTGAAGGTAATTTAGATTTTGAATTGAGTGATGGGGAGTTATGGCTTCGCATGACACTGTTCAGATTCTGTCAGGAACGATGAATCTGAACAGTGTCACAAACATAAACCCCACAATATAACACCTTCGGTGTAAAAGCAAATTAAATTTTTTATAAGCTTTATTTTATATTTAAATTAAAAATAAAAATAAAAATAAAAAAATTAAATTTTTTATAAAGTTTATTACATATTTAAATTTAAAAATAAAAGTAAAAAATAAAAACGTTTTTGGCACCCGCCAGGGGTCGGAGGCTAGCTGGGCAGCCCTCCACAAGCGGGTCGTGCGGCACCGTGGAGGGCTGCCTAGCCAGCCTCCGGCCCCCGGCTGGGCGGAGTCCGATTGGGCTCCCCAGTCGGACTCCGACCCCTTGCTGGGCGGAGGCTGATTCCGAGAATCTGCTTCCGCCCAGCCGAGAGCCAGAGGCTAGCTGGGCAGCCCTCCGTGGCACCACACGGGCAGCCTTTGGCCCCCAATGGGCTGCAAAATATTTTTTATTTTTTATTTTTATTTTTTCAATACAAAAAAAAAACAAACTATATAAACAATTAATTTTTAAATTTTTTTCTTAAACGAAACTATTATAACACAAAAATAATTTAATATTAAAAAAAAAAAAACAATTTAAAATCAAATATATTATATAACAATACAATAACAAAAAAAATTAAAAAATATAATATATAACAAAACAATAAATAAAAAACTAAAAAAATTGCTTTAAAATATAAATTAAAAAATAAAAATAAAAATTTAAATTTTAAAACAATTATAATTTAAAAAGTAAAAAAAAAAAAAAAGGTTTGTTTTAAAATATAAAGAAATATATGAAAAAATTTATTTTTAATTTTTATTTTAAAAAAGAAAACTATTATAATAAAAACAACCATTGTTGTTTAATATAAAATATAATACTCTACCATTCAAAATTTTAAAATAAAATAAAAAACAATAAAATATATATATGCTTTACAATATAAACAAAAACAAATTTAAATTATAAATTACAATTAAAAATAAGATTTAAAATTTAAACAATTAAAAATAGAATATAAAATCAAAAAATTGTCAAATAAAAAACAAAAAAAACAATTTAAATAATGAAACCACCAATATATTTATAATAAAAAAAACAAATAAAAATATAATAATATAACTATTTTTTTATGTGCATGGTTGTTTTATGGATTTTTCTATTTAGATGAACCTATAAATTCTAAAAAAGAAAAAAAATTATAAATTTTTGTCCTAAAAATTCTAAAAAATTTAGTTTTTTTTTTTACATTTTCTTCACTAAAAAAATATTAAAAAATTATAGTTTTCGAACCTAAAAACCTTAAAAAAATAGTTTCTAAACACAAAAACTATAGAAAAACAGATTTTCCCAAAAATCGTCTTTAAATGGAAAGAATAAAAGGAAAAGTAACCTTTGAAATGCAAAAAACTCCTGTCACCAATGCCAACATAACGCCTCCACAAAATTACCAATAGCAACACAACGCCTCCAATGCCAATGCAATGCCTCCACGAAGTTACCAACGCCAACGCAACACCTCCAGAAATTGCTCTAACAAATACCAAAAAACTTGATGTGATGTGATGAATAGAAACAATAATTCTTATTATATAACGAATATTGTGTGATTGGTTTACTGTTTAACGAATGTGTGATTAACATTTAAAATTTAAAATATTTACATGTAGTTTATCATAGTTTATATTATAGTTAAAATAATTAATATTTGCACGTAGTTATCATAGTTAATATTTTATTTAATATTTACATGTATTGAATGTTAAATAATTCAAATATAATCTCGGATTAAAATTTAAAATATAAAATACTTACATGTAGTTAATTACAGTTAATATTATAGATAAAATAGTTAATATTTGCATGTAGTTATCATAGTTAATATTTTAGTTAATATTTACATGTACACAATGTTTAAAATCTGGGATTAAATTTTATAATTTAAAATATTTACATGTAGTTAATTATAGTTAATATTATAGTTAAAATAGTTAATATTTGCATGTTGTTATTATTGTTAATATTTACATGTAGTTAATCTTAAATCATTCAAATAAGAAAATTATTTTAGTTTGAAAGACATGCATGAAAGGAATATTTTGTGGATATTTTGAATAGAAAGTATGGTGGAATATTTCAAGACCAACAGTTTATTAAGAAATTTTGAAATATATTTTATATGAATATAATGAAGGTTTAAATTTTAAAATTTAAAATATTTACATGTAGTAATTATAGTTAAAATAGTTAATATTTGCATGTAGGTATTATAGCAATATTATAGTTAATACTTATATGTAGTCAATGTTAAATCATTAAAATAACAACATTATTTTAGTTTGGAAGGCATGCATGATAGAAATATTTTGTGGATATTTTAAATATAAATATTGGTAAAATATTTCAATAGAAACAGTTTATTAAAAAAACTTAAATACATTTTTTGACTAATATTTTGTACAAAATATTTGAAATGAAAATTTTGGAGGGAAATTTTTTCGCGAAATTTTTTGGGGGGAAAATTTGGAGGGAAAGTTTTTCGCGAAATTTTTTGAGGGGAAAATTTTGAGGGAAATTTTCAGTATTTAAGCTATATATTGTCAGTGGGAGAGGCATTTGTATCATTCAACCTATTCTTGTTGAAAGCCATGGTTTCTTCTGATAGCGAAGTTTTTCTTTGTACAACATCAACATCTTCATCACACAACAACTCTATTCAGAGTGATGAATATAACAGGGGTTCTTCACCATGAATAGAGAGTCAAAAAATCGACTTGGTCGTAATCCTAAGGATGATGTGAACAAAATTGATGAGGCGCAGCAAAAAGAGATTTCTGTAAATCGAGAGTCAGTTATTCCACTTACTCTTAATCCTAAGGATTATGAAAGCAACAGTGATGAAGGGCATGATGAAGAATTTCCAGAGTCAAAATTTTCACTTTGTTCTAATCCTAAGGATTATGAGGGCACCATTGATGAAGGGGGAGATGAAGAATATCCACTTCAGCATAATCCTAAGGATTATGCGAGAATCACAGATGAAGAGGGGAATGAAGAATTTGTAGAGTCAAAATATCCACTTCGTCTTAATACTAAGGATTATGCCAGCACCACTAATGAAGAGGGGAATGAAGAATTTGCAACGTCAAAATATCCACTCTGTCCTAATCCTAAGGATTATGCAAGCACCACTGATGAAGAGGGGGATGTAAAAATTCCAGAGTCAAAATATCCACTTCGTCCTAATCGTAAGGATTATGCCAGCACCACTGATGAAGAGGGGAATGATAAAGTTTCAGAGTCAAAACATCCACTTTGTCCCAATCCTAAGGATTATGCCAGCACCACTGATGAAGAGGGAAATGAAAAATTTACAGCGTCAAAATATCCACTTCATCCTAATCCTAAGGATTATGCGAGCACCACTGATGAAGAGGGGGATGAAAAAATACCAGAGTCAAAATATCCACTTCCTCCTAATCCTAAGGATTATGCGAGCACCACATTTGAAGAGGGGAATGAAGAATTTGCAGAGTCAAAATATGCACTTCGTCCTAATCCTAAGGATTATGCCAGCACCATTGATGAAGAGGGGAATGAAGAATTTGCAGCGTCAAAATATCCACTTCGTCCTAATCCTAAGGATTATGCCAGCACCACTGATGAAGAGGGGGATGAATTTCCAAAGCCAAAAATTTCAATTCATCATAATCGTAATGATTATAAGTTCACCACTGATGAAGGCAGGGATGAATAATTTCCAATAAATATAGATTCAAGGCATCCACTTATTCCTAATCCTAAGGATTATGAGAGCACCAATGAGGAAGGGGAGGGGCGGGATGAAGAAATTCTAGTGAATACAGATTCAAATATTCCACTTATGCCTAATCCCAAGGATTATGAGAGCACCACTGAGGAAGGGGAGGATGAAGGGTTTCTTGCAAATGATAATTTTAAAGGCACAAATCTGAATATTGCATTTTCTCTAAGTGATCATTTCAAAGACACTCATGGTGATGAAGAATTGAATCCTCCCAGGGAAGAATTTGAAAGCATGGATCAAGATGGTGAGGAATTTCGTCTGAGTCAGGGTTACAAAAGCGCCGGTGATTCTTGTGAAATGTTTTCTTCAAGTGATGATGGTAAAGAAAATTTTCCAGGCAATGATGTTGATGAATTTCTTAACTATGTTGAGAATGATGATAGTGGAGATAATATTCCTCCTAATGGTGATGAAACTGCTTTTACAAAGGATGATGGAATGATGAATTCGTTGCAAGCAAATATTGCAACTAGGAGTAGGAGTAGACCTTTTCATATCAATCCAAAACATTCCAGTTATACAAGGGCGAGGACAAAATATCTCACAAAAAAGGTTTTCTCGTTCATTTGATTTTAAGTGAATGTTGTCGAAGGGATTTCTTGAAACATATGGATTTCAACTTTGTTTTGGAGAAAAGGAAAAGATATATGTCAATGAATAAAAGCATGTAAAATTCATATTTAGTGGGTTGCATGCAATCTAAACTAGCAGTTTATGATTATCATATTGGGAATGTATTGCTCTGCAGAAAGGCTTTTAAAGTATTGCATTCAATTGGTAATTGTCATTTGTCAAGAATCCAAGAAAAACTAGAAAAGGATCCCACATATTATTCAGAAGTACATTATAAACGGGAGGTGGGGCCATTTGAAAATACTGCTAAGACATGGATGAAAGACTTCTTTTCAAATCATAAAGAGTGTATGCCAAATAAAGACACAATACATATTCCAGATAATTTCTCGAGATGAGAAATATTCATCTTATACAGAAATTATGCAGAAGCTGTTGAAGGAGTTGGTAATTTTATTACATATCCTTATTTTACAAGGTTATGGAAAAACGAATTCAACAATGTTCATATTCCTAAGAAGACAAGGATGGGGGTTTGCAGCACATGTGATTCTCTTAAAGCAAAAAGAGATAAATGTCAAGGGGAAGAAAGAGGTATGCGTTCAAAACATTGTTTTTTAAAATTGGATAGTTATCAACTATGAAAATATATTTATTCATATGTTTCTTTTATTTTATGTACAAGTTCCGTTGTTAAAGAACTTCAAGACCATCGCAATCAGCAAAGAAGTGAAAGGAAAAATTTGTATAAACATCGAAAGAAGTGTTATGATCATCCAAATAAATATCTGGGTTTGATAATTGATGGTATGGAACAAAAGAAAACACTTCTTCCACATTTTTCCTGCACGCCAAAAAAATTTCAGGAGGAAAATTTCATTCAGTTTCACTTTGTTGTTTGTATGGTATTTAATGAGAAGTTGTTTCAAAGAGTTTTCTTCACAACTCCAAATATTCACAATGATACAAATCTGACCATAACTATAATCCATGATGTGGTTACTCATTGTTCTGGTATTCTTCCTGAAGTTTTGTATTTACAATTAGACAACACAAGTCGTGAAAACAAAAATCAAGTTCTTTTTGGGTATCTAAACATGCTCAGTGAATTGGGAATTTTTAAAAAGATAAAGGTTGGTTTCCTTCTTGTTGGGCATACTCATGATCATATTGATCAAATGTTCAGTCGTTTTTTAGTAACATTGAGGAGGAAAGGTGTTGGGAGCCTGCCATCATTAATTGAATGTATTAAGAAATCATACATTCCAAAGCCTGTTTTTCATGTGTTGGAAGAAAGTATTGACATGCGAAGGTTTATTTTGGGATCACATGGTGAGGAGAAATGCATTGAAAAAACTTACGACATTAGCTTCCAGCATCAATTTCGTATCAAAAAAATTGATGGGATAACACTTATATGGGGCAAGAAGTATTCAACTGTTGCAAAATGGTGGCCATCATCAGGTTTAGCATTTTTGAAGTTCATTCTAGAGCGTCCAGTATTTTCATCAAAGATATTGTTATTACAGTCAGTTGCTGAAATCCATAATGCACGAAGGCATAAGAGAGACATAAATTATTTTGAATGTCTGGAGGAAATTAAAATATGTATTAGAGATACATATCAGTACTTCGATGTTGCTGATTTAGTTTGGTGGGAGTCCTTTTTTAGTAATAAAAGTGATATTATTTAACGATCAATAAATGTGGATATGTTTTTGAAGGCTCCCTTTTTTTGGCCACAAAATATGCCAAATGAACCTCAGGAAACACACATTGTTGAATAACAACAGCCTCAAGCTATTATTAATTCCCCACAGGTAGAGGAAAGAGAAATCTATATTGGTTCTAGAAGATCACGTGCACAACGTGAAGCCATGGAGGACCTTTATAGGGGTTCTGTGCAGGATGTTAAGGAGGGTTGCATGATAGCAGTGTTAGCAGATGAAGATCCGCTTGGCTATCCATTCTGGATTTCCAAGGTTATAAAGTTCATTAATGAAAATGAAGATATTACAGCTATTTATGTACATTGGTATGCCACAAGTACCCACCCTTTCAATGGTGTGTACAAGCCAGAGATGGTAGTTGAAAAAAAAATTGGCAGAAAGAGAAAAAGAAAGGGCACAAATATAAATCGTCGTCGCACATATGTCTTAGAATTGGAGGATGTTGACATACTTGTGTATGACTTCAATTTGACAAAGAGAGGAACTTTTCGATTGAAGATCATAAATATTTTGAAGAAATTGCTACCATAACAATTACTGTTGAGATGGGACTCTGTAGAATGTAGTCGTAGATCTACAAGACATTTGAACTCTGAAATGGTGGGCATGCATGTTGACTCAGATGGAGCACTAGTTGATGAAAGAGAAGAATATGGATCATCTTCATCTGCATCGAGTCATTCATCTGAATATGTAGGTTCTGATGGTGTGCCAGAACCTATGGTTGATTTTGAATAACTGTCTAAGACACTTTTATGTAATTGATGTTTGCATGGTAACTTCAAATAAAAATTTTGACTTCCATCTGATTTTTCATGAAGTTATGAGGCATTTCTATGTTTGTTGGATTATATGTTTTAATTATGAAGAATTCATCTCTTTAGAATATCGACAACGCAACAATGAATTACAAAAATAATTTATGTTATATTCAATGTACCAATGTTGATATTTTGATTAAAAGTAAAATAGAAAATAGAAATTAATGTTGAATTTTTAGATTATGCAGTGATATTACCATGATATTATGTATTGTTACCATTTGGTATAAGATACTTTTAAAATTTTTAATAATTATATGCATCATTGAAAGGGGACACTTTGTTTTGATGCTTGATTTTTAGGTTTTGGTTGCAATTAGATTTAAATTTGTCTTATGCTAAGATTTGAAAAGAGATAATTTTTTATCCTTTAAAATTAAAATTACTCTTGGAATAATAAATTTTTCATTTACTTGTTCATTTTAAAAAAAAATTTAAGTCATATAATTTCTCCATGATTTCATTGTTCAAGTATGTTGAAAACTTGAGATTTACAACTTGTCATTAAGGTTTTTATGCGCTACAAAATTATCTTTAATGTTATGGTTGACAATAATTACAATTTCAGGGTTGTTTAGAGTCAAGATATTTTATGTTTAACAACATGGATGAAAATTGTTCGAAATGATAAGCCCTTCAGACATGTTTTTGTTTATCTTTAACATCATCTATCAAAATTTTTAGAATTTTATGATTTTTCAACGTCCTAATATGTTGTCTTTAATTTCATTGTTACAATGTGTCAAAAGTGTGACACAATGTTTTTTTTTTCTGTTATTCCAGCATCAACTGGTTTTGTTTTGAGGGTGTTTTTTCAATCCCTTTTTTAAGAAAAAAAAAAAATTTAGCATAATTTTATAAAATGTTGAAATTTGACCTTGAGAAAAAACCAAGTGCATTCTGGAATACACACTTTTTATTTTAGGGGTGTTTTTTAAATGTGTTTTGAGTCTTTTTGGGCTAGAGTTCCCGTTTTAGGTAATAGTTCACGTTTCATCAGTAACAGTGTTCAAAATAATGTGTGGAAAGAAATATTGAACAACAGGAATCAATCCATTAATACTTGGATCAACATAAATGACTACTATTAAGGTGTTGTAATCTTTAAACATTCATTAATATATAACAGGCTCCCAAACTAATCTTAATGTACCTCATCAAAATTTGGAAAGATAAAAATCATTTTTTGGTTTGTAGATATGCTTATGACCTGATATGTAGGTTACTTTCTATCCCATAAAGCTCTATTTGACAGATTCAAACTTTTTTTCATTGTTAAACTGTTACTTATACAATTAAGTATTCATGGTGTCTCTCTTTCTTGAACATATTTGATTTTAGATCAAATAGTCTCATCAACTTTGCCAACTCGAGAAGGGAAAAAAAACCTTTATATTGTTCTCCATGATAAATCTGAATTATTTGACATTTTCTTCAAACAATGAAAATCTTGATTTTATTGGACTGAGATCAGTTTTATTTGAATTTTTCTTCAGACAATGAAAATCTCGAGTTTATTGGATTCGGTTCAGTTTTTCTTGAATAACTTCCATGTATGTAGTTTTCATTTTTCTATTATTATTCTGAAAGTATTAGAGAAAATTGGACCTATTATGGTATTGAAAATGAAACAAAATTATTATTTTGTGTTATGAAAATATATGTTAATTTAATATAATATTAATTATTTAAATAATTTTATTAATTATTTTATATCAATAAAATAATAATTTAATATAAAATTAATTATTTAAAAAATTTATTTATGAGCTTATATCAATAAAATTTAGTTCAATAAATGAAAAATGTTATAATTTAAATAAGAAGATGAAAAATTCTCTAGATTGTTTATAAAAAAAATATAATAAAATTTGAGCTTTTCTTATTATGTATTTTAAATTTTAGATTTTTTATTTTATTTTTTTAATGGAACATTTTCCATAATTTTCTAAGTTTTTTTTTTCATTGAGGGGAGAGGCTCATTCTACAATCCAATATGATGTGTAAGGGTGAGAGGCTCATTCTACAATCCATTATGATGTGTAAGGTTGCCAAAATAAAAAATAAAAAAAATAAAAAAATAAAAATCTAAAAATGAAAATAGTTAAATAGCTATACATAACATTTAAATAATGTGGGATCATAAAAAAATTTAAATAACTCTATAAATAAACTATTAAAAATCTGTCTAGGTGTAAACTTTATTTTTGGAGTGTAGAATTTGAGAAAATGTTTGCGCCTAACAAATTTGATCCCTCATGGCACATGATAGATTTGGAATTTGAAGGATCTCTCATCACATGATAGATCCTAAATTAGATGGATAGATCCGGAATTAGATGGATCTAAGCTCGATTTAAGTGTTTTGAAAACCTAATTTATTAGGGATATATAGTAAAGTCCAATAATATTTACAAATACAACCAATTTAAGGATTTACCTATGACCTCATACTTATAATTCAACACATATAACCACTCAAAATCCTCACTCAATATTTACATCTTTATAGTAATGTATATATTAAATAAACTAGCAATTGCACCACATGTTGCAAAGGAAACGACGTAAGTCGGAAACATAGGAAACAATAACATAGAAGAAAGAAGAAACTTTTTATGCAATAATAAACACTTATGCACGCCATCAAAGGAACTTTAATTTTTCACAATGATTTCCAATGTCACCATTCTCTTGTAGGCTCCTACTAGGAGCATGCCTTTGTAACCAGTGCCTATTGTATATACCCTTATATGTATTTGGGACCACACAAATTTATCTTATTTCAAACTTAATTTTAGAGAAGAAATAAACATCCTATTCACCAATTAGTCTCATTGCTCTACCAAATGTCCTTTGAAATCTAATTCTTACCTGCATCCAACCTAGCTCCAAAAAATTCCATTACCTTCAATTGAAGCACACAAAAATTGCAATGCATTTAAATATGAGGATACCAATTAGACCATTCAACAATGTGTTTTTTCCATTTGTCCTCCTGTATCTAAACTTTTTGGTCATTTCCAATTTCCCAAGAAACCCACTAATATTTGAGAATTCAAAGAAACTGATTGGAGAATTCAAAAAGAAACCTCACTTGACACTCAGAGAGATAGAGAAATTGTATACACCCAATAATGATTATCATTTTTGTTGGTTGTTACATTTTATGGATTGTCATAGTGCTAGTATTGAGAAATGCAGGGGAGGCATGATGTACAAGATAATGAAGGAAATGTTTGATGCCATAGAAATATTGTGTCTATATGAAGTTGCATTAATGTGTAAGAATTTCCTATACTTGTCTTATTGGTTTATTTTGTATTGAGAATTTTTTTGATATAAACTTTAAAGAATGGAAACAGTAACATCAATGAACAATAGTGATACTAACAGAATTCATAGAATTTGACATTGGGAGAAGAGTCAAATTAAGATTGTTTTGAATTTTATCATATTTGTCCTTATTGCTCCATTAGTGTTGGACTTGGATCCCATTTACTGGCATTTTTCCTAAACATCAAGGCCAACATATGAAACAACTAAAACACCTAAAGTGCAATGAAACAACAATATCGGAAAATTTGGCACGCCTCAAAATAATGCGTGGAAAGAAATATTAAACAACAAGAATCAATCCATTACTTGGATCAACATAAATGAATAATATTAAGGTGTTGTAATCTTTAAAAACTCATTAATATATAACAAGCTCCCAAACTAATCTTAATGTACCTCATCAAAATTTGGAAAGATAAAAATCATTTTTTGGTTTGCAGATAAGCTTATGACCGGATATGTAGGTTACTTTCTGTCCTAGAAAGCCCTATTTGATAGATTCAAACTTTTTTGGATTGTTAAAATGTTACTTATACAATTAAGTATTCATGGTGTCTCTCCTTCCTGAACATATTTGATTTTAGGTCAAATAGTCTCATCAGCTTTTCCAGCTCGAGAAGGGAAAAAAACCTTTATATTTTTCTTCATGATAAATCTGAATTATTTGACATTTCCTTCAAACAATGAAAATCTTGATTTTATTGGACTGAAATCAGTTTTATTTGAATTTTTCATCAGACAATGAAAATCTCGAGTTTATTGGATTCGGTTCTTTTTTTCTTGAACAACTTCCATGTATGTATTTTCTAGTTTTCTATTATTATTCATAAAGTATTAGAGAAAATTGGACCTATTGGCTGCTAGTGCAATTTATCATAATCATTGTTACTTTATGTTGCTCTATCAATAGGGAAACCTAATAAAGTGATATATGACGCCAGAAAACTGTGAGACAACTTCAAAGCTTTCCTTTCAATTTCCTGTCTCTATAAGTTTGGGGCTTTAAAATGAAAAAACATCTAATAGGGTACATCACAATAGTTTCTATCACTATTCCAATTTCAATCGAACAAAATGTTGCACGAACCTTCACCATAACATCAATATTCCACCACAACTGAGTTCAACTTTTCACCAACTGAAAGATGGAGTACTAGTAACTAAACCAAGCCATATAATTCAGCTAATTTACCTATGTCATAGGGAATCTACAAACCTTTTGAAAATTACCCACTTGGTTTGTGTTGTCCACCAAATGAGTTTTCTTTCCAAAGAAGGTGTGAACTCCAGTAGCTATAACCATGACTTCAATCTCTTCTTGTTTACAAGTAGAACCTAAGTAAACCTCATCTCTTAGATTCTTAGTTCTCTTACCTGCATCCAACCTAGTTCCAAAAAATTCCATTATTTCAATTTGAATTTTTTTAAGTTGTCCAAGAGTCTTTTCTTATATCTTATATTCTCTCTTGAGCAGAGCATGTTTGCCCTGAACTCCAAAATCTGGTAAAAATGTCATACAACTTTCAAACCAACTTTCAATCGATAGAGATTATCTTTCAGGACATTTCACTTTTTCAATTACTAATGGATAATTGGTCAAAACTCCATCCATATAAATCTTCCTTAATATTCCTACTTGTAAATTGTCATTGCCTAATAATCCCAGTGAAAAGAATGTTTATTAAAGATAGATATGATCCAACACAAAAAGATGTAAAGGAACATGATTCGAATGAAAAATCAATTCATGAAATTATAGTATATATATCATATTTATCACCAACAGATATTATGAATATTGAAATTCCCAGACCATGACTTAGAATATTTCAATTAGATGTAGTATCTGCTGCTTATATCAGAAATAAAGGGAAAATATAAGATGAATTAAAACACATAGGTGGCACTGGGCTAATAGAAATAAATGAGCCTGCTCCTTCTTAGGTTTCACCACAACAACAGGGCATTGTACATGGTGAACACAATAGTCACTTACACTTCCAAGAAACACCCTACAAAATCCGATATCATCTGCTTAATTCAGTGTTATATTGCAATCTAAAAACGCAATAGAAACCTGAAAATATATGTACCAGTTTTACAAAATAAAACCCTAATAGAAACTGGAAAAGAGAAATGCCAGTTTTTTAAAACGACAAAGGCATGAATCATTCGAAATCATGCATATCAATAACAATGCTTATTTTTCAAACACACTTTTCAGAGTCGCAAATGGGGAGAAATTTTGATTGGTATTACCTTTTAAGGGCTCCATAACCATAATACCTAACACCAACATGTCAGGATTGTACTTTTTGGCAGCATTGCATATGACCTCCTTGGCTTCTCTAGTCTAAATCTCAGTTTCCGGAGTCATCTGGAACAGTGGCCAAAAAACTATAAGGCTTTCCATTATGAAACTACAAAGGGAAGAAGAACGAAACAGTTGCAAAATGCCAGTTATGTGATCAATGAAAGACTATTATGTGAATCCTAATAACATGGATTTGACCTACTAAAGGATATTCCTATTAAAGTTTTCAATCCTAACTGAAATGATCCAAGACCTTCATGTATAGAATATGCTTGAAGTTAAATGTGTCAATAAATTCTCAAATATTCATATAGGCACCTATCATAAGTCCAATTTGAACCAGTGTCTTGCTAATAGATGAGTTTTGAAATTTTTTGTTTAAGTCCAATTTGAACCAGATTTAGTATGCATCCCAAGATTGCAATGATCAAGGTTGCATTTCTTGAATTCCAATATTTCCATTCAACTAAACATCAAAACCATTTTAAATCTCAAATAAACCCAACAATCTATTTCACACCAACTTCTTGAAGTACAATGGACAATATGAGTAGATCTTACATTTTTGGCTTTGCATATTTCCATTGCTTTGGCCAAAATATTTTCTGTAGACTTCTTGATATCGTTTTCCAACATTTGCAGCACATCTGCTAGCACCATCAGCCCTGCCCACGCCAAACTACAATCAGAACTCTAACTTCAACAAACCCAAAAACAAAGTAAAACACTTCACATTGAAATGGCATTACAATATTTGAGATGAATCAATAAAACACTCATTCTACTTCTTTCTGTGGCCTAAAAGATTAAAACCATTTCCATCAATAAATCCAAGAGTCTTATATCATTTTACTGTGAATTATATCCATAACAGTCGGCCAGTCAAGAGGATGTAGCTCATGTGGTAGAGAGGAGTGGCTATTATGCTCTCCATAGGGTTCTAGTCTTATCAAATTTGATATGCTCACGGCTTCATCTAGACACATGTGAGTTTTCCATGGATGTAACTACTATCGATCTGGGTATAATAAACCATAAAAAAATAACAAGCTACCTGAAAAAACCATGAAACCCTGAAGTGACTGACTTGAGCTTCCAGTTGCGAAGTAGGATATTGGAGAGCGTTGAGCATGAATGAGGATGATTCTATCATCTGATACAAATAGGTTGTTAAGAGCCCATTGGAGAGCATTGATGCTCATCTCGGTCTCGTCTATGGGCACCATTATGATTCTTCTTGATTTCTGATCTTCCATGGACTCCATTAATGCACTATATTTTCTCATGCAACTAAAAGATGGAGTACTAGTAACTAAACCAAGCCATGTAATTCGACTAATTTACCTATGTCAAATGGAATCTACAAACCTTTTGAAAATGACCCACTTGGTTTGTGTTATCCACCAAATGAGTTTTCTTTCCAAAGAAGTTGTGAACTCCAGTAGCTATAACCATGGCTTCAATCTCTCCTTGTTTACAAGTAGAACTCGAGTAAACCACATATCCTGGATTCTTAGTTCTCTTACCTGCATCCAACCTGGTTCCAAAAAAATCCATTACCTTCAACTGAAGCACGCAAAAATTGCAATGCATTTGAATATAAGGATACCAATTAGATCATTCAAAAATGTGTGTTTTCCATTTTTCCTCCTGTATCTAAAAATTTTGGCTATTTCCAATTTTCCAAGAAACCCACTAATATTTGAGAATTCAAAGAAACTGATTGGATAATTAAAAGAGAATCATGTTTGAGCCCTATGCTTTGCTAGCTTGAGAAGGGAAAAAAAATGAGGCGAGTTTTCTCTTAACCTATTGAGAGAGCTTATGAGAGCCAATGGCCATGGTTACTGACAATACAATGGGCATTGCAATAAGAATTTCCTTATAGGAAAAATCATGAGTGGTCAAAATTAATAGTCTAAAATCATTACAGTAAGGAGGGCCCTAAGAGGAGAGAACCCTTAAAAAAATTCCTATAAAATGTTCCATAAAACAATGATGACCTAACACACTAAACAAACGGAGGGTTTAAAAAAAAAGCCCCCAAATTTACTCCAGAACAATAAAGAATTTCATAAATCAAATTTAAAACCTCTGATAAATCTTAAACCTTCTTAATAAAATACTCACAAAACATGGAGTTGACAGTAAATGCATCAAACTCTTCAATCGATGAGTTTCTCCATACTTTATAGATTAATGTTGTGGTTGTTTTTGCAGCTTGTTGAGAACGAAATTCCTCCACCACTGTTGAACCCTGACTCTAACAGATGCTTCCAGTAGGCACCCCACATACAAATTCTGGTCATGGGCATTCTCTGCTACTCTTCCAGTCTGCTAAGGGAACCCCAATCCATATTTTCCTCCTCTGCTGCCTCTTCTTCAGTCGATGGGTTTCGCCATACATCATGTATTAACGTTGTGGTTGTTTCTGAAGCTTGCAGAGAATAGAATTCGTCCACCACTGTTGAACCTTGTTAAATCTTTCCCATTGCTAACAGAGGGTTGGGCTTGTCAAAAAATAGAGCAGAGCAGGCAGGGATGATGAATATTGTTGTAAGGAAAATGTATAGTATATACTGATCTGCAGAGGTGCCTTCTTGAAAATACTACCCAAATAGAGGCCAGTGCGGTAGGATTCATGCGTGCAATGGCATGCATC
The DNA here is from genome assembly GCA_034641835.2 of Pinus albicaulis. NCBI lineage: Eukaryota > Viridiplantae > Streptophyta > Pinopsida > Pinales > Pinaceae > Pinus > Pinus albicaulis. The sequence continues at coordinate 1,018,332,359 of CM076582.1, read as the reverse complement.
TACAAGATTAGTTTCTGTAGTTGGGAACTAGATGGACAGGAAATTTGGAATCGCTGGAGAAAGTCACAACTTCCAACTGCCACCTGTTAGCGTAATTCAAATCGATGGTTGAGCATGATCCAATTGTCTAAGAAAGCATCGGATGGCACATATTACAACAGAAAGGTAGCTAGGAGAGTTGTTTTCAAATAAGGACACCTTATGACGTAATTAAAAATAAAATCACATAATATTATTATAGTTGTAAGATAATAATAATAATAATAATAATTAAAGTTGAAACAAAAAATTAACTTATTAATATCCCTTTTTCTAATCCCTCAAATTTTGTAATATAATTAAAGCATAGTAATGTTGGAGAGCCAACATGAATATATTTCCAAACTCTTTGATGTAAGTATTTTGTTGCTTTAATTATAAACAATTGAATATGGAGAGGAGGATATGCTTATATGGAATTGATGTCTAGAAGGATAACTTGTTTAGGAACCTTGTGAGGGAGATGGGGAATTTTTCCACTATTCCCTGAATTTAATGTTCATACCCCCTAATGTGTTGGTCGAGTTACCAATTTCCCTAAGAAAATTTGAGAAATAGGGAAAGAGGTAGAGGAGTCACCCAGACCTAGTTGACTTCGTGTATTGAAATGGAAACCCTAGAACCCTTGCATGAAGAAAAATTCTTATGGGGAAGAATGAGAGAGGAGATGGAAGAGTATTAACAATGATGGAGAGAGAGACACTGATGGAGAGAGATACCCAAAGTGGTTATGTGACCCCAACAATTGAAAACCATATGAACCTTTAACTTGTATTCTAGAAAACTAAATTGCAGAGTCAAGGTGTGATTGGTGATAGTTGAGAAAATCATTGAGGGAATCCATCTACTTGAGTTGGGTGGCAGATAATAACTCTGCTATTTGATTGGCTTGTGCATGTGAAGCACTAGAAAAATGAGAATCGTTGAGGGATCATAGGCACGGGTGAAAGGGTCTCCCTTTGTGTTGTACAAGCCTAAACCACCATAATTATTGTGTATTGGGCATTGACTCGGAGCTTGAGAGGTGACATACCTATTTCCCGTCCATTGAAGGAGATTAGTCTTCAATCTCTACCATGAAATTCCCCTTTGGTATAACACCATAAGTGGACTGTCCTCTAGACATCGAATCTAGCTCGGAGGTGGCTAGCTACAAGAGATTTCTAGTGTAGTTGTGCCTACAATTGGGTGGAGAGTGGAAATCCATTTGTCAATTTCTAGCCAATTATTAAGAAGAATAGATAAGTGTATTTCTATCCTATTAATGAATTGTAAATCTAATTTAATACTTCATGTTTATATATGATCTCAATTTACGGAGTATGTGTGCATTTTTAGTATGAGAATAGTGGTATTATTATATGAATATGCATTATCAATGTAATGAATATATAACATGGCTTACCTAATTGTTGAAGTGCATTCCTTCATGAATATGAATGTTTTCTAGAATGAGAGTATTTCCTCTATGTTAGATGATAATATTATGTGTTTCACATCCAATGAATTAGAATTCAGCATTAGTTGTGATGATTGTGAAATATTTATATTCTTTCTAGTAATGAATTATGAATATGTGTAATGTGTGGAGTGTCACATAAATGAAAGGAATGATAGGAAGTGGTCTTATTTATTGAAATTTTTTGGGTTAAAAATCCCTTTTTTTCATGAGTTCAAACCAATTCATAATGAACATGAATCAATTTTTATCAAGAGAAATTTAGGGACTATGCTCTTGTTGATATCTCTTCTTGATAGGGAAAAAAGTTAACCTCCCAGGGCCTATTTTCAGGTTCCATCTATGTTTTTATAAAGGAATTACTCCTCCTTTTACACATTCGGAAACTAATTTTTTAGGGATATCTAGTGAAGTCCAATAACATTTACAAAGGAAACTAATTTAAGAATTTACTTGTGAATTCATACTTATAATTCAAAGCATTAACCACTCAAGATCCTCACTCAATATTTAGATTTTTATAGTAATGTATAGATTAAATAAATTAAAAATAAAGTCACATAATATTATTAAAGTTGTAAAATAATAATAATAATAATAATAATAATTAATGTTAAAATATAAAATTAACTTATTGTAATATACCCCTTTCTAATCCCCCAAGTTTTCTAATGTAATTTAGCATAGTAATGTTGGAGAGCCATCGTGACTACATTTCCAAACTGTTTGATGTAAGTAATTTTCTTATTTAATTATAAACTATTGAATATGAAAATGAGGACATGCCTATACAGATCCTGATGTCTGTAAGGATAAATTTATTAGGAACCCTGCGAGGGAGATTAGGAAGTTTTCCATTGTTCCTTAAATTTAATGTTCAAACCCCTTGATGTGTCGACAAAGTTACCAACTGCCCCATGTGGTTTTGAGGAATGTAGAAAGAGGTACGAGAGTCTCCTAAACCTGGATTGCATACCTCATAGTAGCTAGGTCGACTTTGTGTCATGAAATGGAAACCCTTGAACCCTTATGCGAAGAAAAATGCTTAGGGGGGAGAATCATATAAGAGAGAGTCTTTCTTGGAGGCTGAAGAGTATTAGAAATGATGGAGAGAGAGACTCAAATTGGTTGTGTGACCCCAATGTAGGAATTTACAGGGTAAGTTCCTTAGATCAAACACCAGAGGTCACCACTCACAAACAGATCACAGATCAGTACACCAGTATTTGACGTGGTTAAAACCCTCAAAGAGGGAAACAATCCATGACCTAAGCCAACATGACCACTTCAAGAAATTTATTAATATAAAGAAAGAAAAATCACATAATATTCTCTCATAAACGGTCACTGGACAAATGACCCTCCATGCTCTTTAAATAGAGATCATGGAACAATCGGGTGTTAAGCCATGGATCAAGTGTCGATAATACCCAGGAGAGAATGAACTATCAGATCACTACATATTGTGACCATCATATTATAAGTTACAAAAGTACATCGTAAACAAACACACTTTACCTAACTCTACGCTAGACCAAGTTATACTTAACTATTTCCAATGTGTCGGAATATCTAACATCCCCCCTTAAGAACAACTTGGGATAGGATTGAAGGATTTACAAAGGTGACACAATAGGAGAAGGAAGGAGGCATTAGAGTCTATCCCCCCATAATGATAACTTTCCTCAACTCCAAGCATAGATCAAATTTTAGTAAACTTCGCTTCTGTGAGAGCCTTTGTAAAGATATCAGCAACTTGATCATTGGTTGAACAATACTACACTTCAAGAACACGATCATGAATGAGCTCTTTGATGAAGGGTATGTGTATCTTAATGTGTTTCATGCGCTGATGTTGAACTGGATCTTTGCATAGCTGAATGGAACTCTGATTATCACACCAAAGTGTAGTTGGATGTTGCTGATGAAACCTAACTTCGGACAGGATCTGACGAAGCCACAGGGCTTCCTTGCTGGCCTCAACAACACCATGATACTCTTCTTCTACCAAAGAAAGAGAGATTTCACTTTGTTTCATACAAGACCATGTAATGGGTCCTGAACCAAGAGTGAATACATAACCTGTAGTAGACTTTCGATCATCAGGGTCACAGCCCAATTAGAATCAGTGAAACCAATCAACAATGGATATACTTTTAAACTGTAATGAATACCAAACTGAACTGTACCTCAAATATATCGAAGTATTCTTTTAGCTGCTTTCCAATTACTTTCATGATTTTTGTGCATAAACCGAGCAACAAGACCAATAGAAAAGGAAATGTCGAGATGGGTATGGGTTAGATACAGACATTTCCCAACAAGTTGATGGTATAAGGTAGCATCAACTTTAGGGGAAGTAAAAGTGATTGAAAGCTTGACTCTAGACTGAAAGGGAGAAGGGGCCGACTTACAGCTTTCCATGTTAAAGTGGCGTAGAAGATCACAAGCATACTTGGATTGAGAATGGGTAATACCTTCTTTGGATTGCAAGACTTGAAGGCAAAGGAAATAATGCAAGTGTCCCAAGTCTGTCATTTCAAACTTATTTTTGAGGCTAGCCTTAACATGGCTTGTACGGTTGGGATTACTACCAGTAAGGATAAGATCATCAACATAAAGAACAAGGATGATTAAGGACTTACCCACTTTCTTGGTGTAGACAGTGTTGTCAGAATGACGTCTATAAAATCCATTATCTAAGAGAAAACTATCCATCTTGGCATACCAAGCCTGAGGGGCTTGTTTGAGACCTTAGAGAGACTTCCTAAGGCAACAAATAAGACTAGAGTCATTTTGGATAAAGCCAGGGGGTTGTTCCATGTGGATTTCTTCATGCAAGTCCCCATGTAGGAAGGTAGATTTAACTTCCATCTAATGGACTTCCCATTTAAAGGAGGCAACAAGGGAAAGAACAAGGTGGATATAATTCATTTTGGCAACAGGGGAGAAGGTTTCAGTATAGTCAATGCCCTCAACTTGTGAAAATACTTTAGCAACAAGACGAGATTTATGTTTATCCACTTTTCCAACTGGTCCAAACTTTGCTCTGTAAACCCATTTGCATCTGACAAGTTTTATTCCCTTTGGAAGAGTAACAAGATTCCAAGTATCTTTTGCTAATAAGGAACAATATTCTTCATTCAAAGCTGCATCCAAATCTATATGACTTTAAGCTTCTTCAAAGGTATCTGGATCATGATTTTCTAGAACTTGAGCTAATAAGGAAGAGGCTCTGTCAAATTGAGAACGTGTACGACGTTGATCTGTAGTGTCACCTACAAGAGAACAAGCTGCAACCTGATTAGAGATGACCCATTTTGGAGGTTGTGGAGTTGAAGGAAGATCCTGAGGAGGTGGAGGAGGTTTTCCATCCTCTTTGTCATCATCTGAAGTAGAAGGAATGTTGTCAAAAGTAGAAGATGTTGAAATTTGCGACAAGAAATAGTGAAATTGGCATCCATAAATAAAATCTAGAAAATGGCACCCAAAAATGGCTAGCGTCTTTTGATTTAATTTTCCCTTAATGAAATTGAAAAAAAATTGTAATTTCACCTCATAACAACTTGTATAAGTTAACTAAGTCAAAAATACTGAGCTAGTTCAATAATTTCGAGTTGAGGGTCAAAGGTAAAGCATGTACAGTGATTCTATTATTTTCAGGGTCCAGTTGCAGTTAATGCATTATTTTGATGCATGTGTAATCAGTTAACTCAAATTAATTAAGTTAAAATCAGTTTAACTAGTTCTAACTGAGTGGTGAGCTAGTGAGAGGTCAAGTGAATTAAATTAGATTTAATTCACAAGTAGTGATATATCAAGTAACTGATGATTTTCTATTATTAGTTGCATGCATGTCAAATCTGATGAAGACCCAGTTGATACAAAGGTTAAAGGGAAGTAAAATATTAGTTGTATTATTAGCAAAATGCTCAGGCGCAATTAGAAAGTTAGAGGAAGGCTTATGATGGATTGTGAAATCAAGGAAGCTTTATTATCTTATTTAATAAGGATTAAATTCCTAGTGATTGCATGAGAAGGGCTAGGCTAAGTAGGGGCTCAGAATTGGCTAAGTCTTGGTCAAATTTTTCTGAGAATTGCTAGTCAGTTTTGAGCAAGATCAAGGTGAGATGATCAGTAGAGTTCAGGATTTTATCGGTGTGAGAAAGCATTGTATTGTTTCAAGATTATTTGACTATGGAAAATATGTGATAGAGGGGTTTTAAGAAAGTGCTTTCCACAAGAACATATTGTGTTGTCTGACTGATAGTTTCTTTCTCTTACTTGCATGTGATTGAGAAATTGTGTCTTATATTCCGCAGATATAGTAGAAGGATTCAGTATCTTGTTTTAGTACATTACATGATCGGATTGAATCCATTGGTATAGAGTTTCTATACAATTTCTACATGGTATCAGAGCCATGCTAGAGATTTTCTACATGGTATCAGAGTGCCAAGAATCATAATAGTGGATAAGAAATTGAGTTTGTCTTGAGTAGTTTCAAATTTGCAAATTTATTCTTCAGGGTCCAACAACAAATCAAGATGTCTTTGAATGGATTGAGACTCGAATATGCACTCAAGGGAAATTTGAATTATATTGCATGGAAGGACAGGATGGAGGCAGTGTTGGTGGACAACAGGATGAAGGAATTCATAGATATTGGTATTCCCAAGCCCACAGTAGCAGATGCCAAACTATGGTAGAAGAAGGTAGAAAAGGCGAGAAGGATATTGTTAGAGGGAGTTTGAGGTCATATTGTCTCGAGCCTTCATGGGAAGGTGACTCAATATGCTATGTGGAAGGCCTTGATAGTTCTATTTCAAAACAACAGCGACCAATGGAAGTTGGTGCTGAAGGACGAGCTCAGAAAGATCAAGAAAGAGGAGGGCGAGACAGTACCAACATACTTGGCGAAGTTCACTCAATGTCGAGATGAACTTGGAAGTGTTGGTGTGACCGTAGCCAATGCTGACTTGGTGAGCCTAGCACTTCTAAGCCTTCCCAAGAGTTGGAATAGTTACCAGCACTCTGTGAATGGGAGGGAGAAGTTACCATACTAGGAGCGTTTGTGATCTAACTTAGTAATAGAAGACATAAGGCGGAGCACCAGAGATAGGATCTTCAACACCAACAAAGAATAAGATTGTGCATTAGTGGGAAATGGAAATAAATCCAAGGGAAATAAGTCCTCAAGCGAGAGCACAAGAGAGACTTGTCCAAGGTCAGATGTTTTCACTGTCACGAGCATGGACACTATGCTTTGAATTGTCCGTAGAAGAAGGCAAGAAAGAAGGAGCCTGCACTTGCAATGGGTGAAGCATTGGCTTCATAGTTCGAGCTTGATTTCACTCTCATTGCATGCATGGCCAACACTGTAATGGGATGCATGTGGTATCTAGACAGCAGTGCCTCGTTCCATATGACGGCGAATAGAGATCTCTTTAGTGACTTGGAGGAGAAGGACCTCGAGTAAATCATAGAGTTTAGAGATGATGGGAGGTATAGAGCGACCGACATAGTTACATTTACCTTTCAGAGGGAGTTTGACTCCCCTCTCAAACTAGCAAATTTTTTTTATGTTCCAATCCTAAGGAAGAATCTTGTCTTCGTAACGGTATTGGAAGATTGTGGTTATGAGGTGATGTCTAGAAAAGGAAAAGTTTTCCTTAAACACATAGCCACAAGATAGGTGAAGCAGGTCAGTTCAAGAGTCAAGAACCTGTACGATAGAGGGGTTTTGAGCAAGTGCTTTCCCCACGAACATCTTATGTTGTGTGACTGATAATTTCTTTCTCTTACTTGCATGTGATTGAGCGATCATGTTTTATATTCTACAAATATAGTAGAAGGATTCAATATCTTTTTTTAGTACATTACATGATTGGATTGAATCCATTGGTATAGATTTTATATATAATTTATACATGGTATCAGAGCTATGTTAGAGATTTTCTACATGGTATTAGAGCACCAGGAATCATAATAGTGAAGAAGAAATTGAATTTGTCTTGAGCAATTTCAAATTTGCATATTTATTCTTCAGAGTCCAGCAAAAAATCAAGATGTCTTTCAATGGCTTAAGACTCGAATATGAACTCAAGGGAAATTTGAATTATATTGCATGAAAGGACAGGATGCAGGCAGTGTTGGAGGACAACTGGTTGAAGGAATTCATAGATACTGATATTCCTAAGACTATAGTAGCATATGCCCAACTTCTTGATGCATGGCAGAATAAGGTAGCAAAGACGAGAAGGATCTTGTTAGAGGGATTTCGAGGTCATATTTTCTCGAGTCTCCATGGGAAGGTGACTCAATATGCTATGTGGAAGGCCTTGATAGATTTTTTTCAGAACAACAACAACCAAAGGAAGTTGGCGCTGAAGGACAAGCTCAGAAAGATCAAGAAGGAGGAGGGAGAGAAGGTACCAACATACTTGGTGAAGTTCAATGAATGTTGAGATGAACTTGGAAGTGTTGGTGTTACCATAGCCGATGATGACTTGGTGAGCCTATCACTTCTAGGCCTTCCCAAGAGCTGGCATAGCTACCAAGGGTCTGTGAATGGGAGGGAGAAGTTACCAGACTAGGAGCATTTGTGGTCCAACTTGGTAATATAAGAGATAAGGAAGAGCACCAGAGATAGGACCTCCAGCACCAACAAAGAATAAGATTGTGACTTAGTGGGAAAGGGAAAGAAATCCAAGGGAAATAAGTCCCAAGGTGAAGAGGGCAAGAGAGACTTGTCCAAGATCAGATGTTTTCACTATCACGAGCATGGGTAGTATGCTTCGAATTGTCCACAGAAGAAGGCAAGCACGAAGGAGCCTGCACTTGCAACTGGTGAAGCATTGGCTTCACAGTTCAAGCTTGATTTTACTCTCATTTCTTTCATGGCAAACACTCTAATGGGATGCATGTGGTATCTATACAACGATGCCTCTTTATATATGATGGGGAATAGATATCTCTTCAGTGACTTGGAGGAGAAGGGCCTCCAGTAGAACATAGAGTTTGGAGATGACGGGAGGTATAGCGTGACCGACATAGGTACAGTTACCTTTCAGAGGGAATCTAGCTCCCCTCTCAGACTAGCAGATGTGTTGTATGTTCCGGGCCTAAGGAAGAATATTTCTTCATAGAGGTATTGGAAGACTGTGGTTATGAGATGATGTTTAGAAAAGGAGAAGTTTTCCTTAAACACGTAGCCACGGGACAGGTGAAGCAGAAAAATTCAAGATTCAAGAACATGTATGATCTCGAGGTTGAGGATGCATGCAAATATTTTGGGAGAAAAGCAGTGGTTAATGACTTGGTGGTTCAGAGGAAGCAATTATCTCTCAACATGTAGCCTTGGAAGTAGTCTCAGAAGGTTGTGAAGCAGCCACAATTGAAGAAGTAGAGAAGAGACCGAGTAGAAGAGTCCACTCAAGTAGAGACCTCAAGGAGGGGGAAATTTCGAGCCAGAAAGGTAGAGGGAGTACATGTAGCTATACCTCCAGCTGTGAGGTTGGGGGATGTGAAAATATAATCCCAAGAATAAATTTTGGCAGGGTCCATTGAGATGGGGTGTCTCATGGATCGAACCTGGCTACAAGGAGCCCACAATATAGTAGTAGCAGGAAGGATCAATATATTGATGCAATGAGATGCCAGGAAGACAAAAATCAAAATGACAGATGTTAGATACTAGAGTGTAGATCATAGGTGGTAGCAGTGCAGAGGGCATAGATGCAGATGTTAGCAAAAGTGCAGATAGTCCAATAGATAGGTGCAGTAGCTAGTAACAGTTAGAAGACTTTGATGACAAATTCATTATACTTATTCATTTTTTTGGAGGCTATTCAGTTTCAAGAGAGTTTCATTTCCAAACAACACTAGGGCAGTGTTGCATGCAGAACATTCCAAAATTACCAGATCAGGATAGATTGATTCCCTTGTTGAGAGGGAGTGTTGAAATTTGCAACAAGAAACAGTGACATTGACATCCAGAAATAAAATCCAGAAAATGGCACCTAGAAATGGCTACCATGTGAGGCTTTTGATTTAATTTTTCCTCAATTAAATTGAAAGAAGACTATAATTTCATCTCATAACAACTTGTATAAGTTAACTAAGTCAAAAAGACTGAGTTAGCTCAATAATTTTGAGTTGAGGTTCAAAGGTGAGGCATGTAGAGTGATTCTATTATTTTTAGGGTCCAGTTGTAGTTAATTCATTACTTTTGTGCATGTGTAATCAGTTAACTCAAATTAATTGAGTTTAAATCAATTTAACTAGTTCTAACTTAGTGATGAGCTAGTGAGAGGTCAAGTAAATTAAATTAGATGTAATTCACAAGTAGTGATCTATCAAGTAACTGATGATTTTCTATTATTAGCTGCATGCATGCCAAATCTGATGAAGACCCAGTTGAGACAAAGGTTAAAGGTTAGTAAATTATCAGTTGTATTATTAGCGAACTACCCGGGCACAATTATAAAGTCATAGGAAGGCTCATGATGGATTGCACAATCAAGGAAGGTTTATTACCCTATTTAATAGGGATTAATTTCCTAGGGATTGCATGAGTAAGTATGGGCTAAGCAGGGGCTGAGATTTGGCTAAGTGTTGGTCAATTTCATCTCAGAATTTCTAGTCAATTTTGAGCAGGATCAGGGTGGAACAATTGGTAGAGTGCAGGATTTTCTTGGTGTGAGAAAGCCTTGTATTGTTTCATGATTCTATGTGTATGTAAAATATATAATAGAGGGTTTTTGAGTAGTTTATTTCCCCAAGAAAATCTTGTGTTGTGTGACTAATAATTTCTTTCTCTTACTTGCATGTGATTGAGCGATCATTTTTTATATTCCACAAATATAGTAGAAGGATTCAATATCTTATTTTGGTACATTACATGATCATATTGAATCCATTGGTATAGATTTTCTATATAATTTCTAAAGAATATATAGAGAGAGGTGTCACAAATGTCAAATCAGGCTCGCAGGCCAAAGGTGGCACACCCGTCGAACTAGGCTCGCACGCCGATATATTTTCATCAAATTTTACATCTCTTCTAATTACTACATTTTTGGATTTGGGTTGAAGAATTATATATCCTTTGACATCTTCAAAATATCCAAAAAAAAATGCATTTTCACTCTTAGGGTCTAAGGATTTATGTTTCTCATCGAGAATATGGGCCCAAGCTTCACTCCCAAAAACACGAAAGTGACTTACATCTGGTTTGATTGAGCTCCAGGCTTCTTCTGGAGTGTTATTCCTTAAACCTTAGTAGGACTGCGATTTACTTTGTAATTTTCAGAGTTAATTACTTATGTCCAAAAATTTAGACTAAGTCCTTTAGATTGGAGCATACAATTAGCCATTTCTTTTAGAGTCTGATTCTTCCTTTCAACTACACCATTTTGTTGTGGAGTATACATTACAATATATTTCCATTGAATGTTGTGATGAGTGCAAAAGTTGATAAATTTTTTGTTAACATATTTCCCTCCATTGTCAGATCTTAACTTAAGAATGTGATGTCCATATTGTTTCTCAACAAATTCCTTAAAGGCCAAGAACATGTCAAAAACTTCACGCATGATTTTTAAGAAATATACCAAAGTGTGTCTGGAAAAATCATCAATGAAAATTAATAGTACTTCTAGCCAGAGAAAGAAATAACTGGAAGTGGACCACAAAAATCATTGTGCACAAGATGCAAAGGGGTTGAAGTGTGCCAAGAGACATGTTTTTCAAAACTATCCCGATGATGTTTTCTGAGTACACAACCAGAACAAACACCATCTCGGAAAGATACCATAGGAAGACCTGTCACCATATTTGATTTACATAGAGTTGAAGAGAACGATAGTTTAAGTGACCAAATCGCTCATGCCAAAGTTTGCTCACTTCATCATTATGAGAAACAAAAACAAAGGGAAGACATGATGACCCAAAGTTGTCAAACTTATACAATCTTGTGGAATCATTAGCAATGCCAGTAGCTAAAATATGTCTAGGATATCTTAGGTCCTTAATTACAACATCATGAGGTGAGAATTCTATTGTTTTCCCTTCACCTGAATGAGTTATCTGATAAATAGATAGAAGGTTGCAGGACAAGTTAGGAACACATAATACATCATTAAACTGACCATTATCTAGATGAATGGTTTGAGACCCTACAACAATAAGATATCTATCATCACGAACATAAATGTTTTTGGTGTTACAATCATTTAAATAAGAAAACACGGCTTTATCTTTTTTCATGTGGTAAGAGGCTCTAGAATCAATGAGCCACTCATGAGAATGAGAAGAAGAAGATACATTCAATGCATAAGCAAAAATTGCCATTCTCGAAGATGAAGTTGAAGAGTCATCCAAATGGATGTTGTGCTTCTTCATTGTTGCTTCCAAGGCTTCCATATTCTTAAAACATTTTTAATCTACTTGGCCATCACGATTACAAAATTTACAATGTCTATATGTTTGCTTCCCTTTGTTTTTATTTTCCTTATCAGTTTGTTGAGTTGATTTTTCAGTTTACGACTAAAATTTCTTAAGACCCTTGTTAAGTTTAGGACCATTCTTTTTAGGATGCTGCTTCTTAGGATTCTTTGGATATGGTTGTTGTTGGGTTACTAAGGCTTTCTTATAAGGGTTTCCAGTATTAATAAGACCAAGGTGTAAGAGTGAGTATTGTTCTCTTATCAAAGAATCATAAAAGCCATCAAAATAGGGGGACTTGTAGGTTGTTCCTTGAGAAATTAGGGCTTCTCTAATGGAATGGAAGGTGGAAAAAAATACAAAGTATGCAAGGCCCGGCTTATCAAGAATGGAATAGATAATACCACCATCTTCCTTTTTGACCTTACAACCTTCTAAAAGAAGTCTAATGGTCTTGAATTTGGACAAAAAAATCTTCAATAAAGGAGAAATTATTGGGGTCCAAAGTAAGCAACTCATTTTCAAGCTGTTGGGCTCTTATTTCATTTTGAATGCCAAAACAGTATTTATCTTTTCCATAGCTTAAGCAAGGGAGTCAACTTCTTGGATATGAAATCTATGATCTTTAGCAATAGAAATTCCTATCAATCCTCATGCTTGATCTTGTTTATTTTCCTATTTAGCCTTTTTATCTACATCGGTAGGTTTAGATTATTGTCCTAAGGCTATTTTATAAATTCCTTTACTTCTAAGTAAGTCTACCATGTAGGATAGCCATTGGCAATAATTGGTGTTGTTAAGACTAACTAGGCGTGCACTTTCCATTTATAAAAACTAAAACTGTAAAGGTGTTGAGATTGAACAAGATGATGAGCTTAGTGAAAAGTAAGCACCTTCACTAAGTGGGGCCCGCAGGCTATTTTTAGGTGTATGTCTATTTTTAGACATGGTGAGCATATTCTATAAGTTGCAGGATGCTATTTGTAGATGGTTGGCCAGATTTTAAAAATAGATGAAATTCTATTTTTAGAATATTGGGCGAAGTCTATTTATAGATCGTCAATCTAAAAATAGATGCATGTCGATTATTATTAGCCCTTAATAATAATCCGACAATAAATATCAACTTATTCTCTTGGAGCACTTTATTTCAAAGGACAGCATTTGGAAATCATATTGAAGGAAATACGCAATTCCTAGGGTTATTGGTGGCTCATGCATGGAGGACTCAGTTAGAACTGAAGTGGCAAAGTTATGACAGAGTTGGAAGAGTAGTTATGGGAGTTGTTATTTAGTTTAACTCAGTTAAGTGAGTTAAACTCAGTTGAGATATTTGTATCTAGTCTAACTGAAAGATACACTAGTAAGAGTTTAGTGAATTAATTAGTTAATTAATTCACAACTAATAACTCACTAACAACTGAACAAATAAAATAGTTAACTACTTGCATGTCAGTTCTAGTAGAGACCCAGTGGAGAGATAGGTGAAAGGGTGAGATGGACTATCCGTTGTGACTATAGTGATGCATTCAATGCATCTGACACACATTGGAGTTGCCAATGAGGATTGCGCAATCAAGGCAAGGCCAATTCGAAATCATTTAGGGGTCTTCTTCAGTAGGTATTGCACAGTGGAGGTAGGTTGTCAGGAGGCAAGAAATTGGTACATAGATATGCAAATTTCTGAATGACATTGTGTAATGATTGTTGATTGTACTGAGAGCTTGATGTACTAAGCATTGTATGAGATTATTACATGATTCCATTGATATACATAATATATAATAGTTGGGGTTTCTACATTTAAGCTTTCTCGCTAAACAATTGTGTTATGTGTGATTGAATTTATTCACATGTGTTTGCAATTAAGTTTTAAATTTCTGCAAGATTAACAGTGCAAGGATTATATATTTAGCAAGAAGATAAATATTGTTAGATCAGGATAATCTGGTAATACATCAGTATTAATAAATTTCTACAAAAGGTTGAAACTAACTACTCCAATGGAAATATCTCGAAAAATTAGGTCGGTTAAAAAAAACAGCTCTGAAAACGACTTCCGGATGAAGATGTTATGCCTTTTTTAAAAAAAATTGTAGTATATGTTGAGTAGTTACATGATAAGTTGAAAGTTGATGATGAAGTTGTACTTAAAAAAAAAAATCCCCCCGTTTTCCAAACTTAATAAAATAAGCTCTCTTTTAAAAAAAGACTATTTTATGTGACCCACTTTTATAAATAAGTGAGAATCACTTTTACAATGTTACTTTTACATGTGCTTTTTGGAAACCTATGTGAACCTATAACCTGTATTTGGAAAATTGAACTACAAATTCTAAGTGTGATTAATGATAGCTAATAAAACCATTGAGAGAATCCCTTTGCTTGAATTGGGTTGTAGAGAAGAATTATGTTATTTGATTATGTTGTGCATGTGAAGCACTGGAAAAAGTAGGATCACTAAGGGATCGTATGAACTAGTGAAGGGGTCTCCCTTTATGTTATGCATGCCTCAATCACCATACGTTTTGTGAATTGAGCATTGACTCCTTGAGAGGCGACATCCTTACTTTCCAACCATTGAAGGATATTAGCCTTTAGTCTCTACCTTGAACTTCCCCTTTGGTCTAACACCATAAGTGGATTATCCTCTAGACATAAGGTTCATCTCGGGGGTGGCTAGCTACAAGATATTTGCAGTGTATATGTGCCTACAATTGGGTGGAGAGTGGTTTTCCCTTCTAGAGTTTCCAACCATATTAAGAAGAATAGATAAGTGTATTTTTATCCTATGAATGAATTGTAAATGTTGTTCAATACTTTATGTTTATATATGATGCTCAATTCATTGTGTATGTGTGCATTTTTAGGATGAAACAATGGTATTATCATATTGAATGTGCATGAATAGTGTGTTGAATATCTAACATGGCTTTCCTAACTATTGAAGTGCATTCTTTTATGAATATGAATGTTGTGTGAAATGGGAGTTTTTCCTATATTAGAATAATTTTGAGCTCTAAAATGAACCTTCTAAGGAATATTATAAAATAATAGTAGAAATAATAAAGTAAGATTATCATACATTGTCAAGTTTTGAAGGGAAAAAAAACTATTTTTTCAACTCATATTTTCAACTTATCTCCCTATGATTTTACTCAAATTTAAAGCGGGAGCACTCATTCGATGCAGAATTTAATTTTGCATCCAAGGAGTACCCATGTTGCATACTTTTGATGGAACCTACTACACAAAAAATGTGAATAGTTGGAAAAAACATTATTGAAATCACATATTTTCAAGTATTTCACATTTTTCCTGTAGTAGGGCCAATCTAACGTATGTAACATGGTTACTCCTTGGATTAAAAATTAAGTTCTGCATCCAACAAGTGCTCCTGCTCGAAATTTGAGTAAAATCGTAGGGAGATAAGTTGAAAATACGAGTTAATTTTTATTTTTTAAAATATCTTTTTACTCTAAAAATGGTGAATCACCCCCCCATCGTTGAC
Organism: Pinus albicaulis; assembly: GCA_034641835.2. NCBI lineage: Eukaryota > Viridiplantae > Streptophyta > Pinopsida > Pinales > Pinaceae > Pinus > Pinus albicaulis. The sequence continues at coordinate 1,018,316,904 of CM076582.1, read as the reverse complement.
ATCATCATATTGAATCCTATTGGTTCTTATAAAGTTTATTTTTGTTGTAAATTTGTATTTTGAGGCCCATTTTTTACCTCAAAAGTTCTCTAATTGATGATGTTAAATGAGAATATTATGTGTTACACATCCAATGAATTAGAGGTCAGCCTTGATTGTCCTAACTTTGAAAAGTGTGTATTCCTACTAGTAATCAATTGTGAATTTGTTTAATATGTGGTGTGTCACCAAACTGAAAGGAATGATAGGCAGAGGTCCTATTTATTGCAAATTTTTCGGTGAAAAATCCATATTCTTCATGAGTTTGAACCAATTCCTAGTGAGCCTAAATCAATTTGTATCAAGAGAAATTTGGGGACTTGGCTTATGTTGATGTCTCTTTTTTATAGGGAAAATAGTTAACCTCATAAGTCCTATTTTCAAGTTCCCTATGTTTTTTTATACATATGGTACTCCTCTTTTCACACACTAAGATATTAAAATAACTCAAATATCAAAATATAAACATTTAACACATGCACCTAGAGTGGACTAGGTGTTTTCAAAATAAAATAAATCAATATTTAATAAAACAAAAGTATATTCAAGGTTCATTCCTTTGCATTAATTATGTCGATAGGCATTCTATTGTGGGGTTCTTTTTGTGACACTATTGAGATTCGTCATCTTCAACAGGTGTCACGAAATTTCAACGGTGTCGGGTAGTACAAGATCTCATCCTCGCTTTCTGTCAAACTTGATGTAGATGAATCTGCATTTTAACACAAATACGCGGAACTCGTGGACCTGTAAGTTATGGGCCCACATAATTTTTTTAACCAATCCCAAGGGTTCAAAAACTTTGCAACTTAACCAATTTACCTCCCTACTTATTCTTTTCCTTCTACACGTGACTGATACACGTTTACCGAGACTTCCTTCGCATCAATGCATCACAGCAGTGGTCACTTTATCGGTGTTTTAAAACTTCGCAAATCGTGAATGTTAACTCTTCGCATATCGCTAACCAAAACATTTTTCACGTCGCACCCTTTTTAGTTTAGTGACAATCGTGCCCCTTATCCTACGTGATCGCAAATCGCATCACACTGTCGCCTCCCGTCTATATCGCATCACAATGTTTATAACTTACCGTGCGATGTTTTAACGATAAACTGCCTAAAATGCGATGTGTGAAAGTCTCACTAGGTGCGGTTTAATCTGGGGCTGCCCCAATTGTTGAATTCCTATGTTACTCCCTACTAGTTTAGTCCCTTATTGTTATTATTTTAGCCCCATTATTGTTATTTTCGTACCCCTGTAACCCCAATATTGTTATTATTGTTTCCTTACATTATTATTGTTAGGTCGGCTAGGATTATATTGTGGCCCCATGGACTCATATATATAGAAGGAGGTTTTGGTCATTTGTATCATCCAATAATTGATACCATACATGTAATGTATTGAGTTTCCCCCCCTATGAAGTGGCTGATTTCTAAGGTGTTGATCTCTCTTTTTTTCTATTTTTGGAGATGGTTTCATAACATTTGGTTTTAGAGCTTTGGATTCTAGGGTTTTGCTGCTCCAAACAGGTCATCGTTGCATTTTCACTATAATTTTTTTTTCTACGAAGGTTCAAAAGCTGAAATTTTTACAGAGCGAAGCCAAAATCATGAGGAACGTTGTGGAAAAATTTCAAATCTTGGTTCGCAATATTTTCGGAGATATGATCTGTGCAAGTTAGGGATTTTTGTAGGCTCCTGAATTTAACCTAAACAGGTCATCATGGAATTTTCACTATAACTTGTTTTCTATGAGGGCTCAGAAGCTAAAATGTTTACAGAGCGAAGCCGCAATCCTAAGGAATGTCATGGAAAAATTCCAGAGTTTGATTTGCAATATTTTCGGAGATAGGGTCTGTGGAAGTTAGGGATTTTTCAGGCTCTCAAATTTCATCTCAAAGAGGTGAACATGGGAAAATATTCATAGCTCTCTCTCTCTGGGCATTGGATTGGAATTCTGTAACAAGTGGCCATAAGTACACAGACTGTAGTTTCCTGTATATCAATTTAAAATCCAAAGGATGAAACAGTGACACGTGGCACGCTGTACAAGGTCGCTCCACTAAATTAGTCCATAATTATGCCATTGTTGGAGATTTAGCATAACTTTGTCTTGAAGAATCCAAATAAGGTTAGACCTCTGGAATTTGAAAGAAGATTCAGAGGACTACTATAGGGCCCAATTTCAGATATTGAAGATCCAAAATCACAGAGATAATTCAGTTTCAATATCGAGCTCCTCAAAAGCAAGAAAAATATGTGTATGTTTTCGAATTACATAATTCTTGTTTGAAAAATTAGTTTGAATTTGTTACGAGGGCATATTGAAGAATAGATATCGATGTTAGGTTCTAAAATCCCCCCCTAAAAAGAATTCAACACCCATTAAGAATTCAGAAGGCTCTACCATGACTCATGAAGATGAAGAAATGCAACATGAGATATCAAAAGTACAAGAGCAAGTGCACCAAATTTCGCTATCGCAAAGAGCAACAAAAAATGAAATAGAAGTTTTGAAGAAAGGAGTGGAAACTAAGATGGATGGCATGGAAGTTGGCATGGAAGCTAAGATGGATGCCATGGAAGGTAAGATTGATGAAAAAATGAAAGACAACATGGAAAACATGAAGAATGATCTGAAAGTAGAAATCGAAATTTTGGCAAAGTTGATACAAGAAATGTTTCCTAATGGCGAAAAAATAGTTGAGGAAACTCATGATGAGAACAAAATAAATGTTAATCATGATGTCATAAACTCTAATGTTGGATGGAAGAACCACCATATTCCAAAGGTGGATATGAGGAAGTTTTATGGCAAGGATCCTATAACATGGATACTACAGATGGAGCAATATTTTGATCTCAATAATGTGAAAAACACACAAAAGGTACGCATTGAAACTTTACATTTAGAACAAAATACATTTGTATGGTATTGATGGCTTTTCTCCCGTAAAAAAATTGTCACTTGGTCAATTGTTACGGAGGAAATGATAGTACATTATGAAGATATAAAAAGCAACACCTTCTTTAGCCAATTGATAAATCTCAAACAAAAGGGTTCAGTGGTGGAGCACATTGAGGACTTCCAAAAATTGAATATAAGGGTAACTGATATTCCAGAGGAACACAGGATTGATGTCTTCATAGGGACTTTAAAGGATAACATCCAACATGAAGTTCTTGTTTGAGAACCTGATTCATTGGAAAAGGCATTCAGGATGGAAAGAAAAATTGAATGTAAAATTATGGCAACAAGGAAGCCTACCACTCACATATATAAAGATGGAAGTGTTGCTACTCCTAGACTTCCACAACCTACAAGGTTGACACCACAATAATTGGAAGAAAAAAGAGCAAAAGGACTTTCCTACAGTTGTGATATCAAATACACTAAAGGTCATAAGTGTGCTGAGAAGAAATTATTTTACATAGATTGTGAAGAGGAAGAAGAAAATGAACAAGAATCTTCAAAAGAAGAGGATATACACTAGGAACCAACCCTAGAAGAGGAATAAATGAGTCCGAACATATCGTGTAATGCATTGGCAGGAATTACCACTCCTCAAACTCTCAAGATAGAAGGACATATCAAGAAGAAAAAGGTAATAGTGTTGATTGATTCGAGTAGTACCCATAATTTTATTCATTGTAAGGTAGCCAAGGAATTGAATTGTTTCCTATACCCAGCACCAGAATGTCAAGTGATGGTTGCAAATGGAGGAACTATAAATTGCTCTGGAAAATGCCATAATATCAAGCTAACCATGGGGGAATATGTATTGACTAGTCCAATGCTTTCCATTCCTATGGGAGGTGTTGATTTTGTACTAGGAGTACAATGGTTACAATCTTTGGGGACGGTAGCTTTTAATTTTCAAGAACTTTTCTTGAAATTTTTTTCAGAAGGAAAGGAAGTCGAATTACGGGGTATTGAAGGGAAGCCAGGAAGGATAATAAGCTCTAATGTCATGACAAAGCTTCTCAAGAAAGAACAACGAGGCGTAATTGCACAATTATGCTCACTAGAAGTTCCGACATCAAAATCATCTATTTCTGCAGATCTCCAACAAGTCTTGGACAATCATTCCAAGGTGATTGAAACTCCCAAAGGACTCCCACCTATTCGTGATCATGATCATGCTATTCATTTGATTCCAGGAAGTGTTCCTCCAAACATCAGGCCTTATAGATATCCTTACTTCCAAAAGAGCGAAATTGAACGTATGATTGCAGAAATGTTAGAGACGGGTATAATTCAACCTAGTCAAAGTTCTTTCTCTGCTCCTGTAGTATTGGTACACAAGAAGGATGGATCATGTCGAATGTGTCCGGATTATAGGGAGCTCAATAAGCTCACCATTAAAGACAAATTTCCCATTCCTGTGATTGATGAATTATTGGATGAATTACATGGAGCAATTTATTTTACCAAGTTAGATCTTTGTTCAGGATATCATCAAATTAGAATGAAGACTGAAGATATTCCAAAAACAGCATTTCGAACTCATGAGGGTCATTATGAATTTTTGGTCATGCCTTTTGGCCTTACCAATGCACCTTCTACATTTCAAGGGTTGATGAATTCCATTTTCAAACCCTTCCTTAGAAAATGTGTGCTAGTATTTTTTGATGATATACTAATCTACATCAGGTCTTGGAAGGATCATGTTGAACATGTTGACAGGGTGCTCAAACTATTGCAGGAGAAACAATTATATGCAAAAACATCCAAATGTTTCTTTGGAGTACAAGAGGTGGAATATCCGGGTCATATTGTATCTCATGAGGGTGTTAAAGTAGACCCTAACAAAATTAAAGCCATTAAGGAATGGAAAGTCCCCACAACCATAAAGCAGTTGCGAGGATTTCTCGGGTTAATAAGGTATTATCGCAAGTTTGTTAAGAATTATGGGAGAATAGCAGCACCTCTAACAACATTATTGAAGAAAGATGCATTTTCATGGACTCCCGAAGCAACTAAGGCCTTTGAACATCTTAAAGAGGCAATGTGCCTAGCACCAGTCTTAGCTATGCCAGACTTCACAAAAACCTTTATTGTGGAATGTGATGCCTCAGGAAATGGAATTGGTGTTGTTTTAATGCAACAAGGAAGACCCATTGCTTTTGAAAGTCGTCCAATCAAAGGAAAGTATTTACAGAAACCTATTTATGAGAAGGAAATGTTAGCAATACTGCATGCACTAAAGAAATGGCGAACTTACCTAATTGGAAGACACTTCAAGGTAAAAACTGATCATGATAGTCTTAAACACTTTTTGGAACAAAGACTATCTTCAGAAGAGCAACAAAAATGGGTCACAAAGATGTTGGGTTATGACTTTGAAATAATCTACAAAAAAGGGAAGCTAAATGTTGTTGTAGATACACTCTCAAGAAAGAATGAAGAGGTGGAAGCATTGCTTTGTACCATTTTTATTATCCAACCAAATTGGATAACCGAAGCAAGGGATGAATGGAAGAAGGACGAAGAAGTGTGGACACTCATTCATAAGTTGCAGCAAGATCCTAGTACATCTGATACATTTAGGTGGAAAAATGATTCCTTATGGTACAAAGATTTCTTATATCTTTGTACGAATTCCCAACTAAAACAAAAGATTCTTTTGGAATTGAACACTTCTCCTATAGGAGGACACTCAGGATTTTTAAAAACTTACCACAGGGTGAAGAAAGAATTTTTTTGGGATGGACTTAAATCTGATATTCAAAATTTTGTGGCAGAATTTTTGGTTTTCCAGCAAAATAAAGTTGAGACAATTAAGACCCCGGGTCTTCTACAACCTTTATCCATTCCAAGTCAATGTTGGGAGGAGATTTCAATGGATTTTATCACAGGTTTACCTAAGTCTGAAGGAAAGAGTGTCATCGTGGTGGTAGTTGATAGATTTACCAAGTATGCACACTTTTGTGCATTATCTCATCTATTTAAAGCAAGTACAATTGCTACTACATTTATGGACACATTCAAAAGCTACATGGAAACCCAAAGATTATTGTGAGCGACAGAGATCCCATTTTTATTGGAAATTTTTGGACGGAGTTATTTTCTTGTTTGGGTACTCAATTAGCTCATAGCTCATCTTATCATCCTCAATCCAATGGCCAAACTGAGATAGTGAATAAATGTTTGCAAGGATATCTTCATTGTTTTGTATCTGATAAACAAACACAATGGGTCAAGTGATTACCTCTCGCTGAATGGTGGTATAACACTTCCTTCCATATTGCAGCAAAAATGACCCCATTTATGGCACTTTATGGATATCATCCACCATCCATCACACCATATTTAATAGAAAATTCTAAGGTTCAAGCAGTGGAATATCACATCGAGCATCAACAAGAATTTCTCCAACTCTCAAAGGATAAAATAAATTTTACACAAAATCGAATGAAACAACATGTAGATCAACATCGCAGCCAGAGAAGTTTTGATGTAGGAGACTAGGTATTTTTACGGCTACAACCATACAAACAAATGCCCCTCAAGAAAGCTAAGAAGGATAATAAATTATCACCAAAGTACTATGGTCTTTACAAGTTATTGCAAAAGATTTGTACTGTGGCATACAAATTGGAGCTTCCAGCTTCTTCGCAAGTGCATCTAGTTTTCCATGTTTCATGCTTAAAGAAGGTTATAGGTGAAAATCTTCCAGTCCAAACAATATTGCCAGAACTTGATGTGGAAGGAAAAATCATATTGGAGCCTGAAGCGGTCACAGAAACAAGATCTCGATAGCTATGAAATCAATCAATTTCAGAGTATCTCATCAAGTGGAAGAACTTACCCACTGAAGATTCTACATGGGAGGATGAGAATTTTATACAGAAGCACCCAAAGCTACTTAATCGTTGAAGAAAACACTTTTTTGAAGGAGAGGGGCATGTTAGGTCCCTATATTACTAGATTAGTCCCTTATTGTTATTAGTGTAGACCCATTATTGTTATTGTTGTACCCCTGTAACCCCAATATTGTTATTATTGTGCCCTTACATTATTATTGTTAGGTCGGCTAGGATTATATTGTGGCCCCATGGATTCCTATATATAGAAGGAGGTTTTGGTCATTTGTATCATCCAAGAATTGTTCATTTATGTAATATATTGGAGGTTGCCCCCTTGAAGTGGATGATTTCTAAGGCGTTGATCTCTCTTTTCTTCTATTTTTGGAGCTGGTTTCATAACACCAATTGCAGCCAGAACAACAACGAATGTGATATACGTTCCACTTGCTCAACAAGGGACTATTGATCTTCAGAGTGGGATTCTTCATGCTGATTGGGATTAAGACAAAAATTCTTGGCACACTGTAAAATTCCTCGTATGAATGCTCGAAGGCTTTTGTCAAATGTTATCATACTTAATCAGCCTAATTCTTCAAGAAATATAGCTAATTTTAAAGAAATGCAGGAGTTGCTTGAAAAATAATTGCATTTAGCGGTAAAAGTAGTTGAGCCTCGACCACTCAAGTTCTGTCAGCAAGTTAGGCTGGTCACAGAAGCAGATGTTCTCCTAACCCCTCATGGGTCCCAAACTGTTGCAATTTTTTTTTCGCGTCCTAGTGTTGTAATTTTAGAGGTCTTCCCTCTTCTCTATTATATTGATTGGCTTGGAAATTTTTTGCATGCTGGAAAATTTTATCACTATGAACTTTATAGAACATGGACAACTGAAATATTTGGAATGCCTTTTCAAATGCACTTATATGCAGTTATTTTGGGTTGGAAGAGATGATTTTCTGTAAGGGGATGCATGAATTATGGAAAGAGACAAAATATTTTTTGTGGATTTAAATCAATTAGAAGAGATTTCACGCACCCTTTCATCCAGTTGTCATCTAGCAGTCCATGGATCAAGATGTCTCAGAGCATATGAAACAAAATCAAATTTTCCTCTGGAACATTAATGTTTTTTTTACAGTTCTCATTCTTCATTATTTGTTTGAGTATTTTTCTCCTAGATGATCTCCAGAATTTCATATAAACTTTGCACATTGTAAATTGTGAACTCGAGGTGGATTTTGAATTGGTGAACCTGCCATAATTTTGAGGGTATCTGAATATATGTTGCATTCATCTTACCCTTAGTTACTAAAAACGGTGTTCGAAAATTTATTTTTTACAAGCTCATAGAGGTATCTTTGAGTTTGTATGTATGTGTAGAGTTCCCTGAATTATTTCTGAGTTTCTATTTTTACTAAATTTCAAAAAATGTTTGTTGCAGTTGGTAATAAGTATTTAATACTTCCCTTGGTTGTATGGGTTTCTCCTCGTGATCCAAAATGTTGTTCTAGCAATAATTTAACTAATGCATTCAAAAGACTTATCTCTGATTATTTTTTACATTGACTTTGTTTCTGGAGTAACCTTCATTGATAGTTCTGTTATTTAATATGCAGTTAAGGTTAATGGTATTAAGAAGCTTGAGGAAGAATTTTAACCTGATGGATGAGGAAGTGTTTTGACATAGAGACACCAAATATTCAATGCTAAAATCTGTACATTTGATGTGAGGTATGGAAATGATTAAAAGGATGATTTTTGATAATTAGTAACAAATTTATTCTCTGGCAGTTCGACATCTTTGGCTATACTCTTTTCCTTTTGGGCTTGTTATGAAGTTACTAGTGAATCTGCCTGATATTAGCTTTACTTGCCTATATGAGATTTTTTTTTTTAAATCATCGATAGCAAACTTATATTTCAAACTCCTATCAATAATTTTTGTTTGTCGGAAAAAAAAAATTTAATTAGTGGTTTTTAGATTACAAGAATTTTGAGAAGGGCCATGAGTTTGGACTACTAATAAGCTCAAATTAGAAAGAAGAAGACTTAGGATTGGTGGTTGAAATCAAGTGCCAAATGCTCATGATTTATTTTTTTCCCTCTACAATTAAGAAGCTCTTTGATGTTTGTTGAAAGACTGTCCAGTTTTATCTTAATGATGTCCTCACTTATTTTTCACATTTTACCTCCATTTGTTATCTTTGGAATGGTTGTTTTCCTGCCATGTGTTAGCTCCCTGTAATTTCAGCAGATTGGCAAGACCAAAACTGTAGAGAGAACACTTGAACCACTTTGGGATTCTAGGATCTAGCCCTCCTGAATCCAGAGAAAGATCTCTCTATAAGTGAAAAGATTGATGTATCTTTAAGGCTTGAAATGTGATATTAGGCTAGTTATGAGGAACAAGGTTTTGTTTGTTTTGGTTGGGCAAAGATATGTGAAGATGAAGGAAGTCTAAATGAAGGGTGAAGATGTATGAAAGTGAAAAATTGATTTAGCTAAAAAGATAGGCAAGAAACAGCTTCAATCCATTGGGCTATGGAGTCATAGTAGGATTTAATTGAAACATCAAGGTTCAAGAGTGGTCCATGGGGCAAGTCATCTATGTCGAAAGATCTCTTTAAATTTGATTTTACGGAATGAAATGAAACAATAAGAAGGGGAATAAAACAAATGAAGAACAAAGAGTAGCCTAAGATCAAGTAAGTACTTTGAAACTATCCTGCTTTTGGCATAAACTTGAGAAAGACATAAAATTTATCTAAGATCAGGTAAGTACTTTGAAACTAGCCTACTTTTGATGCACTTTCAATAGAAAACATTTAAAACACAAATAGAATAGCTTAAGATCAAGTAAGGACTTTGAACCTATCCTGCTTTCAGCATATTCAAAGGGAAACTTTTCAAAGCAACTGTTAGAAAAGGAAACTAGAGGACAGGGCTAACCATAGACTTCCCTAGTTCATTCTTTACTTAGTAAACTTATCAAGACAACACTTAAGATAAACAAAGAATAGTCTAAGATTAGGTAAGGACTTTTAACCTAGCCTGCTTTCAACATACTCTTAGGGAAACTTTCAGACAACCTTTGGAGATAAAACTAGAGGACAGGGCTAACCATAGACTTCCCTAGTTCAACTTTACTTGGTAGACACTGAAAATAACTTTCAAGAACAATGTTTAAAATCTAGACAGTAAGAGAAGGGAACACCAACATCTTGACTGCTTGGACTGCATTAAATCATTCTTAAACAACACAATTAGAAGAAAACATGTAGATAAAGCTTATCAGTGAGAGCAGGGTACCTTTGATAGTAAATCCTATCTCTATAATTGCTATTATTTATCAGAGAAGATGGACAGAATGGAAACAAAAAGAAAATAAAAATTTACAATAAGAAAAACTTCACCGTTGACATAGACCAGGATCCCATAATTCAGCTTGTATTTGATGCTTCAAACCAGTTACAATATTCAAGTCCAGTAGGTCTCTACAGCTTCAAACTTTTCATCTCAACTTAGGTATCTTCAATTACAAACAGAGCTTACAGTAGCTTCAGAAAACTATTTACATGCAACAGATATTCATAGACCAACCTTTGTCTCATCTTCTATAGGGGTATTTATAGAAGAAATGAGGAGGTGGGATGTAAAATAATATCTTTAGGCTCAATTAATACAAATAAATGCTTCTCGACCTTTGAGGGGCTCAATGGAGAAGCTTTCTGATATTTCATCTGTATTAATTGATTTTCATTAAGTATTTTAGCCGCTTAGCAGATTTTGTTGACTTTAAAATTCTTCAGGCAGAGTTTGTAATAACTTCGGTTGCTTTAAACAAAATATCCCTGACTGAGGCAATAACTCTGCATTCTTTTTATTTATTGAAAGAGGTAGGTGGCACTGTGGTGGCTGGAGAGGATTCAATTCGCCTCTGATGTGGCAGTGGAGGCTTTTCGGATTGTTAAGTTTCTTTGTTATATCCTAAAACACCTTTAATTTGCTTTGATCTATGTTTTAGGTTTGATTAGGCTTTATCTCTATATTCAGGTCTTTATGTTGTCTTTAGCTATGTGAATTAGGCCCTTGATAGTCGAATTTACGCTTTAATCCCTCAAAACTGTGTTAATGATCTTTGATTCTTCATCTCTGCTGTGACTAGATCCTTTAACACTGATACTCTTTGTTTGATTAATGTTTGTTGTGTTTTGTTGTTGCGCAGGCGCTACAGAGGGTTTTATAATGTCACCAGTGTTCATGAGGCACCGGTAAATCATGATGTGAAACTCTACAGAATGATCCTCCTTATGAATAACGGCCTGAGGGATCGTCATCCCCGGCCTTTGATTTTCTTTTAAAACAATGAAAAACCCATTAAAACCTGCACAATCAAAGAAAAATTAAGAAAATCCTACGAGGATGGGTTAAACTACTTCAGAGGTTTAGGTTAGAGCGTGGGATTGCTTGCTGAGGATAATGGAGAGGCAGTTGGGTGAGTGAACGAAAGATTAAGTCCAAGTCATAGATGCATGTTGATCAACCGCTGAGATCAATCTAGGTTTTTATAAGGCGGAAGGAAAAATTATAATGAAAATAGGGGGAAAATACCGTGTAAACGGGGAAAACCTTAATCGGCAGCAAAAAAGGCGTTAAATGATATTTTGGAGTCGTAAAACGATTTGGGCCGTTGGATCAGATTAATCAATGGAGATCAACGGTGGAGATTCATTGATGAAATCTCTGTGAAGAATGGTGGAGGGCGATGACTTTATGGCTAGATGCAATCTGGGCCGTCTGATTAAAAGAACGGATGGCAGAGATCAAATGAGAGGAATACAATGTAATGGAGAAAGGTGGCTTGGCAAAAAACCATAATGGTTTTCGCGCAGATTTGAGGCGGTTTCCAAAATCTTCAAAAAAAACGCGATATGCCTTGCCGCCTGCCACGTGTCTTGAGGAAAAACCACTTTTTTCACGTTTTTTCTCAGCGTTAAACCTCTGGCGCAGAAAAAATGTGAAACTCAATGCCAGCCGTCGGATGGATGGGCGCAGATCCAACAGTGTCAATCACACACGATGGAGGGCAAGATGCGAGGGTGGAAAAGGCGGTCAGGGTCAAAGGCAGATTAGATCTGGACCGTCGGATCACAGGACTAAATGGTCAGGATTTATCGATGGGGGAGGAAGGTCCCAAAGGAGTTGGGACTATTGAGTTTAATCTGGACCATTAAATGTTCAGGATGAATGGCCCAGATTGAAAGATGGAGCATTGAAAGTAATATGAGGAGGGGGTTCGAGCGGAGGTTGGGTAAATGGGTACCATCGATCTGTAGAGATCAACGGCGGAGAATCACCGAAGGAATTACACTGACAGGGCTTTGTAAAATAACAAGGGAAGTCAGGCTAGATCTGGATCGTCGGATCTACGAAATGGACGGCCCAGATTTGATCACAAGGTCGCGAATCAGCGGGGGAGAGAGGAAGGGAGCAAAGAAAATTTGCGATGCGATTACACTAGGGCCGTTAGATCTTAGAGAGATCAACAGTCGAGATTAATCTGTGGGTTTTAATGTCGGAGGGTTGTGGCGGAGGGCGATTAATCTGGACCGTCGATTCTTGTGGATTCGATGGTCCAGATTGAATCGCAATCTTTGCAATCGGAGGAGGAGAGAGGAATGGCACAATGGTTTTTTGCGATGCGATTGAATCAGAGCTGTCAATCTCAAAACTAGATCAACGGTCAAGAATTAACTACGAAGGTCAAAGGCGGAGGGGCGGGCTTTGGAATGGAGCGACGGGGACCGTTAGATCTGGTTATGGTGGAAGAGATCAACGGTTGACAATTCACCAAACCATGAACTATCGAGATTTGTTAAAACATAGGAAAGTTGGGTTTTTAATAAAATACAAAGGAAATTTATGTTTTGGGAAGGGTTTTTTATGGTGCTTAGCACCCAATTGTGGGGCTCGGGGTTATATGAAAAGACGAAGGGATCGGGAGTTTTCAAAGAGGAAAGGGCTTAATCGCATCAGAAAAAATTGGAAGGAACCAACAAGGGACTGTTTTTTCATTTGCGATGTGATTAGCCAAGAACAGTCGATTCGGTTTTGGATCAATGGCCAATATTCATTTAAACTCCGAACTATTCGATTCATGAAATATCAAAGGCAAAGTTGGGTTTTATGAATTTCAAAGGAGGAAAAGCTTTCAAACTGGGGTTTAAGGACTTTTAGCGCCCGGTTGTAGGCTTATGGTCCTATGAGAGGCGGAGTTTATAGAAGTTAAGCCCTCGGGGACTAAAATTATTCATAATGTAATATAAGTGTATAGGCTAAAAATAGAGTTTTTAAGCCAATTGGAGGGTTCCCATAGGGGAATGAAGGCTTTTTGAACCAAATGGTAGGAGACCAAATGGTTTTAAAAGGGTCTTGAAGTAATTAAGAAGGGTAAAATGAGGGAAATGGAGGATTTTTATGAGGAAAAGGGGATGAAAAATGGAAGTCAATTATGAGTGAAAAGAAGGGTAAAATGATGGGAAATGGGTTTTTAAGTAGTCTTCTTCTTCAGGTAAACAATAGATTTTTCAGGGTTAATGAGGGAAACAACAGTGAAGATTAACTTAAGAACAAGTTATCTTCATAAGGCTTTAAGAACTCACAATTTGGCCAAAAATTGTTTCTTGAAGGCTTAAAAATGATTTTAGCCACCATTTGATATGACAAATTTTTATAGGTGGCTAACACCATGTTCTTTGCATCTAGACCTTTATTGATTTTTCAACTTCTATTTTTTTGGTTTGGTTTAAATTTTGATTGGTAGGAAACAATTTCTTTTGCTCCTGGCTACAATGTGTTTTTAACAAGAAACTATCATGATGATCTATTAGGCTCATTTAAGAAGAAAAAAATACAAAATCCAAGTTTATTTCTTTGCAGGGAATCCAGAGACATATGTATATCACTCCTTGATTTTCCACCTGAAAAAATATATGGTAAAATCTAGGTTAACATTATATGGTTTATTTTTTTGAAGCATGCTACCTTTATCGACTCTGATATATGATAAGCATATGGTGAAAGAGCATCGAATTGAGAAGAAGCCTAACAATGTTATGATAACTTCACCGGATACAACTTCTTTGGAGTACTACTAGTATCACCACAATGTCTAGAGTAGAATATAGTTTAAATGTGAAGGAAGAGATGGAAGATGCAGCTATTAAGATTCAGTGTCAAAACTCATTCACAACTCATATCTATGTATGTCTAACTCATATCTATGTACGTCTAGAGCAAAATATAGTTTAAATGTGAAGGAAGAGATGGAAGATTCAGTGCAAAGTGATGATAACTCCTTCACAACTCATGTATATATTGGTGCCATTTTTTGAAAGTGCTGGTTTAGATAATGAATCAAACATTTATAATAATTTTGAAGAAACAAACATTAGAATGGAGAATGGAGAATGAAAAGAATGAAATAAAGAATGAAAAGTTGAAAATTATATATATATATATATATATATATTAAAAAATTTATTTTTAATCATTAAATTTTTATAGTTATGTTTTCTATTTTAAAATTTAAATATAATAATTTATAAATTTAAATCTATACTTTTATATATTTTTAAAGATTATGTAAAATTGATTTTTTTCATCTCATGAAATTTAATATTGAAATTATCCATATGAACTTTTCAAATTGTGACCTTTTAAGTTATTGATTTTAACAATTACATATCAAATTGTTAAATGGTATTTATTTTGTTAAATTTTCTATCAATGGTATATCTCTCTAATAATTCATCAATGTATATAGATTTATATGGATTATATTTAAATCTGGTAAAAAATTAAATATAATTGGAGTAAAATAATAATTTATTTAAAAAAATAAAATATAGGACAAATAATGTTATAAATTTCCATGTTTTGTTTGAAAACAAATTGTTGTCCTTTTCAGCCTACATTTCTTCTAGTTTAGTTATGAGTTCAGTGATAGAAATCTGATATATTGCAGATTCTATAATGTGCTTTTACCCACTTGGAAAGCTCTACTTTAACAATACTTTAGCCTCTAGATTCCTCATATCTTCCACACCCATATTTTTGTTTCCCGCAATGCTACCTCTACGTCACTCTACATTCAATGACACTTCTATCGGCATATCTTTGCACCCTTCTGGTGCAAATGCTAGTATATTCACATATCATGAGGGGGCACATTTGAAGCAAATTCAATAGATTAAATAAAGATATAATGAAAATCGAGTAGTAATAAATATTGGGTAAAATATAATACTATAATATTATATTTTATCTAAGATTTCATCTCACCTAAATTGACTTTTTATTAAAAAAATTCTTTATATTTGAGTTTCATAAGTAAACTTAACTCCTATGTAAACACCTGATCACAATATGGTAGAGATGTTTTAATGCTTAACATTTCGACTCTGTCAAAATAAAATGAAAATAAAATAATAAAAAATAAAATAAAAACAAAAAATTAATAATTATATTTATAATTATAATTAATCATTATATTTATAATCATAATTAATAATTAATAATTAAACTAGTCTAGATCCACATAAAATTAATATTTATATTTATATTTATAATTAATAATTATATTTAAAATTATAATGATAATTAATAATTAATTCCCCGTTGGGGGTGTCCAGTCACTAAGACAGGTGGGAGGGGGGAAATTAAGGCTCGTCCGACCTAAAGCCACGTGCTCACCGACTCACCATGCTCACACACGCGAGTGGTAAAGAGCCTCGGGGCTGGAGATTTTATGACATTGATTTTGTTCAAACAAGAGATGGACGTAGCTCTGCGCATTTCATTTCCACGAGAGATGGTGAAGGTTGATGCAGTGGTATGGCCTAGAAAGAGCAGAGGGATAGGCCCGTCGAGCAGTGTTGGTGAAAGGTGGGAAGCGGGGAGGCTTCCTGGCAATGGCACGAGAACGCGCGCACTACACTAGGGGGAGGATGAGGGAGTTGGCGGTGAATTCCGAGTAGCGGACGTGTTTTTGGTTGGGAGATTTGGGTTTGCAGCCTGGGCGCCTGCTCCAAATTTGTGGACTATGCAACAACAATCCCTCGGTGACCCAGCCCTTGGGTGGTTCTACCTTGGGCTCGCGAAGCAATTTGGCTTTCCTGCAATTCATATTTGTGGTTGGTGAAGCTTATGCACCTCCCTGGATGACAGTGCAAATATTGGAGGTGGCCTATGTCCCTTGTCTATGGGACTCAGGACGCGACCTGAGACAAGCTCAATAATGGGTACAAAGGTGGAGCATGGGTCTCATGGATGGGTGGAATTGGAGTGACTTGGAAATTTAGTGCAGCACAACGAGCGGAAGAGGAAGGCGCCTGTATGCCGAGAGAGCATGGTCGGGCCCATCGCTGTGGTTTTGGCTGAGGTATGGATAATCAAGAGGTTCTCGGAGACCCGAGTTCCCACTCGAAGTCTGCGGAGAGCCAACACTCAGCAGCAACCATGGCAATTTCCCCAACCCAATCACCTAGCGAGATTGAGGCTCTGGTCACCCTTGAAGCCATCTCCACTCAACTCCAGCAGATTCAGCTCAACTTGGACACCCTGCAAGAGCAAAGGTATGAGGATCAGAATGAATTAGTGGCTTACATCAACGTTGTCCAAAGCCTGCATATAGAGACCCTTGAGGCTCTAGAGAGTCTGCGTTGTATACTGAGGTGCTCTCAAGACCATCTCCAAGCCCTGGAAAGCCATGTGGATCACATCATCTACCACCTGCACCATCAAGATTGTTTCTTCGCAACTCTTCCGCCCGGCCTCCTGCACCCACCCCCATGATGATAGTTTATGATATGTTTTTTGTAATTTTGCGGCAAATAACCAAGTGCTTCAAATGGCATAGCAAGCACCCAAGTTCTACAGGCAATGTATGCCTCTTGGGTTGACTAAATGTAATCGAGCCATGGTGGCTACAACTATAAATTTTGTTTTTGATATGATAATATAATACCAGACTTTGACCGACAAAAAAAATTTAATAATTAATAATTATATTTGTAATTATAATTAATAATTAAACTAGTCTAGATCCATCTTAACTCTGGATCTATCAAGCATCTGGATGAAAACCTCTTTTAAATTAAAAAGGGAGTTGATCCCTCTGGACTCTTGGTAAATCCAAAGATAAGATGGATCTAAGCTAGTATTAAAAAATACATGTGAATCCATCTTAAATATCACAATATATATATATATATATATATATATATATATATATATACAATAACATTAAAAAAACTAATATTATTGTAGGAGAAACCAGACGATGACCTAGCTCTGGATGCCTCTGCAACTGACCCAATTATTTAAGGCCCTACGATGCCTTGCGGCCTCTACCACTGCCTACCCTGCATGGGCTCCCCCCGTGGCCCCTTGGCGGTGCCGGCTGAAGTTCCATCTAGCACCACGTTTAGGGACATGGTTGCCAGAATCTCGCCCAAGCTCGATGCTTCCTCCTTATTCACCCGCCTCACACATAGCTCCTCTTTCGCAAGGCTTGACCTAACCACCGCAACCTCTGACAATAATCGAAACAAAGGTAAAAGGGTTGTAACCACATCTAAGAACCATGCTGCTAATACTACAGCCCCAAGAAACACAGATGCAACAAAGGACGTTGACAACTATGAAACCAGTCCACTAGAGGTACCCAAGAAAGCAAGTGCATGCCACCCAAAATCTCAGAAGACACCAGAAGTAATCATCCAAGATCTGGATGTTGCATTCTATAGAGAATATATGTAGGAGCATGCCATAATATGCAAATTTGTGGGAATCTGGCCAGTGGAAAGATCCCTCAAAGGCTGGATCCAAGCAAAATGGAAACCAAAAGGAGAATTCAGCCTATAACTAGGCTCCAAAGGCTTTTTCATAGTAGTTTTCAACCTCTTGGAAGATCGAGGCAAAATATTTGAAGGATTTCATTATTTCTTCAACTCATTCGACCTCTACATGAGCTTCTAGAAGGAGAACTTCACACCTGAAAAAGAGGACTTCACAAAAGCTACAGTCTAGGTTTAGTTGAACTCTCTTCCCACGGAATACTGGGCACTCTTCATCCTCAAAGTCATTGGAGACAAGTTAGGAGAGTACATTCAAATGTCTGAGGGAACTAGAAATGAGCACTACATATCCTATGCTCGAATCTAAATTTACATCAATGTATCAGGGGCACTACTGGAAGAAATAAGACTCAACTACAGAGATGACATCTAGAAGCAAAGAATTGACTATAAGCACATACCCTTTCGATGTCAAAATTTCCATGAGCATGGTAACATCCTCCAAGAATGCCCACAAAACAAGACAATGGCATCCGAAGTGAAAAAAAACAAAAAGAAGGATGAGCAAGGATTCACCCATATAGGAAATAAAAAAAAACAAAGCAAAAGATAAAATACAAAGAAAGATCAAAACAAGGTATCCCAACATAACAGATTTGAAGTTCTTAACTCCACATAGGAGGAACCAACCCATCACAACAATAGGGAGGAACAACAACCACAATAATAACACTCCACAAAAAGCATACATCGACACACCAAAACCCAATTATAATACAGGATGAATGAAAATGCACAGAGCTAGGAAGATACAAAGATGGAGCGGGCACAAGAAATACCTACCCCAGAGGAACATGCGATAGAAGAGGTTCTGGAGGGAGTCGACCTCCAAAAAATTGCAAAAGAATGGGAAAAAAATGGAATAGATGCCATCCCAAGGGACCAAATCCAAAAAATTGAAGAGGATTTACTATTACAAGAAAGCATGAATTAAATCTCAGAACAAACCCCACTGGGCACCGAAGCAAGCAAAGGCATCCTAGCCAACTTAAATGTTGGTGTGACCATAGCCAATGCTGACTTGGTGAGCCTAGCACTTCTAAGCCTTCCCAAGAGTTGGAATAGTTACCAGCACTATGTGAATGGGAGGGATAAGTAACCATACTAGAAGTGTTTGTGATCTGACTTAGTAATAGAAGACATAAGGCAGAGCACCAGAGATAGGATCTCCAACACCAACAAAGAATAAGATTTTGCATTAGTGGGAAACGGAAAGAAATCCAAGGGAAATAAGTCCTCAGGTGAGAGCGCAAGAGAGACTTGTCCAAGGTAAGATGTTTTCACTGTCACATGCATGGACACTATGCTTTGAATTCTCCGCAGAAGAAGGCAAGAAAGAAGGAGCCTGCACTTGCAACGGGTGAAGCATTGGCTTCATAGTTCGAGCTTGATTTTACTCTCATTGCATGCATGGCCAACACTGTAATGGGATGCATGTGGTATCTAGACAGCGGTGCCTCGTTC
Organism: Pinus albicaulis; assembly: GCA_034641835.2. Lineage (NCBI taxonomy): Eukaryota > Viridiplantae > Streptophyta > Pinopsida > Pinales > Pinaceae > Pinus > Pinus albicaulis. Next base: position 1,018,297,670 of record CM076582.1, on the reverse strand, counting down.
CATATGAAAGGGAATAGAGATCTCTTCAGTGACTTGGACGAGAAGGACCTCGAGTAGAACATAGAGTTTAGAGATGATGGAAGGTATAGAGCAGCCGACATAGTTACATTTACCTTTCAGAGGGAGTCTGACTCCCCTCTCAGACTAGTAAAAAAATTTTATGTTCCAGTCCTAAGGAAGGATCTTGTCTTCATAATGGTATTGGAAGATTGTGGTTATGAGCTGATGTCTAGAAAAGGAAAATTTTTCCTTAAACACATAGCCACGAGACAGGTGAAGCAGGTCAGTTCAAGAGTCAAGAACCTGTATGCTCTCGAGGTTGAGGATGCATGCAAATATTTGAGGAGAAAAACAATGGTTAAGAGGGAGCAATTATCTCTCAACATGCAACCTCAAAAGTAGTCTCAGAAGGTTGTGGAGCAGCCACAATTGGAGAAGCAGAGAGGAGACCGAGTAGAAGATTCCAGTCAAGCACAGACCTCCAGGAGGGGGAAATTTCCAGCCAGAAAGGCAAAGGGAGTACATTCATCTATACCTCCAGGTGTGAGGTTGGGCGATGTGCAAATATAATCCCAAGAATAAATTTGGGCAGGGTCCATTGAGATGTTGTGTCTCATGGATCGAACCTGGATATGATGAGCCCACAGTGTAGTAGTAGTAGGAAGGATCGGTAGAGTGATGCAATGAGATGTCAGGAAGACAAAAATTAGAGTGACAGATGTCAGATACTGGAGTGCAGATCAGTGTTGGTAGCAGTACATAGGGCACAGAGCATGAGTGGCCCTAATGGTTAAGAGCATGTGTTTCCTCCTAAGAGGTCACAAGTTCAAAACCAGAGGGGGGTAGAGTATGTGTGCCTTCGTAGTCTTAGCAGTCAAATCGCTGCACGAAGGTGGGTCCCTTGTCCCACAAACTAGGGGGGTCTCATACACCAATTTGGTGTTTGTCTTGGTTTTGTCCTTAAAATTGGATAATTGGATAGATGAAAATGTCAGCAGTAGTGCAGAGAGTCTAGTAGATAGGTGCAGTACCTAGCAGCAGTAAGAAGACTCTGATGACATATGCATTATACTTATTCAGTTGTTCGTAGGCTATTCAGTTTCTGGAGAGTTGCATGTCCAAACAACAATAGGGTAGTTTTGCATGTGGAACATTCCAAAGCTATCAGATCAGGATAGATTGATTCCTTTCTTGTTGAGAGGGAGTGTTGAAATTTTCAACAAGAAACAATGAGATTGGCATCCAGAAATAAAATCCAGAAAATGGCACCCAGAAATGGCTACCATGTGAGGCTTTTGATTTAATTTTCCCTAAATTAAATTGAAAGAAGATTGTAATTTCATCTCATAACAACTTGTATTCATTAACTAAGTCAGAAAGACTGATTTAGCTCAAGAATTTCGAGTTGAGGGTCAAAGGTGAGGCATGTAGAGTGATTCTATTATTTTTAGGGTCCAATTGACGTTAATGCATTAGTTTAGCGCATGTGTAATCAGTTAACTCAAATTAATTGAGTTAAAATCAGTTTAACTAGTTCTAACTGAGTGATGAGCTAGTGAGAGGTCAAGTGAATTAAATTAGATTTAATTCACAACTAGTGATATATCAAGTAACTGATGATTTTCTATTATTAGCTACATGCATGTAAAATCTAATGAAGCCCAGTTGAGACAAAGGTTAAAGGGAAGTAAACTATCAGTTGTATTATGAGCGAACTGCCCGAACGCAATTATAAAGTCAGAGGAAGGCTCATGATGGATTGTGCACTCAAGGAAGGTTGATTATCCTATTTAATAGGGATTAATTGCCTAGGAATTGCGTGAGAAAGGCTGGGCTAAGCAGGGGCTGAGAATTGGCTAAGTATTGGTCAATTTTGCTTGAGAATTGCTAGTCAATTTTGAGCAGGATCAGGGTGAGACGATTAGTAGAGTGTAGGGATTTCTCAGTGTGAGAAAACATTGTATTATTTCAATATTATTTGAATATGTACAATATATGATAGAGGGGTTTTGAGCAAGTGCTTTCCCCAAGAACATCTTATGTTGTGTGACTGATAATTTCTTTCTCTTACTTGCATGTGATTGAGTGATCATGTTTTATATTCCGCAAATATAGTAGAAGGATTCAATATCTTTTTTTAGTACATTACATGATTGGATTGAATCCATTGGTATAGCTTCTATATAATTTGTACATGGTATCAAAGCTATGTTAGAGATTTTATACATGGTATCAGAGCGCCAGGAATCATAATAGTGGAGAAGAAATTGAGTTTGTCTTGAGAAATTTTAAATTTGCAGATTTATTCTTCAGGGTCCAGCAGCAAATCAAGATGTCTTTCAATGGCTTGAGACTCGAATATGAAATCGAGGGAAATTCGAATTATATTGCATGAAAGGACAGGATGGAGGTAGTGTTGGAGGACAACAGGCTGAAGGAATTCATAGATATTGATATTCCCAAGCCCATAGTAGCATATGCCCAACTTCTTGATGCATGGCAGAAGAAGGTAGCAAAGACAAGAAGGATCTTGTTAGAGGGATTTTGAGGTCATATTGTCTCGATTCTCCATGGGAAGGTGACTCAATATGCTATGTGGAAGGCCTTGATAGATTTTTTTTAGAACAACAACGACCAAAGGAAGTTGGCGCTGAAGGACAAGCTCAGAAAGATCAAGAAGGAGGAGGGTGAGAAGGTACTAACATATTTGGTGAAGTTCACTGAATGTTGAGATGAACTTGGAAGTGTTGGTGTGACCGTAGCCGACGATGACTTGGTGAGCCTATCACTTCTAGGCCTTCCCAAGAGCTGGCATAGCTACCAAGGGTATGTGAATGGGAGGGAGAAGTTACCAGACTAGGAGCATATGTGGTCCAACTTGGTAATATAAGAGATAAGGCAAAGCACCAGAGAGAGGACCTCCAGCACCAACAAAGAATAAGATTGTGAATTAGTGGGAAAGGGAAAGAAATCCAAGGGAAATAAGTCCCAAGGTGAAGAGGGCAAGAGAGACTTGTCCAAGATCAGATGTTTTCACTGTCACGAGCATGGGCACTATGCTTCAAATTGTCCACAGAAGAAGGCAAGCACGAAGGAGCCTGCACTTGCAACTGGTGAAGCATTGGCTTCACAGTTCGAGCTTGATTTTACTCTCATTGCTTTCATGGCGAACACTCTAATGGGATGCATGTGGTATCTATACAATGATGCCTCTTTATATATGATGGGAAATAGATATCTCTTCAGTGACTTGGAGGAGAAGGACCTCCAGTAGAACATAGAGTTTGGAGATGACGGGATGTATAGTGTCACTGACATAGGTACAATTACCTTTCAGAGGGAGTCTAGCTCCCCTCTCAGACTAGCATATGTTTTGTATGTTCTAGGCCTAAGGAAGAATATTTTCTTCATAGAGGTATTGAAAGACCATGGTTATGAGATGATGTTTAGAAAAGGAGAATTTTTCCTTAAACACGTAGCCACGGGATAGGTGAAGCAAAACAGTTCAAGAGTCAAGAACATGTATGCTCTCGAGGTTGAGGATGCTTGCAAAGATTTTGGGAGCAAAGCAATGGTTAATGACTTGGTGGTTGAGAGGAAGCAATTATCTCTCAACATGCAGCCTCGGAAGCAGTCTTAGAAGGTTGTGAAGTAGCCACAACTAGAGAAGCAGAGAGGAGACCGAGTAGAAGAGTCCACTCAAGCAGAGACCTCAAGGAGGGGAAAATTTCGAGCCATAAAGGCAGAGGGAGTACATGCAGCTATACCTCCAACTGTGAGGTTATGGGATGTGAAAATATAATCCCAATAATAAATTTGGGCAGGGTCCATTGAGATGGGGTGTCTCATGGATCGAACCTGGCTATGAGGAGCCCACAGTATAGTAGTAGCAGAAAGGATCAGTAGATTGATGCAATGATATGTCAGGAATACTAAAATAAAAGTGACAGATGTCAGATACTGGAGTGTAGATCAGAGGTGGCAGCAGTGTAGAGGGCATAGGTGCAGATGTTAGGAACACTGCAGATAGTCCAGTAGATAGGTGCAGTAGCTAGTAACAATCAGAAGACTTTGATGACAAATGCATTATAATTATTCAGTTGTTTGGAGGCTATTCAGTTTCAAGAGAGTTTCATTTCCAAACAACACTAGGGCAGTGTTGCATGCAGAACATTCCAAATTTACCAGATCGGGATAGATTGATTCCTTTCTTGTTGAGAGGGAGTATTGAAATTTGCAACAAGAAACAGTGAAATTGACATCCAGAAATAAAATCCAGAAAATGGCACCCAGAAATGGCTACCATGTGAGGCTTTTGATTTGATTTTTCCTAAATTAAATTGAAATAAGATTGTAATTTCATCTCATAACAACTTGTCTAAGTTAACTAAGTCAGAAAGACTGAGTTAGCTCAAGAATTTTGAGTTGAGGTTCAAAGGTAAGGCATGTAGAGTGATTCTATTATTTTTAGGGTCCAATTGCAGTTAATTCATTAGTTTTGTGCATGTCTAATCAGTTAACTCAAATTTATTGAGTTAAAATCAATTTAACTAGTTATAACTCAGTGATGAGCTAGTGAGAGGTCAAGTAAATTAAATTAGATGTGATTCAAAAGGAGTGATCTATCAAGTAATTGATGATTTTATATTATTAGCTTCATGCATGCCAAATCTGATGAAGACCGAGTTGAGATAAAGGCTAAAGGGAAGTAAATTATCAGTTGTATTATTAGCGAAGTGCCCGAGCGCAATTATAAAGTCATAGGAAGGCTCATGATGGATTGCACAATCAAGGAAGGTTGATTACCCTATTTAATAGGGATTAATTTCCTAGGGATTGCCTGAGCAAGGCTAGGCTAAGCAGGGGCTGAGAATTGGCTAAGTGTTGGTCAATTTCATCTCAGAATTTCTAGTCAGTTTTGAGCAAGATTAGGGTGGAACGATTGGTAGAGTGCAGGATTTTCTCAGTGTGAGAAAGCCTTGTATTGTTTCATGACTATCTGAGTATGTACAATATATAATAGAGGGGTTTTGAGTAGTTTATTTCCCCAAGAACATCTTGTGTTGTGTGACTAATAATTTCTTTCTCTTACTTGCATGTGATTGAGCGATCATTTTTTATATTCCGCAAATATAGTAGAAGGATTCGATATCTTATTTTGGTACATTACATGATCGGATTGAATATATTGGTATAGATTTTCTATATAATTTCTAAAAAATAGATAGAGAGAGGTGACACAAATGTCGAATCAGGCTCGCAGGCCAAAGGTGGCACACCCGTCGAACTAGGCTCACACGCCGATATATTTTCATCAAATTTTACATCTCTTCTAATGACTACATTTTTGGATTTGGGTTGAAGAATTATATATCCTTTGACATCTTCAAAATATCCAAAAAAAATGCATTTTTCATTCTTAGGTTCTAAGGATTTATGTTTCTCATTGGAAATATGGGCCCAAGCTTCACTCCCAAAAACATGAAAGTGACTTACATCTGGTTTGATTGAGTTCCAGGCTTCTTCTAGAGTGTTATTCCTTAAAACTTAGTAGGAGTGCGATTTACTTTGTAATTTGCAGAGTCAATTACTTATGTCCAAAAATTTAGACTACGGCCTTTAGATTGGAGCATACAATTATCCATTTCTTTTAGAGTGTGATTCTTCCTTTCAACTACACCATTTTATTGTGGAGTATACATTACAATATATTTCCATTAAATGTTGTGATGAGTGAAAAAGTTGATAATTTTTTTGTTAACATATTTCCCTCCATTTTCAGATCTTAACTTAATAATGTGATGTCCAGATTGTTTCTCAACAAATGCCTTAAAGGCCAAAAACATGTTAAAAACTTCATGCCTGATTTTTAAGAGTGTCTGGAAAAATCATCAATGAAAGTTAATAAGTACTTGTAGCCAGAGAAAGAAATAACTGGAAGTGGAACACAAAAATCATTGTGCACAAGATGCAAAGGGGTTGAAGTGTGCCAAGAGACATGGGTGGAAATGTGAAGTTGGGTTACACTTTTATGAGAATCAGGGGCGGAAATTTTTTTTCGGCAATAGTTTGGCTGAACCTTTTATAAAGTTCGGCCGATAGTTCGGCCGAACTTTATGAGAAATTTCGGCCAAACTCGTGCTTCCGTTTAGATTGACGGCACACTGACGGCGTGGGCAAATAGAATTTTTTCCAGAGATGGGAAAACCGGCAACAAAAGTTCGGCCGAACTTTGAGTTCAGTCGAACTTTTACTCTTAAAATAGTTCAGCCGAACTAATTCTTATAAATATATCGCCCGCGAAGTTCATTTGTTTACCGCGTCTGTGTTTTCTTTGATATGTTTGTTCGTGCGTTTTTCTGTGTCTGTACTGCTACTAGTCTGGGGTTGCTTCCGTCCGCATTGTTGGTGATTATCTGTGGCGACTTCAAGCGAGCGAACTACCACGTATTTCTCCTCCTGCTCCTCCTCTGTTAAACATATGTTACGCAACATGATACATTGAAATCTGTGTGAATTATTCATTACCAATTATGGTATTTCTCCTCTTGCTCCTCCTCTGTTAAACATATGTTACACAAAATTCCAAACAAAGCATCTATGCTGTTAATTATGATTTAAATTTCATTACCTTTTTCTTTCCAAGAAAAAAATTGAAATTTTTATTAACAGAAATAAAAAGTTACATAGTAGATGCGTTATGCATTCCTTTTATGGCTGTATGATTCCTAGATCATAGAGCTCACAGGATGAAAATTACATTGTCATCGATCAAATGCCTGAAGATAAACCACTGATCTGGTGTACAAGCCTCCTCTATAAGAGGAAAACAACTCATAGATCAGTTCATATCCAGAAAAAAAAAGTATGTCCATATGTTCATAAAACAGAAACAGTTTTTTGTGTTAACCCGGGCCTCCTCAAAGAGGAAAACAGCCCAGACAGGATAAACAAAAAAATAGAAGTCTGAAAATAAATGCAAGTAAGAGTAACTGTCTAGGGCATGTATATCAAACCAAAAAACAAACACTTTCGGATATAAAAACAGGGAGACAGCAAAATAAAGTTATACATATGGTGGCTGATCTGACACACAGATCACGCCCTGGTCCTCGGCCTCCATCCTCCAACAGCCCATATCTTGTTGCAAACCCGCTTTAGAAAGTTGGTCTGCTACATCATTGGCGCACGCCTTTAGGGAATAAAACAACCCCCCTAAGGGAAAGACCCCTGCTGCTTTCTTAGATGTATTTACTACTGTGGTTGAAACTGTCCTTGCCCCTATTGACTCTGTTGTTGTCTATGCCTATGCCATCTAGGCCTGTGTCCCGTGCGGTCTATACTCTTTGCTAGGAATAGTCCAAAAATTGGAAATCGATCTAGCCATGAGCAGGTTGAAGAGAGCTCCTTAAGGGCTTGGAGTCGGTAATTTGGGGTGGTCCCTGTATATATGGTTTAAAGAAAAAACATTAAAAGTATGTTTTAAATGTTTTGTCTCTTCTAGTAAAGGAGATAAAATATAATTCTGACAAATGCTCTCTCCATTGAACCATTTAACGACATTCATAGAGTCCTTTTCTATGTTAACTTTGGACTGTTACTGCAAATGCACCTTTTGGAATTCTTGGTTTTAATTTCAGTTGATTGGTGTCATGTAGAAGTCAAGGCACTCATTGCTATAGAAATTTTGTCTTTACAACCAAGTGGGAACGAGAAACCCCAAAATTCCAAACAAAGCATCTATACTGTTAATTATGCTTTAAATTTCATTACCTTTTGCTATAAGGTGTATGTTGAATTTCTGGTAGTATGATATGCATTCGGTTGCTGCAGTTGTTACTGTTCCTGTGGATCCATCAATTTCATCCACTCTGGCTGATTCTCGCTTTGTGCATGGAAGTTTACTACCACTGTTAAGCTTATGTCGTTACTGAGCCTTCTCTCGATTTCTCAACGCTAGAATGATTGAACTAGAATGATCTACTGCTGTAATGTGACTATATATTGTCTTTTATACTGCTGTAATGTATTTCTGTAATGTGACTACATATTGTCTTTTATACTAGTGTAATGTATTTTTGTATGAGACATAATCTGATCTTTTATACTTGATAACCTGTTATGGGTATATCAAGAGGATTTTGTATATGAACTGTTATCAATATATGAAACAAGGTTTTTTCTTCTTTGAAAAAAGAGTTGAAATCATTCTAAATTCACATGTAATGTATTTTTGTAATGTATTTCTATAATGTGACTACATATTGTCTTTTATATGTGACTACATATTGTTTTTTATACTGTTGTAATGTATTTCTGTATGAGACATAATATGATCTTTTATACTTGATAACCTGTTATGGGTATATCAAGAGGATTTTGTATATGAACTATTATCAATATATGAAACATGGTTTTTTCTCCTTTGAAAAAAGAGTTGAAATCATTCTAAATTCACATATGTTCAGTGGTGTCATTGTTTCACTTCCGATATTATGTTGCTTACCTTGATGAACAAGTGGAACTCTGCTGGGAGGCCTCTCTATTTTTTGACTCTATGCTCATATTGTCAAAGGCTGTTATATGTTATATGGGCTAGACTGTATAGTTAACGAAGCTTTATGGGTTTCCACTTACACCTGTTGTCTCTATGGGTGTTGCTTATATGTTCCACTCAATCTGTTTAATTGTTTGCTACTCTCACAATAAGGTTGATGTCACAGTAATTTAATACTTGCTGCAACATTTTAAGACAGTTCACATATTAAGTTGTAAATAAATTTGATGAAAATTTAAATGGCTAATTTATGTGTTAAACTGATTCACCCCCCCCCCCCCTCTCAGTTTAACCAAAGATTCAACAATTAGACTACATATCTTCATACTATTCTACAAATAGTATGATGGAAACCAAACATAATAATGTATTAGGAAATCACAACTTGCTAATTAGTTATTAGACTACATATATTCATATAGAACTTGCAAATAGCATGATGGAAATGTGAACTTGCAAATAGTATGATGGAAATGTGGATCTCAAAGAAAAGTCATGATTAATGCTTCTAGAAACCAAACATAATAATGTATTAGGACATGCTCCTCTAACTTGCAAATAGTATGGTCGAAATGTGGATCTCATGACTCTTCATGATTAATGCTTCTAGAAACCAAACATAATTTAATTTATTAGGACATAATTTAATGTATTAGGAAATGCTCCTTTAGGCTTGGTGGAATTACCTTTGCTCTTTATTTCTCTCTTACACACACACACACACACATATATATATATGTGAAGAAATGATCCCATTTTCTTTTTTTATTCATAGATCAAATGTCATTTAAATACAAGATTTATCATAATGTACAATGATTCATTCCATATTATTTATAAATTTTTTCATTAAAAAATGAAACCTTTAAATGATGAACTTAGTTAATGCTTCTTCTTCTTGAAGAAGACTACTTGATCTTTCAATTTGAATTTGATTATGGTTCTTTGTTATCTTTCTTGACTACTTCAAGTCATTGACACAATCATATGCTTCTTGTTACTCTTTTTATTCCTTCCTTATATTGTATTCTCCCCCTTAGATATTGTGTACTCTCCCACATAGATATTTCACTCAATTTTGATGGTCCTTTGTTATCTTTCTTGACTACAAATTATCAAATTATTGACACAATCATATAGATATTGCACTCAATTTTGATGGTCCTTTGTTATCTTTCTTTACTTCAAATTATTGGCACTTGATCATATAAATATCATATAGATATTACACTCAATTTTGATGGTCCTCTGTTATCTTTCTTGACTACTTCAAATTATTGACACAATCATATGCTTTTACCTTAATATCTTGTAGAGCCCATTTCATCCAAAACACTCAAAAAGAAGTAACTACTATGTATTCCACTTCTACTCTAGATAGAGAAAGTAATGACTCTTTCTTGCTTAACCATTAAACCAAAGACTCTTCTAAGTAGAATTATACATTGTCCACTTGTACTTTTCACAAGCCTAGTTGAATCTCTATATGTTGTCATTGTAAATTTCTCACAAGTAAATTTGTCAATGTAAATTTCTTAACTTCTACAAGTTTTATAGGAAAAGTTTGTAAAGGGCCGGGTAGCCTCTGGATCTCATCTTTTATGGAAGGTGACATATCTAGTAAATGCCCCTACAGTCAATCTTTGGAATAGATCTAAATAGAAGTTCTTCATTTTAATATCCATAAAACACAACCACTTTAAGGTAAACTGTTTACATGTGCCATTTCTCCCACAAACTAAAGGCTTCCTCCCATTAATTTTAGATGTGAATTCTACCATAAAATTTTTAAGTCAAACTTTAAGATAAACCATGCATATGTCATTTGCAATAAATGTCAATTTAATATCTAAAGTCACATATGTTTTGTGGTGTCATTGTTTCACTCCCGATATTATGTTGCTTACCTTGATGAACAGGTGGATTTTTGCTGGGAGGCCTCTCTGTTTTTTGACTCTTTGCTCATACTGTCAAAGGTCGTTATATGTTATATGGGCTATACTGTATAGTTATTAGACTACATATCTTCATATAGAACTTGCAAATAGTATGATGGAAACCAAACATAATAATTTATTAGGACATCACAACTTGCTAATCAGTTATTAGACTACATATCTTCATATAGAACTTGCAAATAGCATGATGGAAATGTGAACTTGCAAATAGTATGATGGAAATGTGGATCTCAAAGAAAATTCATGATTAATGCTTCTAGAAACCAAACATAATAATGTATTAGGACATGCTCCTTTAACTTGAAAATAGTATGGTCGAAATGTGGATCTCATGACTCTTCATGATTAATGCTTCTAGAAAACAAACATAATTTAATGTATTAAGACATAATTTAATGTATTAGGACATGCTCCTTTAGGCTTGGTGGAATTACTTTTGCTTTCATGATTAATGCTTCTAGAAACCAAAGATAATTTAATGTATTAGGACATGCTCCTTTAGGCTTGGTGGAATTACCTTTGCTTTTTATTTCTCTCTTACACACACACACACACACACATATATATATATGAAGAGATGATCCCATTTTCTTTTTTATTCATAGATCAAATGCCATATAAATACAAGATTTATCATAATGTACAATGATTCATTCCATATTATTCATAATTTTTTTCATTAAAAAATGAACCCTTTAAATGATGAACCTAGTTAATGCTTATTCTTCATGAAGAATACTACTTGATCTTTCAATTTGAATTTATGATGGTCCTTTGTTATCTTTCTTGACTAATTCAAATTATTGACATAATCATATGCTTCTTGTTACTATTTTTATTCCTTCCTTATATTGTATTCTCCCCCTTAGATATTGTGTACTCTCCCACATAGATATTGCACTCAATTTTGATGGTCCTTTGTTATCTTTCTTGACTACTTCAAATTATTGACACTTGATCATATAGATATTGCACTCAATTTTGATGGTCCTTTGGTATCTTTCTTGACTACTTCAAATTATTGACACAATCATATGCTTTTTGTTACTCTTTATACTCTTTCCTTATATCTATTCTCCCCCTTAGTTATTGTGTACTCTCCCACATAGATATTGCACTCAATTTCATAGGCTCTTCTTTTGACTTGTCAAATATATTGTATTCTCCCCCTTGGATATTGTGTACTCTACCACATAGATATTGCACTCAATTTCATAGGCTCTTTTTTTGAAGTCAAATAAGTGACAATAATTTACAAGAACTATCCCTAATTTGTTTCTCACATGTTCAAATGCTTCTCTAACAAGATAATTTACAAGAACTATTCCTAATTTGTTTTTCACATATTCAAATGCTTCTCTAACAAGAGGCTTTGTGGGTATGTATTCCATCTTCACTATTTTCTCAAAGACTTGTTGTGTGAGAAAGTGGTACTTTATGATGATATGTAAATAGTGATTGAAGGAAGTAGAATATTTTATTTTTGAAATTATTATTACACTTCTATTGAAACACTTAATAGATATATAGATTTACCTTAATATCTTGTAAAGCCCATTTCATCCAAAACACTCAAAAAGAAATTTACCTTACCTTAATATCTTGTAGAGCCCATTTCATCCAAAACACTCAAAAATAAGTAACTACTATGTACATTCCACTTCTACTCACTCAAAAAGAAATTTACCTTAATATATTGTAGAGCCCATTTCATCCAAAACACTAAAAAATAAGTAACTACTATGTATTCCACTTCTACTCTCGATAGAGAAAGTAACGACTCTTTCTTTCTTAACCATTAAACCAAAGAATCTTCTAAGTAGAATTATACATTGTCCACTTGTACTTTTCACAAGCCTAGTTGAATCTCTATATGTTGTCAATGTAAATTTCTCACAAGTAAATTTGTCAATGTAAATTTCTTAACTTCTACAAGTTTTATAAGCAGAGTCTTAAAGGGCCAGGTAGCCTCTGGATCTCATCTTTTATGAAAGATGACATATCTAGTAAATGCCCCTACAGTGAATCTCCGGAATAGATCTAAATAGAATTTCTTCATTTTAATATCCATAAAACACAACCACTTTAAGGTAAATTGTGTACATGTGTCATTTCTCCCACAAACTAAAGGTTTCCTCCCATTAATTTTAGATGTCAATTCTAGACCATAAACTTTTTAAGTCAAACTTTAGGATAAACCATGCACATGTCATTTACCTCATGATCTTATGTCATTTCTCCCATGTCATATATATATATATATATATATATATTCAGGGATAAGAAAACCATTAAATATGGTTGAAAAATGGAAATTATGCATAGAAGTTTCTTGCTATCCCAATCTAGGGAAAGCAGTGATTACATATGTGCTTTCCAATATTGCAACTAGCAAAGTCGTCCAAAGGAAAATGAATATACTGGGAAAAACAACAAACAATGAGGCATATTATATTGGATTGATAGAAGGCTTGGGAACATCGATAGAGTATGGATCAAATGAAATTGTAGTTTTCACCAATTCTGAACTTGTGTGCAACCAGATGAATGGCATGTGCCAAGTTAAGAAGGAGAGGCTAAAAGAACTGCATGGAATAGCAAACAATATTGTTAGCCAATTTCAATTTTTTAGTATAAGGCATTGTACAAATGTGAATAAGATGTTTGCTGATCTATTGCGTGGGGAAATGCTAATTCATGATTCATCTATCAAAGATGAATTAGAATTATACAAAGTAATGCAAAAACTTCATACAAAATTGCAGAGATATATCGTGGCTTTGACTCTACCTAATGAGAGTCGACAAAGCCTCGAAATAGCTACACATTCACTGGGCGAACTTGTAAATGTGTACAAAAATCTTGGGCCAACGACTGATACATTTGTAGAAGTGATGAGAAAGAGAAAGGAAACAGTAATGGGTCTAGATAAATGGGAGGATGTAAAACAAAGAGTTACAAAAAATATGGTGAAGTCAATGTTTAATTTCAAGGAAGGGCCAAAAAGAAAAATGCTGAAGGTGCAATATTTCAACCACCCAAATATAGCTCACTATTTGTATGATAGGCACCTTGCAGCCTATGGAAGGCTCCCATGGAACGACGAGGTTCCTGTTTATTTTGCATAATTGTTTTACGCAGAATTTTTTTAGGATATGAAACCCAACTACAATGACCTTCCGTCAGAATTTTTTGGTCCAGGGAAAGGTCGATTGTATGACTATAAGGGCGCTAAGCGAGATGTGGAGTTGTCTCGCCCTGAACCACCATTGGTGAGTCGACCTTTTCGGATCAAAACTCTGCGGTCAGAGATGGATGCAACTTCTCAAATAAGTCGAGAAGCAAGGGATGTCATGATCGACAATGTTTACAGCAGATTGGGTGGAGTCGATGTTTGTCTAAATCGACAAAGAGCACGTGAAAATGCACGTGCCAATTTTGTGTTTTGTACAGATGAAGAGATTGACAACATGAATGTTGAAGATCTCTGAATATATGCAAAAAAATTTCGCAATGGTTTTCAAGACCTAATTCTTCATGAGGAAGAGGGCACGGGAACGGTATGTGTTAATGACCTTAGGGTTCAATTATTTTAACATGTATACATGTGTACAATTTGTAATAAATACATGTGTATGTACATGTATACATTTATTTGTATGTACATTAATCTAAAAAAAATGTATCATTATATGTTAAAACACCATTTGCAGTTGTCACGCATGATGAATGACGAAAATGTTAATATCATGTTCGGGACCTCTGGTTCAAACAATGCAAATGGGTCTCACCATTAAGACATGTTGGCAAATGTTAGTGTTTTTTAAGTGATATTTTAAAATAAATAATTGTGCACACATGTACATGTATGTATATATAATGATAAAATGTTTTAACAAATTCTGATTCCATCTGATGTTTTTGGGATGGCGGTACCTTCTTCTTCCTTGAGAGATGTACCTTCTACTTCCTTAGGAGATGAGCCACAAGTATGGACATTTTTTCACTTTTAAAATTTATGTTTAAGTTATATATATATATATATATATATATATATATATATATATATATATATATATATATTCCACCTCAAAAAGTTCATTAAAAATTGAGATATATATATATATATATATATATATATATATATATATATATATATATCTTGAGTTATTTTAAATTTTTTGAATTTAGGTTCCTATAGAAGATTTCTTTAATCCATTGACTCTAGCGACGGAGATAGGAACATCCACACCATTTCAACCATTTGAACAAGTTGTCTAACTTTCTTTTAAATATTATTGAAAATAAGTTTATATATGTACACGTGCATTTTCATTTGAAATTTTTTAATATATATACATGTATATTGTACAGTTTACCATTGCAGATGTTCCCATGGGGGCGGAACTTGCTGCAGGTTATCAAATGGAGAGGGAACCTTGTTTTTGCTCAACTTAGTGTTCCTAAATTGAGTTCATTAATTGTCAACCAGGGTTGGTAAACTACTGAAGTGTGGTGCACTATATGTGCCTAGGTATTTGTTTCTCACTGCGTTGTGTTTAGTGTTTTATGATGTTTTTGGTTTTATAGTTTTATGTTAAAAAAAAAGGAAAGAACTAAGTGCTGGTGAAAAGAAGCTATTGGTTGTGTTAAAACAGAACAGAGCCTAAACTATGGATGGCAAACAATAAATACAAAGCTTGATAATGACTTCACTGCAAGGGAATAAATTACAACATGAACTTGAACTTATCCAATTCATTCATTAAAGATGTGTTGGAAGAGCTTGAGAAATGGACAAGTTAAGTGTAAATGAAATTCTCCTAAATAAACAATCAAGCAATCAACTTACAATGTTACAACATCTCATCCATGATTAAAGGTTTATTGGAACATGTTTGGAAAAGGACACTTGTAACACAATAAGATTTCTACTCTAAACTAGCTTCTAATTCTATTCTGCAACTCAATTTAACACCACTAGGCCTCACTCAAAAGTTATAGATTTCCTTTTTAGAGTAGTCTTTGAGAAAAGGCTTGTTTGTGAAATGGTAAAAAGGTTGCAAAATACTCTAGGCCTTAGACTGATACTAGCTTCTGTCCAGATGATTATGTGTTAATATGAGTTTGGAACAAAAGAAGTTTTGTAAATAATGAAGACAGTGGTATTTAAATTTAACAACTAATACAATTTAAAATGCAATGGATAGCAACTAAACTTGGAATGTTAACACAGTGAGCTAAGACTAAACTAGAGTGCTACTAGTCTACTTGAAGTACAATGAACAGTGTTAAACTAAAAAGCCATTATCAAACTTAAAATGTAGTTACAGAGCTGAACTAAATGCAATCTACCTCCGGAGTGCTGTAACTAAATTAACATGCAACTAGTCTATGGAATTCTACAGTCCATCTTGTTCAATAAGAATGATATTTTGGAAGAGTTTGTGAAAACAAATATGGCTGTATAATTCAATGCAATTGAACATAAACATGAAACTGAAAGCAAATACAACTAGAATCTAGGACACCACAGCTGTTTCTTATTCATTGTTAATGATGTTTTGGAAGAGTTTGAAAGAGTAAGACCGGTTGTGACACTTAGTGTAAATAAGCAACTAAAACCTACAATACCATAGCTATGCCCTATTCATCATAATGATATTTTGGAAGAGTTTATTAGAGTAAGTCTAACTGTGATAATTAACGAAAGGAAATGCAACTAAAATCTACAACACCACAGCTATGCCTTATTCATCATAATGATATTTTGGAAGATTTTATTAGAGTAAGTCTAACTGTGATGATTAATGAAACAAGTATGAAACATAAACTTCAGAAATCTACTTAAGCTAGAAATGAAAACGAGACTAAAATACTTATCTAAACCATATAAACAAGGCTGCTCAGGTAGCAGGGGCCCTCTACCACCAAAGTAGCACGAAATCTACTTCAAGATTGATTCAACCCTTTCAAGGAAATGTTGCTTCTTTCATTAAAGAGAAATTACTTCAAAACAGAGTGTTTTCGGACTTTTGAAATCTAGCAATCAACCATAAAATCTAACCCTGTCCCTCGGTTTCCCGAGCATATTTATAACAAAATTACATAACCGTATCTGAGATAACATAGGAATAATTATATTTCCTAATTAGAATCGAACTAGAACTCTGAAGGTGGTTTCGTAATATGATTACGGACATCTGGACTGTCCTTATCCTGTTAGGAGTCTACCTCCTAGTTTGAGTTCCCACGTACACAACCACCTACAGGATTCCGTTCAAACTTTGTGGAGAGCAACAAATGATAAGGAGATGATGTGGAATATGAGCATATGTGCTTTTCTCTGAGATGACACCTGGAAACTGTATAGACATGAAGACGGCTGCAGAATTGGCAACTAGCTACAGAATGTCTGCATTCTGTAGCTAGATTTAGTTCAAAATTACTACAATGACAAAATCATAAAAATATAGCAAGTTAGTCATGATATTCATTCTCAAAGCAATTTTAACTAATTTCATTGATCATTTAAGCCTGGGATTAATAATGGACAAAAGAAATGGAGTGGAATGCGGTGAAAGAAAGAACATTCTTGGAGCTCAACATACCCCCACTGCTGGATTCTTGCATGTCCTCATGCAACTATTCCATGAACTCTGAGACCTCTGCAAGAACATCCAACCCTCTTCTTCTGCTTTATTTGGTAGTTAAAGGCCTTCTATGCTTCCTGATGACTAACTTGAACCTTAAATTGGTAAGTGCCCTGATTAACTTTTTGTTTCTCTTTTTCAATTTTTCATTGGCCTTTTCCACTTTGTCCATTTGTAGAGACAGGGTTGAGTTCATATCAGTTTTTAATTTAACTTGCTCCCTCAAAATATCATTCTCAGTTCTGATATGCCTATTAAGTACCTCTAGCTCGTACTTATCTCTTCTTAACATATCTATTTCAGACACTGATGGGCTAGCGGTTCTGTCTCTACTTTCTGAAGCTTTTCTCTCCAATGACTCAACATAGTTGTAAATTTCTTGCTGTGTAGGGTCTATTTCAGGGGCTTCTTCATCAAAATCTTGCTCAGTAGGTGTATCTTCATCTTCTATGTTTATGACTCCAGTTTGTTTAACTTTTGTTTTCTTTAGTATCCCCCTCAGTCTGTGGCTCCTTCTCGGTTGAGATGGCCTTCTCCTTTTTCTCTGGAAAATTTTCTTATGATCCTCTCTTTCTTAAGCTGCTTCTTAATCTGAACTAATTTTTCAGAAATCATTTCTTCACTGCTTTCTTGTATTGTTTTGCCAGTTTCAATTTTGGAGGATTTCCATTTTCTACTTTTTTTTGTAGGTTTATCTTTAGGTGGAGGTTCCTTTGGTTCCTCAAAGTGATTTCTCACCAAGAAGTCATCCCAAGTATCTCCCATTTTTGCTAAATGGTGTTCAATTAAAATCTTGACTAAACCATGGTGGTATAAGGTTGTCTCAAGAAATTGAATTCTCTTTTGAACACTTGAAGCCATTTTCTTTAAACTATGAAGCAAGAAAAAGGGAATATTGAGTTCTTCTTCTAGGAAATGCATTATCAACCTAATATGGTAAACATAAAAAGTCCCATATCTTCCTTCACAAGTGATGAATTTTTGTAGGATAAGCAACATGTTCCTCCATTTGTTCTTTAATGCAGAGCTAGGGATACCCTTTTAAAAATAGTGACATCCATACCTGGTGACTTGAGTATCTGCTTCCATGATTCGTTATGAAATTCTCTGTTCTTAAACCACCTTTCTCCTTGTCTAGGCAATCCTGTTGCTTCTGCAATAAAAGCCTCTGTGACAGTGAATTTAATATCTCCAACTTCAACCTTGGCTCCATTAAAGGATCTTGCAAAAGTTTTAGTAACCTCTTTGTGGAAGCCACTGAATTTTTCAAGGAATTGCAACCATCCTGCTTGTTGTAACATTTCTCTGATTTGGGGATAGCCTTCCAAATACTTAGTACCAACTGGTTCAGTTCTCACGATGAGGCCCATAACTCTTCTTCAATCTTCAATTCACTAGTCTTCTGCTCACGGTGAGAATGGCCGTTAACAAGTTGTTTTTTTCCACAAATGTTTCCTCTGTTCACGGTGACAATGGTTGTTACAGAGATGCCTCTGTTTCACAGACTGGAATGGTTAAAAGTTGACTAGGGGAAAGAGTGATATGGACTGGTTACGGAATGAACATAATGAGGTGAGGATAATGTATATGAGTTGAAAGATATCACAGAGGAAAAGAAAAGACCGCGGATATATTTTGTAATGAATTCAAAATCATCATTAAATGCTCAGTGACGTGACTAATCCAATCACTTCAGCACCTTAACCGTTTAGATTTTGAAATGATGATCGGATATGGGTTTTGAAATGGCGGAATAGAAGGAGTTTTATCCAAAGTTTTTGTGGGAGGTTTGTTAGGCATGATCAACAAAATTAATTAAAACAATTTTTTGAATAATATATAACTAAACTATGCTAAAATTTTCATGATATGTCATTATAATCATTTCATACCTTTTCCTTTGCTTTGATTTTCTTGTGATCTTCATATGCTTTTTTCTCTCCTGAAAATCATTTTTTTTTAGTCTTCATAACCTTCTTGATTTTGCTTATTCTTGGATATGCAGGATCATTTTGTTGCAGATCAAATGATTACTAGACAATGCTTTTAGGCTCTCTGGCTGCAGAATTTCTGTCTGGCTGCAGAATGTCCAACTGATTGCAGAATGTACCTGTAGAGAACTTGAAATATGGTTTGAAGCTGGAATGATGAAGGGTTGTATGAAATGAATAATGAAATATGGTAGGATGGAGTATGAATGAAGTGAATAATGGAGTGGAATGGATCACAACTTATGAAATGGAATGAAGTATGAGAAGTGGGCTGCAATTCATGATATGTATTATTTAATTGCAAAAAAAAACATCAAACTTTGAAAATACGGAATGGAAATGAGGTGGATGAAGTATGGAATGAAATATGGAACGAAGTGAAGTATGAATGAATGAAGTGAAATGGAGTATGGATGAATGAATGAAATGGAAAATGAATGGATGAAATGAGATGGACCATAAGTGAAATGGATCTGCACTTATGATTTTGTAACAGCTGCTTGCAAAAAAAAAAACAAAATGGAAAAGTTAGAGTGTCAGAAAAATTCTGATTTTCACTCTATCTTTTCTGTATAAACATGTCAATCAATGATTGGTTTTCATGTTTATACTTTTATTTTTATTTTTATTTTTTTTCAAGGAAATGACTTCAGAAAATTCAATTAAGTTGATGAAGAAGAAATATTCTTCTTCATTAACTTCACATCACTGTTTTCCTGGAACTTCTTGACAAATTCTTCTCTTGAGAGTGGTTTGTGATACAGCTTCAATCTATGACCATTCACAAGAAAAGTAGCCTCTTCTTCATCTATTGTCCTGATTTTTATTGCTCCATTGTCAAAAATTCTCACAATTTCATATGGCCCAAGCCAATGTGTTTGAAATTTACCTTGAAAATCCTTAAACTTTGAATCAAACAAGAGAGC
The DNA here is from genome assembly GCA_034641835.2 of Pinus albicaulis. Classification (NCBI taxonomy): domain Eukaryota; kingdom Viridiplantae; phylum Streptophyta; class Pinopsida; order Pinales; family Pinaceae; genus Pinus; species Pinus albicaulis. The sequence continues at coordinate 1,018,277,585 of CM076582.1, read as the reverse complement.
CCAGTCACCTTCTTTGAACTTCTTCTCCTTGATGTACTTGTCATTCCATCTATTCCTTTGTTGTTGGACTATATGGGTTTTCCGAACTGCATCTTGTCTGATCTCATCCAATTCATTAATCTGCTCCAATCTGTGCTTTTGTGCCTCTGATAGATCAAGTCCTAGCTGAACTGCCATTTTGAAAGTTTGAATCTGGAACTCTATGGGAAACAAAACTTGCTTTCCATAAACAAGTTCATAAGGAGTATGGCATGTTGTGCTTCTCCATGTAGTTCTATAGGCCCACAAGGCTTCAGGAAGCCTATCTACCCAATCTCTTCTATGTAAATGAATAGTCTTTGTTAGGATCCCTTCAATGACCTTATTAGTAGATTCCACTTGACCATTTGCTTGTGGATGATAAGGAGTAGATTTTCTATGCCTGATTTTGTACCTCTCCATCATTTGTTCCACTAGCCTTGATGTAAATTGAGCTCCTTGATCTGTAACAATTTTCCTTGGGACACCAAAACGAGTAAAAATATCCTCAAAAAGAAAAGTAACTATAGATGCTTCATTAGCAAAAAGTAATGGCTTGGCCTCTACCCATTTGGTAACATAATCGGTGCAAACTAATATATATCTCTTTTGTCTTGATGGAGGACTAATAGGTCCTACAAAATCCAAAGCCCATTTTTCAAAAGGTTCAATATGTACCTGAGGTTGTAATGGCATCTCACCTGAAGGAGAAGGTTTCCCTGCCCTTTGGCAACTGTCACACCTTTTGACATACTCTTTAGCATCTTTAAACAAGGATGGCCAATAATATCCTAAATTAAGGATCTTATAGGCTGTCCTCTTATCAGCAAAGTGTCCACCACAAGGTTCATCATGACATGCTTTGAGAATCTCGGGCATCTCATCTTCACGAACACATCTCCTAATGATCAAATCTGGACCTGTCTTGTACAACTCATTAGCAACCCATGAATATTTTGCACTGTCATAAATGATTTTTATTTTATCTCTTGCATTCATTATTGAAGGAAATTTCCCTGAAACTAAATAATTAGCAATGTCAGCAAACCAAGGAGTCTGAGTAGAAATTGAAAAAAGATATTCATCAGGAAATTGATCTTCAACTGGAGTGTCATCTTTGATGTTTTGGAGTCTAGATAGGAAATCAGCTATTGTGTTTTGTTTTCCAGGCCTATCTAGAATGGTAATGTTGAATTCTTGTAAAAGCAATAACCATCTTATGACTCTGCCATTAGTAATTGGTTTGTTCATTAGGTATCTAATTGCAGAATGATCTGTGTGAATAAAAGTTTCATAGCCTATTATATAGTGTCGGAACTTTTTTATGGCATGAACAACAGCTAAAAACTCTTTTTCAGTTACAGTATAGTTTAACTCTGAAGGAGTCAAATTTTTACTGGTATAGTAGATGGCATAAGGAATTAGGTCTTTTTGTCCCAATACTACTCCTAGAGTTGTATCTGAGGCATCTGTTGAAATATGAAAAGGTAACTTCCAGTTAGGTCCCCTTAAAATAGGTGCTTCAGACATTTTTGTTTTTAGGGTCTCAAAGGCTAACTGGCAATCAGAATTCCAATTGAATTCACGGTCTTTGGTAAGTAATTTGAAGAGTGGAGATGCTATCTTGGTGAAGTTTTCTATAAATCTTCGATAATATCCTGTAAATCATAGAAAACTCCTAACATCTTTTTGACAACTTGGAATAGATAAGTTAGAGATGACTTCAACTTTTGACTCATCAACTCTAATCCCATCCCCTGAAATGTGATGTCCTAAAACAATTCCTTCAATAAACATCATAAAACACTTTTCATGACTAAGTGAAAGATTTGCTTCTTTACATCTTTGTAAAAATTTTTCCAATTTTGATAAGGCTTCTTCAAATGTGTTTCCATAAACTGTGAAATCATCCATATATACCTCTACACAATCATGTATTAGATCTAAAAAGATTCCTAATACTGCCCTTTGAAATGTTGCAGGTGCATTGCATAATCCAAATGGCAACACTCAGTAAGCATAGGTACCCCAAGGACAGGTAAATGTGGTTTTGTCTTGATCTTCAAGTGCTACTTGAATTTGATTGTAACCACTAAACCCATCTAGAAATGAGAAGTACTTTTTGCCAGCTAATGTATCTAACACTTGATCTATGAAAGGTAAGGGAAAATGGTCTTTAAGAGTAGCTTTGTTTAATTCTCGGTAGTCAATACATACCCTCCATTTACGATTTTTCTTTGGCACAATTACCAAAGGAGAAACCCACTGACTATCTGAAATAGGATAGATAAAGTTGACATTCAACAATTTATGCAATTCTTCTTTAATAATCTCCCTAAGATTTGGATTCATCCGTCTTTGAGGTTGTCTGATTGGTTTACAATTTTCCTCTATGTAGATATGATGAGTGCAAGTCTTGGGGCTTATCCCTTTCATATCAGTGTACTCCCATGCATATGCAGAAGAATGTCTCTGTAAGATCTTGACTAGCTCTTCTTGTTGAGATTCCTCTAGGTTCTTGTTTATGTTTAAAGTTTTGCCTGGAAATATCTCAATTGTAGAGCTGCCAAATTTATCCATGGAATAAAGAGACATCTGTCTTGATGATAAAAACTCAATGTTGGATTCTTCTTGAAATTGTTCATGTTTGTATTCCGAAGAGGATTCAAAGTTTTCTAAAGTATTCAAAATTTGACTATCTTCACTAATTTCTGAAATTGTGAAGAGAGGTTGTAAGTCTTCTTCATCCTCTATCCATTGAGTATCATCTAAATCTGTAATTGCCCTTACTGGAGGATACAAAGTGAACTTCTTAGTTGAACTACCATCAGAGATGTACATATCACTGGATCTACAACTAATGAAAGCATCAGTTGTAGCTAACCAAGGTCTTCCTAATATAATAGGATGTCCTCCTAGATTATTCTTAGGAGTTAGGATCATCAAATCCACAGGGTACTCCCAAGAATCTAGGGACACTGGAATGTCTTCTATTACCCCATCAGGTTTAATCATAGATCTGTCTGCTAATTGTAATAATGTGGGTGTAAAGAGAAGATTAGGAAGTTTCAGTTTATCCATGATTTGTCTACTCATGATATTGATTGTTGCTCCTAAATCAATGAGTGTGTTTTGGATTTCAATTCCATTGATGTGAATTTTAACAACTGGATTTCCTGGGTCTAGATACTTTGGAATAGAAATCTTACCCATCATGATATCTGCTATTTTTCCTTCCAGTTGAATTTTCTTTGTCTCTCTTATTCTTTTTCTTGTTTTCTTCATACTCAACTCCTTTATTGTCTTTGCTAAAATTGGAATTTCCTTGATAGCTTGTAATAATGGAATCTTAATACAGACATTTCTTAGCTCATCTAGGAAATCATAATTAGGCACCATAATTTGTTTTTCTACACCTCTATCAATTTGTAATCTTTATGGAAAGGGAGGTGTAGGAGTGGATGTTGATGGCTGCTCTAATATAGGAGTTGAAATTATTGGTTCTTTTTGTTTTGATTTTTCAATGTTTGGGTCCTAAAAAGATGTGTCTTCTTCAAGACTTTTATTTTCCCGTAGAGAATCTTCCTCAGAGTTGTCTTGTTCTTGTATGATCACAGAAGGTTTCCTCTTTTCAAGTATTCTTCCAGACCTAAGTTGAAAATCACTAAGGTCTAGAGGAGTAATTAAATAAGTTGGAAACTGTTGGCCTTCTATCATGTATGTATTCTGAGGATTTTTATTGTTGGGGTTTGGTATGGGTTGAGCAGGCAACTGATTTGATTTCTGAGGAAATGGTAATGGGAGTGGTTGATTTTGATGTTGTGGATTTTGAGGATTTTGTTGAAAATTTTGTTGAAAATTTTGTTGAGGAGGAAAATGTGGATATGGTGGATAGGATGGTGGATACTGATAGTACTGAGAGTATCTTCCATAGGGATTTTGTGAACCTTGTGCCCAAGCTTGAGATTGATTTTGAAATTGGGGCCAAGGTTGCTGCCAAGAATTCCAATTTGGTGGAGGTTGGTTATACATTTGATCATGGAATCCTTGTGTTTGAGGTCCTTGCCAAGGCCTTCTAGAGACAAAATTGAGAGATTCTATGGAATTTGTAGGAGTTTCCTCTTGAAAGACAGCTTTAAGACCAGGAAGTGAAGGAAAACTCTTGGTCTCATGTTTTTCTGAACAAATTACACAAGTCTCTACAACTTTTGCATCCAAAGGACACTCTCTCAAGGCATGCTTCTTTCTACATTTGGGACAAAAGATTGCTAAGGCATCAAATTCAGCTTTTTGCTTGTTTTGTAACTTAAGGGTGTCTATTTGTTCACTAAGACTCCCTAAGATATTAGATTTGAAATCATCAATCATATGCCCTATTTCTACCCTACTTACTGTCCCAGAAGCAGACTTACTTGCCCTTGCAAGAGCAAGGTATCTTGGGCCTTTTACAGTTTTGGACTTCCCTCTTGAAAGGTTAATACATAACTCAGATATTTCAGGTAATGTGAGCTGAGATATATCCCCTTTTCCCATCATGTTAAGGATATCCAACCATTCATCCCTAATTGTCTTCAACAAGAGAGCTTTTAAGGTGTCTTGATCTAAGTTCTCCATTTTTTCTCTTTTGATATTGTAATGAAATCTCTCCAAAAAATCTTCCAAATTTTCATCTTCTTTTTGTAGCATCTTAAACACTTCCTCCTTATGATTGATTGGCATACAATAATCCAAATACCTCTCTAGAAATGCTTGTTTCATGTCTTCCCATGTCCTAATAGAACTGTTGATCAAACTCATAAACCACTTCAATGATGCTCCTATCAATGTTGAAGGAAATAGTTTAAGTTTTTGAGCATCTTGTAAGTAGTCATAAGTTCTACACAGGACTTCAAATTCAAATAGGAAGGTTTCAGGATCTTCAGTTTTAAGCCCATAGAAGTTTGGAAGGACAAAGGGTGAAATATTTTTCATAGTTGTATTGGTTTCTTCATCTACTATAGGAAACCCAAAAGAACTTCCCATCTCTCTTCTACCTCTTCCTCTGCCTCCTTCACCTTCTGCACCTCTACCTCCTTCTCCTCTACCTCTACCTCTACCCCTTCCAAATAATGTATGTTCTCCATTAAAGACTCCTCCTTCCCCTTCTTCTGCCATAGTTGATTCTTCTGTGGAAGTGGAAAAGTTTGTGTCTCTAGCAGGAGTCCTTGAATATTTTTCTAAGACAGGTTCAGTGGATGAAGTGAAAGGTCTTTCTAATGGAATATCTGATCTTAAGTCTTCTGGAAGTCTAGGATCAGTAAAGGATGGAATGTGGGTCTAAGTTGGAGGTGTGTTGGCTCTTGGTCTAGGTGAAACAAGTGGTGTTCTAGGAATCAAGCTTCTGCTTCTGCTTCTTATGAATCTACCCCTTGAGTCTCTCTCTCTATGCATATAATTGTTTTTGGGAGTTAAGAAACAAGGCTACCTAGTTACACTTCCCCGGCAACGGCGCCAAAATGTTTGTGCTCAACCTAGTGTTCCTAAATTGAGTTCATTAATTGTCAACCAGGGTTGGTAAACTGCTGAAGTGTGGTGCACTATATGTGCCTAGGTATTTGTTTCTCACTACGTTGTGTTTAGTGTTTTATGATGTTTTTGGGTTTTATGGTTTTTATGTTTGAAAAGGGAAAGAACTAAGTGCTGGTGAAAAGAAGGTATTGGTTGTGTTAAAACAGAGCAAAGCCTAAACTATTGATGGCAAACAACAAATGGAAAGCTTGATAATGACTTTATTGCAAGGGAATAAATCACAACATGAACTTGAACTTATCCAATTCATTCATTAAAGATGTGTTGGAAGAGCTTGAGAAATGGACAAGTTAAGTGTAAATGAAATTCTCCTAAATAAAAAATCAAGCAATCAACTTACAATTGTACAACATCTCATCCATGAATAAAGGTTTATTGGAACATATTTGGAAAAGAACATTTGTAGCATAGTAAGATTTCTACTCTAAACTAGCTTCTAATTCTGTTATGCAACTCAATTTAGCACCACTAGGCCTCACTCAAAAGTTATAGATTTCCTTTTTAGAATAGTCTTTGAGAAAAGGCTTATTTGTGAAATGGTAAAAATGTTGCAAAATACTCCAGGCCTTAGACTGATACTAGCTTCTGTCCAGATGATTATGTGTTAATATGAGTTTGGAACAAAAGAAGTTTTGTAAATAATGAAGACCGTGGTATTTAAATTTAACAACTAATACAATTTAAAATGCAATGGATAGCAACTAAACTTGGAATGTTAATACAGTGAGCTAAGACTAAACTAGAGTGTTACTAGTCTACTTGAAGTACAATGAACAGTGTTAAACTAAAAAGCCATTATCAAACTTGAAATGAAATGACAGAGCTAAAATAAATGCATTCTACCTCCGGAGTGTTGTAACTAAATTAACATGCAACTAGTCTATGGAATTCTATAGTCCATCTTGTTCAATAGGAATGATATTTTGGAAGAGTTTGTAAAACAAGTATGGTTGTATTATTCAATGCAGTTGAACATAAACATAAGACTGAAAACAAATACAACTAGAATCTAAGACACCACAGCTGTTTCTTATTCGTTGTTAATGATGTTTTGGAAGAGTTTGTAAGAGTAAGACCGGCTGTGACACTTAGTGTAAAAAAGCAACTAAAACCTACAATACCACAGCTATGCCTTATTCATCGTGATGATATTTTGGAAGAGTTTATTAGAGTAAGTCTAACTGTGATAATTAATGAAAGGAAATGAAACTAAAATCTACAACACCACAGCTATGCCTGATTCATCGTAATGATATTTTGGAAGAGTTTATAAGAGTAAGTATAGCTGTAATGATTAATGAAACAAGTATGAAACATAAACTTCAGAAATCTACTTAAGCTAGAAATGAAAACGAGACTAAAATACTTATCTAAACCGTATAAACAAGGCTGCTCAGGAGGCAGGGGCCCTCTACCACCAGAGTAGCACGAAATCTACTTCAAGATTGATTCAATGCTTTCAAGGAAATGATGCTTCTTTCATTAAAGAGAAATTACTTCAAAACAGAGTGTTTTCGGACTTCTGAAATCTAGCAATCAACCATAAAATCTAACCTTGTCCCTCGGTTTCCCGAGCATATTTATAACAAAATTACATAACCGTATCTGAGATAACATAGGAATAATTGTCTTTCCTAATTAGAATCAAACTAGAACTCTGAAGGTGGTTTCGTAATATGATTACGGACATCTGGACTGTCCTTATCCTGTTAGGATTCTACCTCCTAGTTTGAGTTCCCACGTACAAAACCACCTACAGGATTCCATTCAAACTTTGTGGAGAGCAAAAAATGATAAGGAGATGATGTGTAATACGAGCATATGTGCTTTTCTCTGAGATGACACCTGGAAACTGTATAGACATGAAGACGGCTGCAGAATTGGCAACTAGCTACAGAATGTCTGCATTCTGTAGCTAGATTTAGTTCAAAAGTACTACAATGACAAAATCATAAAAACATAGCAAGTTAGTCATGATATTCATTCTCAAAGCAATTTTAACTAATTTAATTGATCATTTAAGCCTGTGATTAATAATGGACAAAAGAAATGGAGTGGAATGTGGTGGAAGAAAGAACATTCTTGGAGCTCAACAAACCTTATGAGGTATTGCATGATTTTTTTTTTAATATTTTTTTTTTTACATGAAGTTCTATATATATTCTCACTCATTTTTAAAACATCAAATTTTAATGTTCAAGTACATGTGCATTGTGTACAAGTTTCCCATGCTTCACATGATAGTGCACGGATTGAGACCCTGATAGGAAAGACGCTAGATCCATCTCTATTTGATAGACATGATTTGTAGATTTGATTTCAAGATTTAGATAGTCTTAATTTTTTTATATATATATTATCTAGATGCACTGTTATATATATATATATATATATATATAACTTGATACAGTTTGATACTTGTGAGATCTACAATTTTTGGACATATTTTATTACAGTGTTAATATAATTTGTTTTGTTCCAAAAAGTTAATTTTTGGATGGTTTTAGTACTTTTGGCATGTGAATGTGAAGTAATGTTGTTATATAATTTGTTTGGTTTTTAAAACTTTTAAGTTTTGGATAATTGAACTACTAGTAATGTTATCGTCTATAAATTAATGTTGTCATCTGAACTACATTTGGCATGTTATGTAATGATGTGTTATAATTTGTTTTGTTTTTAAAATTTAAGTTTTGTTTTGCTTCTGAACTACATTTGGCATGTTATGTAATGATGTGTTATAATTTTTTTTGTTTTTAAAATTTAAGTTTTGGATGCTTGAAGTACATTTGGCATGTGAAGTAATGTTGTGATCTATAATTTTTTGTTAAATTAAAAGTTAAGTTTTGGATGGTTTCAATCTACATTTGGCATGTGATATAATGTTAAATGTTTTTATTGGATAGTTGAACTATAATTGGCATGGCATGTGAAGTAATGTTATATATGATATAATCAAAAAGTTTTTAAAACTCAAGTTTTGGATGGTTTCAATCTACATTTCGCATGTGATATTTAATGTTTTAATGTTGCATGATATATAATCAAAAAGTTTTTAAAATTAAGTTTTGGATGGTTTCAATCTACATTTGGCACATGTGGTATAATGTTAAATATTTCTATTGGATAGTTGAACTATAATTGGCATGGCATGTGAAGTAATGTTGCAGGATATATAATCAAAAAGTTTTTAAAACTTAAGTTTTGGATGGTTTCAATCTACATTTGGCACATGTGATATAATATTAAATGTTTTTATTGGATAGTTGAACTACAATTGGATGGCATGTCAAGTAATGTTGTGATATAATCAAAAAAAAATTAAAACCCAAGTTTTGGATGGTTGAAGTACAATAATCATGTGAAGTAATGTTGTGATATAATCAAAAAGTTTTGAAAACTAAGTTTTGGATACCATTTTAATCTAGATTTAATGTAAATCCTTTTAATTTTGATTTAATGTTAAATGTTTTAAATGTTTTGATATAATTTTAAATGTTTTGATCTAAGTTTTTTATGGTTTCAATCTACATTTGGCCTATGGAAGACCCCATGTGTAGACAATGGATGTGTTGCAGAAGGGGAGGTGGGGTAGGGGTGGAGGAGGCAGGAGTGTTGGCTCTCGCCTGCCTCTTTCAATCCATGACACAGGCGGGCACCCTCCTTCGGTAAACGGTGTTGCACAATTCCACTTCACTAGTGCTATGGTCAGACCTCGAATTACGGTGACCATTTCTGTCTTTTTTCAAGAGGAGCCCCAAGATGAAGGTGCCTCTGGTTCTAGTAATCGGCAGAGAAAGTCCACCATCTTGACCCATCAGCCCCAAGACACTAGGAAGTCGACAGCTCTTCCAGTCAAATCTGGCTCGATGAGCTCCTGCAGCGATGGCGCAAGCAGCAGCAGCTCGGCCTGTGTGGAGAAAAAGCTCAAAGATGACTCTGGCTCCTCTTCCACTTCGAAGAGCTCCTCCCAACACTCCAAGGGAGTAGTTGATGATCCGGAGGACTACAGTTGTCCAATTGTGGAGGAGAATCCTCCTACACACATCGATAGCTAACCTAATGTCAGGCTCTCTTTAGCTTTTTTGAACTTTTGTCATGTTTTGCAATCACTGTGCTTCTGAACACTCTATGTCTTCTAGTTTCCCAATATTGGGCAGCATCTTCTAGGCTGGTTTCCTAGTTATGGGCAGCCCCTTTTCTATTTTTTTAATTCAGACTCCCTCTAATTGTTTTGATTTAATCAAAAAGAGTAAAGAAGTAGTTATATGTATTTATCCCTTTAATTTTGATTTACTGTTAAATGTTAAATGTTTTGATATAATGTTAAATGTTTTGATCTAAGTTTTTGATGGTTTCAATCTACATTTGGCCTATGGAAGACTCCCATGTGAATTATTGTTTTGATTTAATCAAAAAGAGTAAAGAAGTAGTTATATGTAAATCTCTTTAATTTTGATTTAATGTTAAATGTTAAATGTTTTGATATAATGTTAAATGTTTTAATCTAAGTTTTGGATGGTTTCAATCTATATTTGGCCTAGATGGAAGACTCCCATGTGAAGTATTGTTTTGATTTAATCAAAAAAAATTTAAAATTCAAGTTTTGGATGGTTTAAGTACATTTGCAATCTTAAGATTGCTTTTGATCTCTACATACTCTTGTTTGAGTGAAAAAAAAATCCAATAGGAAGAACATAGCTTTTCAATGCAACTAACCATATCAATTGAGCTCTAATTGAAAAAAAAGTAAAGTAGATATATGTATTTATCCCTTTAATTTTGATTGGAAATATAAGAAGTACATATATGTTTGTTGAATTCGGGTCAATGTCATTAATGCACTCAAATAGGTAGCCTTGTTGATTTATAAATTGGTAAATTGATGACATTCAGTTAATTGCATTCTAGAACATAGAACATATCCGACCATTGGACAGACAAATTTTGTACTAGATTTTCAATTAGGAATAGAGATGTGGGTCAAATCCCACCAAAAGTCGGAGAAGTGCTCCAAGTCTCTTGTCTAAAAGGAATCTTCGTACAAAACTATATTGTGGATGATTTATTTACATTGTGGATATTTTTTATCAGAAAAGCCCACAAGAAAAATTGGGCACATTCAGTTTGTGTATATATCCAGTACGTGCAACATTTTTCATCAATGCACATAGAAAAACTACTTTCAGTTAATTGCATTCTAGAACATATATATTGAGTACATGAATCATTTTTCATCAATGCACATAGTAAAACTACTTGAACAATTAATTTAATTCTAGAACATGTATATATATATCCAATACATGTAACATTTTTCATCAATGAACATGTATAGAAAAGCTACTTTCAGTTGGTACTAGGGCACGTGCATGTACCAAAACAATTTGTACGTGTGAAAACACTTGCACAAATAACATAAGCAACTCAATTTTTAGTTGAGTACTGGAAGTTCTAAAACATATTTAATCCAAAGAGAATAAATTGTTGGGCAGTTCAATCAAAAAAATTCCAATGGAATGCCATCTTCAATAATCCGTTCATGATCGGATTTTGACATTTTCCATTTCTTATTTTTCGTTTTTTCTTTGATTGAACCTCTATCAACTTTATGCGTGCTGCACACACCAAGTGACTATATTGACAACTTATGAAATCAGGTTCATAGTCTTCAAAGTAAACAAAATCCCCACTTTGATTAGTTTGTATGAAAAAATAACCTTTCAGTATAATAGATCCTCTTTCATATTGAAATCCGTGATCATTATAGTTTTCTAATAATTTCATTTTTCATTCAATGCAACGCATCAAATAATACTTCACATTTTCATCATTGTCAATAGGTGCAATTACAACAAAAACATCTCTTGCACAATAAAACAAACTTAATAAAATTATATACATATTTAAATTTATTTCTAGATCTTTAAATCATTAGAAAGTAATTCAAATGTTACCTTCTCTAACAAGATCAGAAACTCAATCACCATTGGATGATATTGTAGTTTCCTCTGATCACATTTCTTCAAACATTGCAACAGATATTTTTCCCTTTGTATTTAGCTCTGTATGTTTCCAATCGTTTACATACATATTATTTTCACAAACGTCATTGGATTTTGTGTTGTCTATGCAAACATGACAAAAACAAGAATATTTTCTTTTATCCAATGCAAACACATTTTTGGACGACTTTGTTTTAATTGAATGCAATTTTCGAGTCCCTTTTATTGTTTCAACGTCATTTTCAATTGATATATCTACGTCTTCGATCCCAATATGCCAGAAAAACCTTTATATGGAAAATTCAAAGAAGAATGTAAATATGATATCAAAATACAATCAAAGATAATCGTTGCATGATAAAATTAGATTTCCAATAAAAATTAAATTGAATGTACCTTCACACTTTCCTTAATGGGTTAGTCTCATGGCTTAGAGCAGCGATGCACCATTGAACAACTTCTTTCGCATCCACAAGTCGGCTTGCAGAGGGGTTCATTTGATATCTTCGAAGTGCTCATTTTATGCATGCCCCTGCACCGTCATGTTCTCCTTTTCCATGGCCAGTCTCAAAGAAATTCCAACAATGTTTAATGCATGTTTTCTTATGAAGACAACACAACCAAAATAATGATTGTGCATATTTGAATTGACCTGCACATCCGTCTGACCATATCCAATGTTCATTGAATGTTATTCCACGATTTTTCAAGGAATCATAAATTTTTCCAAAACAATGTTGTACAAAATATGTATCATGTGTACAATCATCACTGATATAAAAGTGATATTCTCTAATGATATGTCGATTTTCACTCATTCTTTCTATATGATCGACGTTTTGTTCAGCATGTCTATATAGAATATGGACAAACATGGAGACTTGGTTAGAATGATAGTATTCACTCTGAATTTATTTTTGTGGAACAAATGTGTAGTTTTCTGCAAAATCAATCACTGAAAAAATGGTCCCCAGTGGAAAAACTTCACGATATTTTTTGAATTTCAAGTCTTGCCATCGAGCTCTATGGGAATGCTTGGTGTATTTGTAAATTTTTGCCTCAAACTTTCTCAAAAAATCTATCACAAAAATTTCGTCTTCTCGTAATTCAATTCTTTTAACACTATTTGCACCTTCAATCGATGTATGGATATATTCATATCTCTTCCATTTCACTTTCATGTTGGACAATGATTGATCATTTATATCAGTACAATATTTGTTTTGAAATTTAGTCAAATTTCCACAATCATCGCATTTTTTACCACCAACACATTTCTTTTTGTCAAATAGTTCATCGATTTCTCTTTCACATAGAATTTGAGATATGAAATCACGGATAGTGGAAGGAGGAGGTGAATCCTTCCCTAATGTTCTACCAAAATCAAGGAATGATTCATAATATAACTCAAATTCCACATGATAACGGCAACAGCAAGTGTCGCGTATGGTGATAGGTTTTACATACCATGGTTTTTGTTGAACAAAAGCACTAATTGAAATATGAATTTCACGATTCTCTTCTTTGAACTTGTTGAATAACTCTATCTGAGTGGTTTCCAAGAAATATTTTTCATGTTCTTCGTACTGATTTCGTGATATTCTTCTTCGCATCACATGCTTTGCAGTTGGTAAAACACGCGAATTGTTCTTCCAATATTCATATATTATTTTTTTAACATTTTCTCCAAGTCTATCTTTGTATGGTTGCCTACAAATAGCTCTCCAACAATAAAGTTCATCATTTACATTTATTTGCAGCCGAAATTTCCGATGTTTGTGCAAATTTTTTCGCGACGTTCCTAATGCTCGTGCCATAGATGTTACCAAACGATTCTCTTTAGTACTTGATGAAACCACTGCCATATGTATTCCTCTACGTACAATTGAAACATTTTTCTGTCTAGAGCTCCTAATTGGATTTATAGCACTACTTATATTTTGTATCACATTTTCTTTCATTTTTTTTTATCTTTGGTTGATTTTCGAATACCCAGTAGTGTCGTAGCTTCTTTTAATTTCCTTAATGATAGGAGACCTTTCAACATTTGAGCTTGAACTATCCCCTGCTCCTTTATGAAATACGTTTCAAAAATGCGGTTAACACGATATCGTATATAATGGTCAGGTTTTTTATCTCCATATGTGTGAGTGTCAACATTTTCTAACATCTCATCATCGACACTGATTTCATTTGTACATATTCGAATAAATAGTACATAATAAGTTTACATATTCAATAAATAACTAAATTAATAAAAATGTGTATAATTTCAATAATACGTGCATGTGTTCAATATATATATATATATATATATATATATATATATATATATATATATACATACCTTGTGATTCAATTTCTTCACTTGAATTTCTTTCAATATTTTCACCATCTTCAATCATTGGTTCAATATCTCTTTCACTCTCTCTTTCAAAATTTTGTATTTCATCATCAATGTTTTGAGGAATATTTCTCTCTGTTTACATTGCAAAATATTTTTCTTGAATTAGTTCATCAAATAAAAATTAAGCTTCACATTTTATACTAGGAAAATTTTAAATATATCAATAGATCATAATATTTACATTTAAATACATACCTGCTTCAATTTCTAGTTGAGGTTGATTTTCCCCTTCAATATTTGAGAGTGCTTCTATCTTTCTTTTGCGAGATTGTCTCGTCCCTTCTCTACATTCCTCAGGGTCTCTTTTTCAATCATATTTTCTCGCACAATTCCTTCGATTTCCCATGATAATAGAGTATGAAGTTCAAAAAATTTCCTTCAAAAATTTAGACAATAACTCAATTAAAAAAAGCATCACAAAATATTTAATTTTTAAAAAAAACTCATTTTAAAATTTTTACAAAAAATACATACTCCAATCCAAAACACTTACTTTTAAAAATTTGAGAAAAAAATGTCTTATAAAAATGAAACGAAGCTCAAAAGATTTACTTAAACTAAAAACACGTACTCTAAAAATCCGAAATTAAGCCCAAATCTATACTTTAAAAAAAAATGAAGAACAAAAAACATCCAAAAAAATGTATCACATACCTCCAAGAAAGGTATTTTGAATGTACGTCCAAGAAAATTTCTTAAACCCAAAACAATTCTTTGCAAAATCAGACCGCCTCCAACAAATGTCTTCCAAGAAAAGTCTTTAAACCCAAAACAATTCTTTGCAAAATCAGACTGCCTCCAAGAAATGTCCTTAAACCCAAATCTCCAAGAAAAGTCTTTAAACCCAAACCAAGACCTTTGTAAAATTAGACCAAATGTGTGAAATGTGCAAAAATTATGAAAGATTTCGCGGCAATTTATGTTGCCGCGAAATGTTATTTTTGGAGGGGCTCCGCGAAATTTTCTGGCCGACGGAAAAGTAGGCAGAAGTTCGGCCGAACTTTGAAAATAAGTTCAGTCGAACTTTAGAAAAAATTTGGCTGAACTATTAAGGCGTGAGACCTAATGGCCCATTTGCACAAAAACTAGTTCGGCCGAACTTCGTAGAAAAGTTCAGCCGAACTTCGTAGAAAAGTTCAGCCGAACTAACGCGTCACCAGTTACACAAATCCAAGCTCTGAATACGTTTCTGCAACTTTGGACTGATTAAAATCCATGAAACATTCTGAATTAATTGTCAGAACCAAGATAAGCATTTTCAGAATTGAATCTCTTTCAGGAAATATAAATTTTATGGAATTTCATAAATATTTACTAATTTTAATTAATTTTGTAATAAAACGAATGCAAACAATTTCTGAGGGTCATTGTGATTCAGTGAAATCAAAATTTTGTATCTCCCAAAATACATTGTAAAAAAAATTGAAAAAATTATGGGGCATTACATTGGTCTGTCGTCTCTAATGGGTAGCTTTTAGATTTTTAGTTTATATCTTATATGTTAAGAAATTTCTTGCGTCGCGAAACATACTCAAAATATGCAGTTTTTTCATATTGGACCAGTTCAAAAAATTCTAGTAATAATGATATGCATCCATTGGCTTTGTAAATATGATGAAACTGAAGTAGACTCTGTCTAGATTTTTGTAACACATTTTGTTTTCTCAAAAGCACAAATTTTCAAAGAATACAACATTGCGTATTAACATAACTTCTTATGAATCCTTTGATTGTTAAAAAACACACACTCAAATAAATTCTAAGTTGACATATCAAATGTGCATAAAAAAATTCCAAAAAATAAGTAATAGAAAGCTAACAAAATTTCTGACAACTTTTATTTTTATCGCAAAATGAAATTCTAAACAGAAAAATTGTTATAGTTTGCAGAAAGTTGAAGAATCGAAAAAAATGAAAGTTTTTTCTCAAAAAAGAGAAAAAAGTGTAACCCAACTTCACATTTTCAAATGTTTTTCAAAACTATCCCGATGATGTTTTCTGAGTACACAACCAGAACAAACACCATCTCGGCAAGATACCATAGGAAGACCTACCACCATATTTTCTTTACATAGAGTTGAAGAGAGTGATAGTTTAAGTAACCAAATTACTCATGCCAAAGTTTGCTCACTTCATCATTATGAGAAACAAAAATGAAGGGAATACATGATGACCCAAAGTTGTCAAACTTATGCAATCTTGTGGAATCATCAGCAATGCCAGTAGCTAAAATATGTCTAGGATATGTTAGGTCCTTAATTACAACATCATGAGGTGAGAATTCTATTGTTTTCCCTTCCCCTGAATGAGTTATCTGATAAATAGATAGAAGGTTGTAAGACAAGGTAGGAACACATAATACATCATTAAACTGACCATTATCTAGATGAATGGTTTGAGACCCTACAACAATATGATATCTATCATCACGAACATAAATGTTTTTGGTGTTACAATCATTTAAATAAGAAAACACAGCTTTATTTTTTTTCATGTGGTAAGAGGCTCCAGAATCAATGAGCCATTCATGAGAATGAGAAGAAGAAGATACATTCAATGCATAAGCAGAAATTTCCATTCTCGAAGATGAAGTTGAAGAGTTATCCAAATGGATGTTGTGCTTCTTCATTGCTGCTTCCAAGGCTTCCATCTTCTTAAAACATTTTTAATCTATGCGGCCATCACAATTACAAAATTTACAATGTCTATTTGTCTTCTTCCCTTTGTTTTTATTTTCCTTATCAGTTTGTTGAGTTGCTTTTTCAGTTTACGGCTGAAATTTCTTAAGACCCTTGTTAAGTTTAGGACCATTTTTTTTAGGATGCTTCTTCTTAGGATTCTTTGGATATGGTTGTTGTTGGGTTTCTAAGGCTTTCTTAGAAGGGTCTCCAGTATTAATAAGACCAAGGTGTAAGAGTGAGTCTTGTTCTCTTGTCAAAGAATCATAAAAGCCATCAAAATAGGGGGACTTGTAGGTTGTTCCTTGAGAAATGAGGGCTTCTCTAGTGGAATGGAAGGTGGAAACAAATACAGAGTATGCAAGGCCCAGCTTATCAAGAATGGAATAGATAGTACTACCATCTTCCTTTTTGACCTTACAACCTTCTAAAAGAAGTCTAATGGTCTTGAATTTGGACAAACAAATCTTCAATAAGGGAGAAATTATTGGGGTCCAAAGTAAGCAACTCATTTTCAAGCTGTTGGGCTCTTATTTCATTTTGAATGCCAAAAACATTATTTATCTTTTCCATAGCTTCAACAAGGGAGTCAACTTCTTGGATATGAAATCTATGACCTTTAGCAATGGACATTCCTATCAATCCTCATGATTGATCTTGTTTATTTTCCTATTTATCCTTTTTATCCGCATCGGTAGGTTTAGATTCTTGTCCTAAGGCTATTCTATAAATTCCTTTACTTCTAAGTAAGTCTACCATGTAGGATAGCCATTGGCAATAACTGGTGTTGTTAAGAATAACTAGGCATGCACTTTCCATTTCTAAAAACTGAAACTGTAAAGGTGTTGAGATTCAACAAGATGATGAGCTTAGTGAAAAATAAGCACCTTCACTAAGTGGGGCCCGCAGGCTATTTTTAGGTGTATGTCTATTTTTAGACATGGTGAGCATATTCTATAAGTTGAAGGATGCTATTTGTAGATGGTTGGTAAAATGTGAAAAATAGATGAAATTCTATTTTTAGAATATTGGGCAAAGTCTATTTATAGATCGTCAATATAAAAATAGATGCATGTCGATTATTATTAGCCCTTAATAATAATCTGACAATAAATATCAACTTATTCTCTTGGAGCACTTTATTTCAGTGAATAGACTTGGAAAATCAGTGGGCTGAACGAATTACGCAATTCCTAGGGTTATTGTTGGCTCATGCATGGAGGACTCAGTTAGAACTTAAGTGGCAAAGTTATGACAGAGTTGGAAGAGTAGTTATGGGAGTTGTTACTTAGTTTAACTTAGTTAGGTGAGTTAAACTCAGTTGAGATAGTTGTATCTAGTCTAACTGAAAGATACACTAGTAAGAGTTTAGTGAATTAATTAGTTAATTAATTCACAACTAATAACTCACTAACAACTAAACAAATACAGCAGTTAACTACTGGCATGTCAATTCCAGTGGAGACCCAGTGGAGAGATAGGTGAAAGGGTGAGATGGACTATCCGTTGTGACTATAGTGATGCATTCAATGCATCTGACACACATTGGAGTTTCCAATGAGGATTGCACAGTCAAGGCAAGGCCAATTCGAATTCATTCAGGGGTCTTCTTCAGCAGGTATTGCGCAGTGGAGGGAGGCTGTCAGGAGGCAAGAAATTAGTGCATAGATATGCAAATTTCTACATGACAGTGTGTAATGATTGTTGATTGTACTGAAAGCTTGATGTACTAAGCTTTGTATGAGATTATTACATGATTCCATTGATATACATAATATATGATAGTTGGGGTTTCTAGCTTTAAGCTTTCTCGTTAAACAACTGTGTTATGTGCGATTGAATTTATTCACATGTGTTTGCAATTGAATTTTAAATTTCCGCAAGATTAACAGTGGAAGGATTATGTATTTAGCAAGAATATAAATATTGTTAGATCAGGATAATCCAGTAATACATCACTATTAATAAATTTCTACAAAAGGTTGAAACTAACTACTCCAATGGAAAGATCTCGAAAAATTAGGCCGGTTAAAAAAAACAGCTCTGAAAATAGCTTCCGGATGAAGATGTTATGCCTTTTTGAAAAAAAAGTGTAGTATATGTTGAGTAGTTACATGATAGGTTGAAAGTTGATAATGAAGTTGTACTTAAAAAAAAAAATCCCCCGTTTTCCAAACTTAATAAAATATGCTCTCTTTTAAAAAAAGACTATTTTATGTGACCCACTTTTATAAATAAGTGAGAGCCACCTTTACAATGTTACATTTACATGTGCTTTTTGGAAACCTATGTGAACCTATAACTTTATTTTGGAAAATTGAACTACAAATTCTATGTGTGATTAATGATAGCTAATAAAACCATTGAGAGAATCCCTTTGCCTGAATTGGGTTGTAGAGAAGAATTATGTTATTTGATTATGTTGTGCATGTGAAGCACTGGAAAAAGTAGGATCACTGAGGGATCATAGGAACCAGTGAAGGGGTCTCCCTTTATGTTATGCATGCCTCAATCACCATACGTTTTGTGAATTGAGCATTGACTCCTTGAGAGGCGACATCCTTACTTTCCAACCATTTAAGAATATTAGCCTTTAGTCTCTACCTTGAACTGCCCCTTTGGTCTAACACCATAAGTGGATTATCCTCTAGACATAAGGTTCATCTCGGGGGTGGCTAGCTACAAGATATTTGCGGTGTAAATGTGCCTACAATTGGGTGGAGAGTGGTTTTCCCTTCTAGAGTTTCCAACCATATTAAGAAGAATAGATAAGTGTATTTTTATCCTATGAATGAATTGTAAATGTTGTTCAATACTTTATGTTTATATATGATGCTCAATTCATTGTGTATGTGTGCATTTGTAGGATTAAACAATGGTATTATCATATTGAATGTGCATGAATAGTGTGTTGAATATCTAACATGGCTTTCCTAACTATTGAAGTGCATTCTTTTATGAATATGAATGTTGTGTGAAATGGGAGCTTTTCCTATATTAGAATAATTTTGAACTCTAAAATGAACCTCCTAAGGAATATTATAAAATAATAGTAGAAATAATAAAGTAAGATTATAATACATCGTCAAGTTTTCAAGGGAAAAAAACTGTTTTTTCACCTCATATTTTCAACTTATCTCCCTACGATTTTACTCAAATTTAAAACGGGAGCACTCGTTAGATGCCGAATTTAATTTTTCATCCAAGGAGTACCCATGTTGCATACTTTTGATGGAACCTACTACACGAAGAATGTGAAATCCTTGAAAAATTGTGATTGCAATCATGTATTTTCAAGTATTTCACATTTTCGTGTAGTAGGGCTCATCGAACGTATGTAACATGGTTACTCCTTGAATGAAAAATTAAGTTCCACATCTAATAAGTGTCCTTGCTTGAAATTTGAGTAAAATCGTGGGGAGATAAGTTGAAAATACGAGTTAATTTTTATTTTTATATTATATATTTTTACTCTAAAAATGGTGAATCATCCCCCATGGTTGACATCATTATATTGAATCCTATTGGTTCTTATAAAGTTTATTTTTGTTGTACAATTTTATTTTGAGGCCCATTTTTTACCTCAAAATTCCTCTAATTAATGATGTTAAATGAGAATATTATGTGCTACACATCCAATGAATTAGAGGTCAGTCTTGGCTGTCCTAACTATGAAAATTGTATATTCCTACTAGTAATCAACTGTGAATTTGTTTGATGTGTGGTGTGTCACCAAATTGAAATGAATGATAGGTAGTGGTCCTATTTATTGCAAATTTTTTGGCTAAAAATCCCTATGCTTCATGAGTTTAAACCAATTCCTAGTGAGCCTAAATCAATTTGTATCAAGACAAATTTGGGGACTAGTTGATGTCTCTTTTTTATAGGGAAAAGAGTTAACCTCATAAGTCCTATTTTCAAGTTCCCTATGCTTTTTTATACATATGGTTTTCCTCTTTTCACACACTAAGATATTCAAATAACTCAAATATCAAAATATAAACATTTAGCACATGCACCTAGAGTGGACTAGGTGTTTTCAAAATAAAATAAATCAATGATAACATAAAATAAGTGTATATTCAAGATTCATTCCATTGCATTAATTATGCCAATAGGCATTCTATTGTGGGGGTTCTTATTTGTGACACTGTTGAGATTCGTCATCTTCAACAGGTGTCACAAAATATCAACATTGTCGGGTAGTACAAGACCTCATCCTTGCCTTCCGTCAAACTTGATGCAGATGAATCTGCATTTTAACACAAATACGTGGAACTCGTGGACCTGTAGGTTATGGGCCCACATAATTTGTTTAACCAATCCCGGGGGTTCGCAAACTTCTCAACTTAACTAATTTACCTCCTTGCTTGTTATTTTCCTTCTGCGCATGACCGATACATGTTTACCGAGACTCCCTTCACATCAATGCATCACAGCAGCGGTCACTTTATTAGTGTTTTACAACTTCGCAAATCACGAATGTTAGCACTTCACATATCGCTAACCATAACATTTTTCACGTCGCACCCTTTTGATTTTAGCGAAAATCGTGCCCCTTATCCTATGCGATCTGCCATCCCATCACACAGCCGCCTCCCATCTATATCGCATCACAACGTTTATAACTTACCGTGCGATGTTTTAACGATAAACACTAAAATCTGTGATGTGTGAAATCTCACTGGGTGCGGTTTTAATCTAAGGCTGCCCCAATTGTTAGGTCCCTATATTACTAGTTTAGTCCCTTATTGTTATTATTGTAGCCCCATTATTGTTATTTTTGTACCCCTGTAACCCCAATATTGATATTATTATGTCCTTACATTATTATTGTTAGGTCGGCTAGGATTATATTGTGGCCCCATGGACTCCTATATATAGAAGGAGGTTTTGGTCATTTGTATCATCCAATAATTGTTCATTTATGTAATGTATTGGAGGTTTCCCCCTTGAAGTGGCTGATTTCTAAGTCATTGATCTCTCTTTTCTTCTATTTTTGGAGCGGGTTTCATAACATTTGGTATCAGAGCTTTGGACTCTAGAGTTTCGCTACTCCAAACAGATCATCGTGGAATTTTCGCTATAAATTTTTTCTACGAAGGTTCAGAAGCTGAAATTTTTAAAAAGAAAAGATGAAATCCTAAGGAACATTGTGGAAAAATTTTAGATCTTGGTTCACAATATTTTCAGAAATATGATCTCTGCAAGTTAGGGATTTTTGCAAGCTCCTGAATTTAACCTAAACAGGTCATCGTGGAATTTTCGCTATAACTTTTTTCTACAAGGTTTCAGATGCTAAAATATTTAAAGAGAGAAGCCGAAATCCTGAGGAATGTCGTGGAAAAATTTCAGAGTGTGATTTGCAATATTTTCGGAGATAAGGTCTATGGAAGTTAGGTATTTTTCAGGCTCCCGAATTTCATCTCAAAGAGGTGACCGTGGGAAAATCAGCATAACTCTCTCTCTGATAATTGGATTGGAATTTTGTAAAAAGTGGCTGCAACTACACGGACTGTAGTTTTCTTTTTATCAATTTCAGAGCCGAAAGAGGAAGCAGTGACACCTGGCACTCCGTACAAGGTCATTCTACTGAACCAGTCCATAATTAGGTCATTGTGGGAGATTTGGCATAACTTTGTATTGAAGAATCCAAATCTTATTATACCTCTGTAATTTGAAAGAAGATTCATAGGGCTACTATAGGGCCCAATTTCAGATATTGAAGATCTGAAATCACAGAGATAATTCAGTTTCAATATCGAGCTCCTCAAAAGCAAGAAAAATGTGTGTATGTTTTTCGAATTACATAATTCTTGTTTGAAAAAATTATTTTGAATTTATTCCAAGGGCATATTGAAGAATAGATATCAGTATTGGGTTCTACAATTCCCCCTTGAAAAGAATTCAACAACCATTAAGCATTCAAAAGGCTCTACTATGACTCATGAAGATGAAGAAATGCAACATGAGATATCAAAAGTACAAGAGCAAGTGCACCAAATTTCACTATCGCAAAGAGCAACAAAAAATGAAATACAAGTTTTGAAGAAAGGAGTGGAAACTAAGATGGATGGCATGGAAGTTGGCATGGAAGCTAAGATGGATGCCATGGAAGCTAAGATCTATGAAAAAATGAAAGACAGCATGGAAAACATGAAGAATGATCTAAAATTAGACATCGAAGGTTTGGCAAAGTTGACACAAGAAATGTTTCCTAATGGCGAAAAAATAGTAGAGGAAACTCATGATGAGAACAAAATAAATGTTAATTCGTGATTTCATAAACTCTAATGTTGGATGGAAGAACCACCATATTCCAAAGGTGGATATGAGGAATTTTGATGGCAAGGATCTTGTAACATGGATACTACAGATGGAGCAATATTTTGATCTCAATAATGTGCAAAACACACAAAAAGTACGCATTGCAACTTTACATTTAGAACAAAATAAATTTGTATGGTATCGATGGCTTTGCTCCCATAAAAAAATTGTCACTTGGTCAATTTTTACAGAGGAAATGATAGTACATTATGAGGATACAAAAAGCAACACCTTCTTTAGCCAATTGATAAATCTCAAACAAAAGGGTTCAGTGGTGGAGCACATTGAGGACTTCCAAAAATTGAATATAAGGGTAACTGATATTCCAGAGGAACACAGGATTGATGTATTCCTAGGGACTTTAAAGGATAACATCCAACATGAACTTCATGTTTGAGAACCTGATTCATTGGAAAAGGCATTCAGGATGGCAAGAAAAATTGAATGTAAAATTATGGCGACAAGGAAGCCTACCACTCACATATATAAAGATGGAAGTGTTGCTACTCCTAGACTTCCACAACCTACAAGGTTGACACCACAACAATTGGAAGAAAAAGAGCAAAAGGGCTTTGCTACAGTTGTGATAGCAAATACACTAAAGGTCATAAGTGTGCTGAGAAGAAATTATTTTACATAGATTGTGAAGAGGAAGAAGAAAATGAACAAGAAGAGGATATACACCAGGAACCAACCCAAGAAGAGGAAGAAATGAGTCTGACCATATCGTGTAATGAATTGGCAGGAATTACCACTCCTCAAACTCTCAAGATAGAAGGACATATCAAGAAGAAAAAGGTAACAGTGTTGATTGATTCAGGTAGTACCCATAATTTTATTCATTGTAAGGTAGCCAAGGAATTAAATTGTTTCCTATACCCAGCACCAGAATGTCAAGTGATGGTTGCAAATGGAGGAACTATAAATTTCTATGGAAAATGCCATAATATCAAGCTAACCATGGGGGAATATGTATTGACTAGTACAATTCTTGCCATTCCTATGGGAGGTGCTGATGTTGTACTAGGAGTACAATGGTTACAATCTTTGGGGACGGTAGCTTTTAATTTTCAAGAACTTTTCTTGAAATTTTTTTCAGATGGAAAGGAAGTCGAATTACGGGGTATTGCGGGGAAGCCAGGAAGGATAATAAGCTCTAATGTCATGACAAAGCTTCTAAAGAAAGAACAGCGAGGCGTAATTGCACAATAATGCTCACTAGAAGTTCCAACATCAAAATCATCTATTTCTGCAGATCTCCAACAAGTCTTGGACAATCATTCCAAGGTGTTTGAAACTCCCAAACGACTCCCACCTATTCGTGATCATGATCATGCTATTCATTTGATTCCAGGAAGTGTTCCTCCAAACATCAGGCCTTATAGATATCCTTATGTCTAAAAGAGCGAAATTGAACGTATGATTGCAGAAATGTTAGAGGCGGGTATAATTCAACCTAGTCAAAGTTCTTTCTCTGCTCCTGTAGTATTGGTAC
Organism: Pinus albicaulis; assembly: GCA_034641835.2. Taxonomy (NCBI): domain Eukaryota; kingdom Viridiplantae; phylum Streptophyta; class Pinopsida; order Pinales; family Pinaceae; genus Pinus; species Pinus albicaulis. The sequence continues at coordinate 1,018,253,087 of CM076582.1, read as the reverse complement.
ACAAGAAGGATGGATCATGGCGAATGTGTCCGCATTATAGGGAGCTCAATAAGCTCACCATTAAAGATAAATTTCCCATTCCTGTGATTGATGAATTATTGGATGAATTACATGGAGCAATTTATTTTACCAAGTTGGATCTTCATTCAGGATATCATCAAATTAGAATGAAGACTGAAGATATTCCAAAAACAGCATTTCGAACTCATGAGGGTTGTTATGAATTTTTGGTCATGCCTTTTGGCCTTACCAATGCACCTTCTACATTTCAAGGGTTGATGAATTCCATTTTCAAACCCTTCCTTAGAAAATTTTTGCTGGTATTTTTTGATGATATACTAATCTATAGCAGGTCTTGGAAGGATCATGTTGAACATGTTGACAGGGTGCTCAAACTATTGTAGGAGAAATAATTATATGCAAAAACATCCAAATGTTTCTTTGGAGTACAAGAGGTGGAATATCTGGGTCATATTGTATCTCACGAGGGTGTTAAGGTAGACCCTAACAAAATTAAATCCATTAAGGAATGGAAAGTCCCCACAACCATAAAGTAGTTGCGAGGATTTCTCAGGTTAACAAGGTATTATCGCAAGTTTGTTACGAATTATGGGAGAATATCAACACCTCTAACAACAATATTGAAGAAAGATGCATTTTCATGGACTCCTGAAGCAACTAAGGCCTTTGAACATCTTAAAGAGGCAATGTGCCTAGCACCGGTCTTAGCTACGCTAGACTTCACTAAAACCTTTATTGTGGAATGTGATGCCTCGGGAAATGGAATTAGTGTTGTTTTAATGCAATAAGGAAGACCCATTTCTTTTGAAATTCATCCAATCAAAGGAAAGTATTTACAGAAAGCTATTTGTGAGAAGGAAATTTTAGCAATACTACATGCACTGAAGAAATGGTGACCTTACCTAATGGGAAGAAACTTCAAGGTACAAACTGATCATGATAGTCTTAAACACTTTTTGGAACAAAGACTATCTTCAGAAGAGCAACAAAAATGGGTCACAAAGATGTTGGGTTATGACTTTGAAATAATCTACAAAAAAGGGAAGCTAAATGTTGTTGTAGATGCACTCTCAAGAAAGAATGAAGAGGTGGAAGCATTGCTTTGTACCATTTCTATTACCCAACCAGATTGGATAACCGAAGCAAGGGATGAATGGAAGAAGGACGAAGAAGTGTGGACACTCATTCATAAGTTGCAGCAAGATCCTAATACATCTGATACATTTAGGTGGAAAAATGATTCCTTATGGTACAAAGATTGCTTATATCTTTGTAAGAATTCCCAACTAAAACAAAATATTCTTTTGGAATTGCACACTTCTCCTTTAGGAGGACACTCAGGATTTTTAAAAACTTACCACAATGTGAAGAAAGAATTTTTTTGGGATGGCCTTAAATCTGAAATTCAAAAGTTTGTGGCGGAATGTTTGGTTTTCCAGCAAAATAAAGTTGAGACAATTAAGACCCCAGGTCTTCTATAACCTTTATCCATTCCAAGTCAACGTTGGGAGGAGATTTCAATGGATTTTATCACAGGTTTACCTAAGTCTAAAGGAAAGAGTGTCATCATGGTGGTAGTTGATAGACTTACCAAGTATGCACAATTTTGTGCATTATCTCATCTATTTAAAGCAAGTACAGTTGCTACTACATTTATGGACACAATTCAAAAGCTACATGGAAACCCAAAGATTATTGTGAGTGACAGAGATCCCATTTTTACTGGAAATTTTTGGACGAAGTATTTTTCTTGTTTGGGTACTCAATAGCTCATAGCTCATCTTATCATCCTCAATCCAATGGCCAAACTGAGATAGTGAATAAATGTTTGGAAGGATATCTTCGTTTTTTTGTATCTGATAAACAAACACAATGGGTCAAGTGGTTACCTCTCACTGAATGGTGGTATAACACTTCCTTCCATATTGCAACAAAAATGACCCCATTTATGGCACTTTATGGATATCATCCACCGTCCATCACATCATCTCTAAGAGAAAATTCTAAGGTTCAAGCAGTGGAATATCACATCGAGCATCAACAAGAATTTCTCCAACTCTTAAAGGATAACATAAATTTGACACAAAATCGAATGAAACAACAAGCAGATCAACATTGCAGCGAGAGAAGTTTTGATGTAGGAGACTGGGTATTTTTACGTCTACAACCATACAAACAAATTTCCCTCAAGAAAGATAAGAAGGATAATAAATTATCGCCAAAGTATTATGGTCCTTACAAGGTGTTGCAAAAGATTGGTACTGTGGCATACAAATTGGAGCTTCTTGCTTCTTCGCGAGTGCATCCAGTTTTCCATGTTTCATGCTTAAAGAAGGTTATAGGTGAAAATCTTCCAGTTCAAACAATATTTCTAGAACTTGATGAGGAAGGAAAAATCATATTGGAACCTGAAGCGGTCACGGAAACAAGAACTCGACAGCTACGTAATCGATCAATTTCAGAGTATCTCATCAAGTGGAAGAACTTACCCACTGAAGATTCTACATGGGAGGATGAGAATTTTATACAAGCACCCAAAATATCAAGCATTGAGGACAACACTTTTGTGAAGGACAGGGGCAGGTTAGGTCCCTATATTACTAGTTTAGTCCCTTAGTGTTATTAGTGTAGCCCCCTTATTGCTATTGTTGTACCCCTGTAACCCTAATATTGTTATTATCTCATTCTCTACATTATTAACAAGTAGGCTCGATAGGATTTTATCAGCTCCCATGGACTCCTATATATAGAAGGAGGTTTTGGTCATTTGTATCATCCAAGAATTGTTCATTTATGTAATGTATTGGACGTTTCCCCCTCGAAGTGGCTGATTTCTAAGGCATTGATCTCTCTTTTATTCTATTTTTGGAGCTGGTTTCATAACACCAACTGCAGCTAGAACAACAACGAATGTGATATATGTTCCACCTACTCAACAAGGAACTATTGATCTTCAGAGTGGGATTCTTCATGCCGATTGGGATTGAGATAGAAATTCTTGGCACACTATAAAATTCCTCGTATGAATGCTCGAAGGTTTTTGTTGGATGTTATCATACTTAATCAACCTAATTCTTCAAGAAATGTAGCTACTTTTAAAGAAATGTAGGAGTTGCTTGAAAAATAATTGCATTTAGCGGTAAAAGTGGTGGAGCTTGGACCACTCGAGTTCTGTTAGCAAGTTAGGCTGGTCGTAGAAGTAGATTTTCTCCTAACCCCTCATGGGTCCCAAACTATTGCAATTTTGTTTTCATGTCCTAGTGTTGTAATTTTAGAGGTCTTCCCTCTTCTCTATTATATTGATTGGCTTGGAAATTTTTTGCATGCTGGAAAAGTGTATCACTATGAACTTTATGGAACATGGACAACTGAAAGACTTGGAATTCCTTTTCAAATGCACTTATATGTAGTTATTTTGGGTTGGAAGAGGTGATTTTCTGTAAGGGGATGCATGAATTATGGAAAGAGACAAAATATTTTTTGTGGATTTAGATCAATTAGAAGAGATTTCACGCAACCTTACATCCAGTTGTCATCTAGCAGTCCATGGATCAAGATGTCTCAGAGCATATGAAACACAATCAAATTTTCCTCTTGAACATTAATGGTTTTTTTACAGTTCTGATTCTTCATTATTTGTTTGAGTACTTTTATCCTAGATGATCTCCAGAATTTCATATAAACTTTGCACATTGTGCATTGTGAACTCGAGGTGGATTTTGAATTAGTGAACCTGCCATAATTTTGAGGGTATCTGAATATATGTTGCATTCATCTTACCCTTGGTTACTAAAAACAATTTTTGAAAAATTATTTTTTACAAGCTCATAGAGGTATCTCTGAGTTTGTATATATGTGCAGAGTTCCTTGATTTATTTCTGAGTTTCTATTTTTACTGAATTTCAAAAAATGTTTGTTACGGTTGGTAATAAGTATTTAATACTTCCCTTGGTTGTATGGGTTTCTCCTCGTGATCCAAAATGTTGTTCTAGCAATAATTTAACTAATGCATTCAAAAGACTTATCTTTGATTATTTTTTGCATTGACTTTGTTTCTGGAGTAACCTTCATTGACAGTTATGTTATTTAATATGCAGTTAAGGTTAATTGTATTAAGAAGCTCGAGGAAGACTTTTAACCTGATGGATGAGGAAATGTTTTGACATAGAGACACCAAATATTCAATGCTAAAATAATATACATTTGACGTGAGGTATGGAAATATTTGAAAGGATGATTTTTGATAATTAGTAACCAATTTATTCTCTTACAATTCGACATCTTTGGCTATACTATTTTCCTTTTGGGCTTGTTATGAAGTCACTAGTGAATCTGACTAATATTAGCTTTACTTGCCTATATGAGATTTTTTTTTTTTTTTTAATCATCGATAGCAAACTTATATTTCAAACTCATATCAACAATTTTTGTTTGTCGGAAAAAAATTAAATCAGTGGTTTTTAGATTACAAGAATTTTGAGAAAGGCCATGAGTTTGGACCAGCAATAAGCTCAAATTAGAAAGAAGAAGACTTAGGATTTGTGGTTGAAATCAGGTGCCAAATGCTCATGATTTCTTTTTTTCCCTCTATAGTTACGAAGCTCTCTGATGTTTGTTGAAAGACTGTCCAGTTTTATCTTAATGATGTCCTCACTTATTTTGCACATTTTGCCTCCATTTGTTATCTTTGGAATGGTTGTTTTCCTGCCATGTTCTTTGCATCTAGACCTTTATTGATTTTTCAGCTTCTGTTTTTTTGGTTTGGTTTAAATGTTGATTGGCAGGAAACAATTTCTTTTGCTCCTGGCTGCAATGGGTTTTTAACAAGAAACTATCATGATGATCTATTAGGCTCATTTAAGAAGAAAAAAATACAAAATCCAAGTTTATATCTTTGCGGGGAATCCAGAGACATATGTATGTCGCTCCTTGATTTTCCACCTGAAAAAATATGTGGTAAAATCTAGGTTAAAATTATATGGTTTATTTTTTTGAAGCATGTTGCCTTTATCAACTCTGATATCTGACAAGCATATGGTTAAAGAGCATCGATTTGAGAAGAAGCCTGACAATGTTATGATAACTTCACTGGATACAACTTCTTTGGAGTACTACTAGTATCACCACAATGTCTAGAGTAGAATATAGTTTAAAAGTGAAGGAAGAGATGGAAGATGCAGCTATTAAGATTCAGTGTCAAAACTCATACACAACTCATATCTATATATGTCTAACTCATATCTATGTACGTCTAGAGTAGAATATAGTTTAAATGTGAAGGAAGAGATGGAAAATTCAGTGTGAAGTGATGATAACTCCTTCACAACTCATGTATATATTGGTGCCATTTTTTGAAAGTGTAGGTTTAGATAATGAATCAAACATTTATAATAATTTTGAAGAAACAAACATTAGAATGGAGAATGGAGAATGAAAAGAATGAGATAAAGAATGAAAAGTTGAAAATTATATATATATATATATATATATATATATATATATATATATATATATATATATATATATATATATATATATATATATATATATATATATATATATATATATATTAAATTTTTTATTTTTAATCATTAAATTTTTATAGTTATGTATTCTATTTTAAAATTTAAATATAATAATTTATAAATTTAAATCTATACTTTTATATAATATTTTAATGATTATGTAAAATTGATTTTTTCATCTCATGAAATTTAATATTGAAATTATCCATATGAACTTCCACTTTCAAATTGTGACCTTTTAAGTTGTTAGTTTTTAACAATTATATCAAATTGTTGAATGGTATTTATTTTGTTAAATTTTCTATCAATGGTATATCTCTCTAATAATTCATCAATGTATATAGATTTATATGGATTATATTTAAATATGGTAAAAAATTAAATATAATTGAAGTAAAATAATAATTTATTTAAAAAGATAAAATATAGGACAAATAATGTTATAAATTTCCATGTTTTGTTTGAAAACAAATTGTTGTCCTTTTCAGCCTACATTGCTTCTAGTTTAGTTATGAGTTAAATGATAGAAATCTGAGTAGAAATTCGATATATTGCAGATTCTATAATGTGCTTTTACCCACTTGGAAATCTCTACTTTAAAAATACTTTAGCCTCTAGATTCCTCATATCTTCCACACCCATATTTTTGTTTCCCGCAATCCTACCTCTACGTCACTCTACATTCAATGACACTTCTATCGGCATATCTTTGCACCCTTCTGATGTAAATGCTAGTATATTCACATATCATGAGGGGGCACATTTGAAGCAAATTCAATAGACTAAATAAAGATATAATGAATTTCAAGTAGTAATAAATATTGGATAAAATATAATACTATAATATTATATTTTATCCAAGATTTCATCTCACCTAGATTGATTTTATTAAAAAAAATCTTTATATTTGAGTTTCATAAGTATACTTAACTCCTATGTAAACGCCTGATCACAATATGGTAGAGATGTTTTAATGCTTAACATTTCGACTCTGTCAAAATAAAATGAAAATAAAATAATAAAAAATAAAATAAAAACAAAAAATTAATAATTATATTTATAATTATAATTAATCATTATATTTATAATCATAATTAATAATTAATAATTAAACTAGTCTAGATCCACATAAAATTAATATTTATATTTATATTTATAATTAATAATTATATTTAAAATTATAATGATAATTAATAATTAATTCCCCGTTGGGGGTGTCCAGTCACTAAGACAGGTGGGAGGGGGGAAATTAAGGCTCGTCCGACCTAAAGCCACGTGCTCACCGACTCACCATGCTCACACACGCGAGTGGTAAAGAGCCTCGGGGCTGGAGATTTTATGACATTGATTTTGTTCAAACAAGAGATGGACGTAGCTCTGCGCATTTCATTTCCACGAGAGATGGTGAAGGTTGATGCAGTGGTATGGCCTAGAAAGAGCAGAGGGATAGGCCCGTCGAGCAGTGTTGGTGAAAGGTGGGAAGCGGGGAGGCTTCCTGGCAATGGCACGAGAACGCGCGCACTACACTAGGGGGAGGATGAGGGAGTTGGCGGTGAATTCCGAGTAGCGGACGTGTTTTTGGTTGGGAGATTTGGGTTTGCAGCCTGGGCGCCTGCTCCAAATTTGTGGACTATGCAACAACAATCCCTCGGTGACCCAGCCCTTGGGTGGTTCTACCTTGGGCTCGCGAAGCAATTTGGCTTTCCTGCAATTCATATTTGTGGTTGGTGAAGCTTATGCACCTCCCTGGATGACAGTGCAAATATTGGAGGTGGCCTATGTCCCTTGTCTATGGGACTCAGGACGCGACCTGAGACAAGCTCAATAATGGGTACAAAGGTGGAGCATGGGTCTCATGGATGGGTGGAATTGGAGTGACTTGGAAATTTAGTGCAGCACAACGAGCGGAAGAGGAAGGCGCCTGTATGCCGAGAGAGCATGGTCGGGCCCATCGCTGTGGTTTTGGCTGAGGTATGGATAATCAAGAGGTTCTCGGAGACCCGAGTTCCCACTCGAAGTCTGCGGAGAGCCAACACTCAGCAGCAACCATGGCAATTTCCCCAACCCAATCACCTAGCGAGATTGAGGCTCTGGTCACCCTTGAAGCCATCTCCACTCAACTCCAGCAGATTCAGCTCAACTTGGACACCCTGCAAGAGCAAAGGTATGAGGATCAGAATGAATTAGTGGCTTACATCAACGTTGTCCAAAGCCTGCATATAGAGACCCTTGAGGCTCTAGAGAGTCTGCGTTGTATACTGAGGTGCTCTCAAGACCATCTCCAAGCCCTGGAAAGCCATGTGGATCACATCATCTACCACCTGCACCATCAAGATTGTTTCTTCGCAACTCTTCCGCCCGGCCTCCTGCACCCACCCCCATGATGATAGTTTATGATATGTTTTTTGTAATTTTGCGGCAAATAACCAAGTGCTTCAAATGGCATAGCAAGCACCCAAGTTCTACAGGCAATGTATGCCTCTTGGGTTGACTAAATGTAATCGAGCCATGGTGGCTACAACTATAAATTTTGTTTTTGATATGATAATATAATACCAGACTTTGACCGACAAAAAAAATTTAATAATTAATAATTATATTTGTAATTATAATTAATAATTAAACTAGTCTAGATCCATCTTAACTCTGGATCTATCAAGCATCTGGATGAAAACCTCTTTTAAATTAAAAAGGGAGTTGATCCCTCTGGACTCTTGGTAAATCCAAAGATAAGATGGATCTAAGCTAGTATTAAAAAATACATGTGAATCCATCTTAAATATCACAATATATATATATATATATATATATATATATATATATATATATATATATATATATATATATATATATATATATATATATATATATATATATATATATATATATATATATATATATATATATATATATATATATATATATGCATATGCAATAACATTAAAAAAACTAATATTATTGTAGGAGAAACCAAACGATGACCTATCTCTGGACGCCTCTGCAACTGACCTAATTATTTGAGGCCCTACGACGCCCTGCAGCCTCTACCACTGCCTACCCTGCATGGGCTCCCCCCATGGCCCCTTGGCGGTGCCGGCTGAAGTTCCATCTAGCACCACGTTTAGGGACATGGTTGCCAGAACCTAAGCTCGATGCTTCCTTCTTCTTCACCTGCCTCACACATAGCTCTGCTTTCGCAAGGCTTGACATAACCACTGCAACCTCTAAAAATAATCGAAACAAAGCTAAAAGGGTTGCAACCACATCTAAGAACCATGCTGCTAATACTACAGCCCCAAGAAACACAGATGCAGCAAAGGACGTTGACAACAATGAAACCAATCCAGTAGAGGTACCCAAGAAAGCAAGTGCATGCCACCTAAAATCTCAAAAGACACCAAAAGTAATCATCCAAGATCCGGACGTTGCAGTCTATAGAGAATATATGCAGGAGCATTCCATAATATGCAAATTTATGGGAATCTGGCCAGTGGAAAGAGCCCTCAAAGGTTGGATCCAAGAAAAATGGAAACCAAAAGGAGAAATCAGCCTACAACTAGGCTCCAAAGGCTTTTTCATAGCAGTTTTCAGCCTCTTGGAAGATCAAGACAAAATCTTTGAAGGAGGCCCTTATTTCTTCAACTCGGTCGACCTCTACATGAGCTTCTGGAAGGAGAACTTCACACCTGAAAAAGAGGACTTCACAAAAGCTACAGTCTAGGTTTAGTTGAACTCCCTTCACACGGAATACTGGGCACCCTTCATCCTCAAAGCCATTGGAGACAAGTTAGAAGAGTACATTCAAATGTCTGAGGGAACTAGAAACGAGCACTACATATCCTATGCTCGAATCTACATTTACATCAATGTATCAGAGGCACTACCGGAAGCAATAAGACTCAACTATAGAGATGAAATCTAGAAGCAAAGCATTGACTATGAGCACATACCCTTTCGATGTCAAAATTTCCATGAGCATGGACACATCTTCCAGGAATGCCCACAAAACAAGGCAATGGCATCCGAAGTGAAAACCAACAAAAAGAAGGATGAGCAAGGATTCACCCATATAGGAAATAAATACTAACAGAGCAAAAGATAAAATACAAAGAAAGATCAAAACAAGGTATCCCAACATAACAGATTTGAAGTTCTGAACTCCACATAGGAGGAACCAACCCATCACAACAACAGGGAGGAACAACAACCACAACAATAACACTCCACAAAAAACATACATCGGCACACCGAAACCCAATTATAATACACGATGAATGAAAATACACAGAGCCATGAAGATACAAAGATGGAGCGAGCACAGGAAATACCCACCCCAGAGGAACATGCGATAGAAGAGGTTTTGGAGGGAGTCGACCTCTAAAAAATTGCAAAAGAATGGGAAAAAAATGGAATAGATGCCATCCCAAGGGACCAAACCCAAAAAATCAAAGAGGATTTCCTATTACAAGAAAGCATGAATCAAATCTCAGAACAAACCCCACTGGGCACCGAAGCAGGCAAAGGCATCCTAGCCAACTTAAATGCAGGACAATACTTCCCGAAAGGACCTAACAGGAATCGCGACCAGAAAACAACCAGTCAGCTCTTGAGAGAATTTGAAGCTCATCTCATCAATGAAGGAAAGGTAAGAGCCATAACCCTACGCCCCAAAAGTTCTCAATTATTTGCATTACCTGGAACTAAAATGTAGAATAACAACTGACAAACCGGACATTATGTTTCTCCAAGAAACAAAGAGTGACTTAGAAAACATGGAAATGATTAAGAAATATTTCTTCAAAAATTATAGTCATGCAGCAATATCAGCCAGAGGCTCCGTAGGAGGTATTACCACTCTTTGGAAGAATTCACTATTCGAGCTCACTGGCTCAGTAGCCGCCAGATACACCTTAACGATGGTCCTGAAAATCATAGGATCTAAACACATTTTGTGCGTGACCAATGTATATGCTCTCCATACAGCGGTTGAAAGACTTGAAATGTTAAAAAGTATTAGCAGAATTCAAAAATATCTCAACCACCCTTATAAAATCATTGCAAGGGACTTTAATATGGTGGTCAATCTGAAGTAAAAGCGAGGGGATCTCAGAAAGCTGGACAAAGACTTAGAGGCTTTCAGGTCAACCGTAGATGATCTAAGTCTCATAGACATCCCCACCAAGAATGGCTCCTTCACCTGGAACAACAGGAGGGGTGGTGACAGGAAAATCACATCAAAATTGGACATCTTCCTCCTTTCAGAAGACATCAACCTCACCTCTTGGGAAATGGAAGCTAGAATTCTTCCTTGGGTGGGCTCAGATCATTGGTCCATTTCCCTATCAGTCCAGATCTTGGCTGGACCCAAAAACAAGCCCTTCAGATTTGAAGCGTTCTAGATTTATCAACTAGAATTCATGGGAAAAATGAAAGATTGGAGGGAGACCCCTCAACCCAATCACGGAAACAAAATATATAAGTTACAGAAAAAATTGAAGTTCATGAGATAAGGACTTGGAACAAACAAACCTTTGGAAACATCATCATGGAGAAGAAATTACTAGAGCTTAAGCCAGAAGCCCTACAACAACAAATCATCACCAATGGTCTCACTGAGCAGAGGAAAATGCAGGAAATAATGTTGCAGAATAGATGGGAGGAAAGGGTTGCTCAAGAGGAAAAACTATGGCAACAGAAATCCTGAATCAGCTAGTTAAAATTTGGGGAGAAAAACACGACCTTCTTCCATCGATCCATGATCCAACACAGGAAAAATAACAGAACCTTGAGCCTAAAGACTAGTCAGGGAGCCACCACACATACTCATGCAGATATGGAAGAGGAACTCAACAAATACTTTGACTCACTCCTCACTGAAACCAACCAAAATAGGTCTGAAAGCATAAGAAAAATAACGGATCATATTCCCACCATCCTCACTTGGGAACAAAATCAAATGATGCTCAGAAAAGTCACTATGCAAGAGGTTGAGGAGGTGGTTATGTCCATGCCTAATGGAAAATCACCTGGCCCAGATGGCTTTACTGCTGACTTCTACAAAGCCTACTGGTCTTTGCTGAAAACAAAGATCCACGAACTAGTGGAGGAATCTCGAATTCAAAAATCCATCCTAAAAGCTCTGAATTCCGCCTTCCTCACCTTGATTCCGAAATTTGAATATGTGGACTCCCCTGACAAATTCTGACCTATTTCTCTTTGCAATATCATCTACAAAATCATATCCAAGGTCTTAGCGAATTGTATCAAAACCATACTTCCTCTCCTCATCTCTCAGCACCAAATAGGGTATGTGGAAGGCAGACAAATCCTGGACAATATCAATCTCTCTCAGGAGATAATCCACTCTCTCAAAGTTCAGAAGAATCCGAGTATGCTAAAAAAATTGGACATGTCCAAAGCCTTCGACAAAATTAGTGGGGAATATACAAGTAAATTCTTGGAGGCTTTCGGCTTCAACGATGGATCCATCAAATGGATCATGGCTATGGTTTCTGGTGCTTTTTTCTCCATTGTTCTCAATGGTTCTCCATTCCAAATCATTAGCCCCACACGAGGCATCAAGGAAGGCGACCCCTTATACCCCTTCCTCTTTGTTATTGTAGGTTTTAACCCTGTACAAAAATTATCTACAAACGAATCTTAAAAAAAAATAAACAATAGCAAGAGCATAAAACATAAAAAAGATATACACATAGATTTTCCCTTGGATCCCAAATCAGGACTACTAGCTTGATTTTTCATTATATTCCGTTTAGTGTTACAACACATATATATGCACGCCGAATAATTCATAAACCCCAATTCGTTAACCCTAGATGAGAACATAACTGTAGTTTCCTTGATTGGATCTACAAAATACCAGGGGCCGAAAAAAACCATGCCCCAAAACTATGTGCAAACCCATGCACAAAACCATGGGCATGTCCGTCCACTGCAAAATAAGGTCCAAAAAAAAACTCTCGGGGCACTGCGCCTGACGCAGCGTATAGGCGGTGCTATCGCCCCCCCACAGACATGTGATTAATCATGGAAAGAATATAACACATACCCAACATTCTCCCACTTGTTGTTTTCTTTATGTATGGGGCCACATGAGACTTAGTCATTAGTCCAGCTCTGGAACACCCATTTTTTCTCTACACCAAGAGAACTTCTGAGTGCTCACAAACTTCATCAATGCATTTGCAACATTCTTCAAAGTGTCCACCTTTACCAGCAACACCCTTTTATCCTCAACCATATATCTCACAAAGTGATATTGAACATCAATGTGCTTTGTCTTTGAATGATAGGCAGGGTTCTTAGCCAAGAAAATTGCACTTTTCCTATCACAGTCTATCCTTATAGCTCGCTGCACCAACCCCATACTTGAACACAATCTCTGGAACCAAACTGCTTCCTTACTTGCATGAGTGGCTAGCATGTATTATGCCTCTGTAGTTGAGAGAGCCACTATAGACCGTATTTTACTCATCCAACTGATTGCACCTCCAAATAGGCTAAACACATACCCACTTGTAGATCTTCTTTGGTCCAGATCTCTAGCCCAGTCTCCATCAACAAAACCACAGATGTCCAAAACTCTATCCAATCCTGGTCTTCCCTGGCAGCACAAACCATAATCACTAGTTCCATGCAAATGTCTAAAAGTTTGCTTCACTGATGTCCAATGTTCCTTCCATGGTTTTAACATAAACCTGCTCAATACTCCGACTGCATGTGCAATGTCTATTCTAGTACAGACCTTTGCATACATTAGGCTACCCACTACACTTCCATATGGAACACAGGACATATCCTCCTCTTCTTCTTGTGTCTTGGGACATTGTTCAATAGATAGCTTTACACCTACAAGAATAGGAACCTTCTCCGATTTACTATCCTGCATATTGAACCTCTACAATATTGTCTCGACATACTTCCTCATGTTTAACTGGAGCTTTCTCTTTGCCCAATCTCTCTTAATTTCCATGCCCAAAATATAGTTTGCATCACCAAGATCCTTCATGTCGAATTTGGAGAACAATTGGGTCCTCAAATATTGGATAATTTCTTTGTCATTTCCAATCAGCAACATATCATCCACATACAAGACCAAATAAATAACACGGTCACCAATTAATTTAAAAAAAAAACATTGTGATCCTCTTTGCTTCTGGTGAAGCCAAGTCCGCGTATATAGGTATCAAATTTCTGATACCATATCCTTGGTGGATTTTTTAACCCATACATATAATTTTTTAACCAGCATACCAGTCCTTTCTTACTCTTCACCATAACGCCTTCAGGTTGCTTCATGCAGATCTCCTCTTCTAGATCCCCGTGAAGAAATGTTGTCTTCACATCCATTTGTTTTACCTCAAAATAAAATGCAGCAACAACAGATAAAAGTAATCTAATAGAAGTAACCTTGGTAACAAGAGAAAAAATATCACCAAAATCAATTCCTGGCATCTGGGAATAACCTTTTGCTACCAACCAAGCTTTGTATTTCTCCACCTTGCCTTATACATTCATCTTATTATTAAACACCAATTTTCTCCCGATGAACTTCCTTCCAGCCGACAACTCCACCAAATCCCATGCCCCGTTTTTGTGCAAGGATTCCATTTCATCAACCATGGCCTCCTTCCAGAGTTTTCCATCCTCTGAATACACTGCCTCCCTGATAGTTCTGGGATCATCACTAGTGATAGTTAAAGCATAATTTGAACATAAAGTAGATGGAATATACATTTCTAGATGTCTTCTTTCCCGAACTGATCTTCTCACAGCTGGAGTTTGTGGCTCTTCCTCTTCTTAATCTTCTTTTGTTGTAGAGTCAGATTCATCCTCCTTTAGCTCAAACTCTATCTTCTCAGGTTCCTTCAATAGGACTTCATGTTTAACAACATCTTTCACCTCTCTAAACACCACATCTCGATTGTATACTACCTTCCTTTTTTTTTGTTCCAAAGCTTGTAACCTTTTAAACCATCCTTATACCCAATAAAGATGCACCTTTCAAATTTATTATCCAACTTGGTCCTTTTCTCCTTTGGAACATGTACATATGCATCACATCCAAATACCCTCAGATGTGAAAGAGAGGGTTTCTTACCTCTCCAACCTCATGTGGAGTATTATCCTCCAACGCTAATGAAGGTGATCTGTTAACCAGGTAACATGCAGTCTCCACTGCCTCTGCCTAGAATTCTTGTCCTAATCTGATACCACTGAGCATGCTTCTTGCCTTTTTCCATCAATGTTCTATTCATTCTTTCTGCAACTCCATTTTTTTGAGGTGTGTATGGATTAGCCTTCTGCCATGATATACCACACTTCTTACAGAATTATTCAAATTCATTCTTGCAGAACTCTCCACCATTATCTGTCCTCAATAGCTTTATCTTCTTCTCTGTTTGGTTTTCCACCAGAGCCTTAAATTCTCTAAATCTGTCAAAGACTTCAAATTTCTTCCTCAAGAAATATATCCATGTATTCCTTGAGAAGTCATATATGAATGAAACATAGTACACAAACTTACCGAGTGATGGAACTGACACAGGTCCAAACACATCATTGTGCACTAGCTCTAATATCTTGTTCACCCTCTTAGCACCAGAAGGAAAACTCACCTGATTCTGCTTCCCATATACACAATGTTCAAAGAAATCAAAATCCAGAGAGAAATTGGACATACCTTCTACCATACCACTATCATGCAGTATTCGAAGGCCCTTCTCTCCAATATGTCCAAGCCTTTGATGCCATAGCATGGTATTTTCTCCAGAGACCGCTAGGCTTTCCGCTCCACTTTCAGGAACCACAGAACTATTGCACCCATCAATAATAGTGTTACCTTGAATCTTGTACAAATTTCCAATACAAATTCCCTGCATTAATACCAGTGCTCCCTGAACCATCTTGCAAGTATCTTTCTCGAACACTGTTTTTACACCTGCATCATCCATTTTACTTACAGAAACCAGATTTCTGGCCAATGCAGGAATATGTAGAACACCAAGAAGTGTAGGCTAATCCTTCCACCTTGCAGCTTCAGCTTGACTTTTCCACGTCTGATGGTTCTGTCCTTCTTATCATCCCCTAAGAAGACATCACCACCATCATACTTCTCATACTCGCAGAACCACTCCGTATGGGGAGTGAAGTGAAAGGATGCACCTGAGTCAATCAACCATGCCTCATGATCTACATGTGTATTTGAAGAAGAAGCCAAATACACATCCCCACCTTCATCTTAGGTGTTTTTTGCCTCTACAGAAGGGGAATCATCACATCCCTTTCCTTTCTCAAGAGCTTTAGATATGTAGTATTTTTTGTAGTACCCTTCCTTTCCGCATTTCCAGCACACCTTTACAAACTTTCCTAGAGTTAGATCTCCCACTCGAAAACTTATTTTTGTTTCTATTTTGGGACTTTCCTCGTACAGATTAGGCGTCTCCATTATGGTCGTCCATATTTCTCCGTCTCATTTCCTCCGATAGCAAGGCTGAGATAATTTCATCAAAATTCAAGGTAGTTGTATTGCTACCTATTTCAATAACGAATCTGGTAGAGAACACAACAAACTGATGCATTTATCTTCATCTGAGATTTTAATATCAACAGATGAAAACTGACTTACCACAATATTGAAGATGTTTAGATGCTCTGTCACTGAGTCTCCATCCTTCATCCTCAGGGTATACAGCTTTTTTCGCAGGAACAATTTATTCACCAGAGACTTAGATTGGTACAAATTCCCTAGCTTGTCCCACAAATTCTTCGTCATAGCTTCCCCGTATACATTCAACAATAATGAATCTGAGATAAACAACTGTATTTTTCTCCTTGCCTTCCGATCCAACTTCTTCCAGTCTTCATTTGACATTTCCGTTGGTCTAGTACCCGGATCTACCGCAATCCACTGATCTTTATCCACCAGCATATCCTACATCTTGAGCTTCCACAACTCAAAACTTTGACCATTAAATTTCTCGATCTCTATATTTTCATTGCTCGCCATCTTATTTCACCACAAGAATAGATCCCACAGATCTCCCACTGAACAGGGTCTACCACAGGCCCGAGAACTAGACAACGGGAAAAGCACTGGCGCTCCTCATATTCCTCAGACCCGCAGATCAACCGTGCATGGATCCTTCTACCAGGTATTATTTGTTGGTCCCTTTGGAAGGAAAGGAATGCTAGATCTTTCAAAAACCTGCAGAGGCCCGAAGAACAAATAATATCCTCCATCAAGCAAACCATCTGAGAATTAGTCAACCTCTTGCAATCTTCCAATCCTTCCAACCCCTCTCAATGTAGAAATTATATGCACTAAGCATGCGTATGTCCAAGATCCACCTGATCTCACACTATTTAACTTTATGCAAGATACTGAATCTATTCCACTTTTTAATCTTTTGCGGAAATATTTAATTGCACACACATGTGAAGCATAAACAAAAATAATCAATCGCACATAACACAGTTTTTAACCAAGAAAGCCTAAAGCTGAAAACCCCAACTATATATTATGTAACATGGAGATCATAAGACAATCTCATACAAACATACAAAGCTTATCACAAGCCCTCAGTACAGTACAATCGTCACACACTAACATAGAAGAAATTTTCAAATCCATGCACCAATCTTTGTCCTCCTGCTAGCCTGCCTCCACTACACAATCCAAGCTGATTACAAAGACCAATTCGATGCAATCCCACTCTCATTGACTGCGTGATTATCATTGGCAAATCCAATGTATATATAGATGCAATCCATGTATCACTAGTAGTCACAACGGATAGTCCATCTTGCCCTTTCACCTATCTCTCCAATGGGTCTCCACTGGATTTGACATGCACTGTAGTTAACTGTTGTATTGTTCAATTGATTAATGAGTTATTATTTGTGAATTAATTAACTAATTAATTCACTCCACTCTCACTAGTGTGTCATTCAGTTAGATTAGATACAACTAGCTCAACTAAGTTAAACTGAATACAACTCCATAAACTACTCTTCCAACTCTCTCATAACTTTGCCACTTCAGTTGTAACTGAGTCCTCCATGCATGAACTCTAGTAAACCCTTAGGAATTGTGTAATTCCTTTAGCCCACTAATTTTCCAAATCTGTTCACTGAAATAAAGTGCTCCAAAAGAATAAGTTGTTGTTTATTGTCGGATTATTATTAAGAGCTAATAATAACTGACATGCATCTATTTTTAGATCAGTGATCTATAAATAGACTTCGCCCAATCTTCTAAAAATAGAATCTCATCTATTTTTCACATTTGACCAACCATCTACAAATATCCTCCTGCTACATATAGAATATGCTCACCATGTCTAAAAATAGACATACACCTAAAAATAGCTTGTGTGGGCCCCACCTAGTTTAGGTGATTATTTTCCAACTAGGATCAAGGATGATGTTTCAGGATGCCTCCTTCACTGTTTCTTGTTGCAAACTTCAACAATCCCTCTCAACAAGAAAGGATTTTCTTTGCATGCGACATGCGACTCCATGCATTCGCCTTGCAACCTTTGCAAGCGCCCTGCAACTCCATGCATCTGCTCTGCAACTCTTGCTGCAACACTTCCAAAACTGAAAGGCTCCAAACAACTCAATCAGTCTAATGCATCTATCATCAAAGTCTTCGACTTCTGCTTAGCTACTGCACATGTCTTTAGGAACCACTGCGCTGTTGAACTCTACACCCATGCACTCTGCACTTGCTTTCAACTCTGAACCGCGCTCCAGTATCCGACACTGTCACTTTGATCTGCTTGCATTAATGCAACTGATCATGCTACGGTTACTCTGTGGGCTCATCGTAGCTAGGTTCAATTCATGAGATCCACACCATCTCCATGAATCCTGCCCAGAAATCTCCTCTTCGGATTACCCATGCATGTTGCCCCACCTCTCACCTGGTGGTATAGCCGCATGCACTCCCTCTACCCATTTGGCATGAAATTTCTCTGCATGAGTGGTTGCTTCCACTCCATGATCCTCATCTTGTGGCTGCTCCACATCCTGAGGTTCACTCTTACCTGCATGAAAATCCTGCTCCCTCTCAAGCATCAATTGCATGTCTTTCTTGCACTTCCCAACAGTAGGAAGCTCTGTAGAAATCCCATCTACATCAAATCTATAAAGATTCTTCTTCATCTCTAGTTCTGGCTGCTCCACAACCTTCCGAGACTGCTTCTCACACTGCATGTTGAGAGGCTCCCTCTCAACCACCAAGTCACTAACCTCTACTTTTCTCCTCAAAGCTTTGCATGCATCTTGTACCTCAGTGCATGTAGATTCTTGGCTCGCGCACATTGCAATTGTCCCGCCGTCGCAAAATTTTCTAACAAAAGAGTTGATTTTAAATCGATGATATCTCCCTCATCCGAGCTCCGATTCGACCGATTTTTTTTTTCAATTTGGGTATTTTTACACAAGGAATCCAAATATGCTATTTGTCTCTGAAAATATTTCACCAAAAACTTCAGATATTCTCTGCAAACTCGCGCGCCCAAAAATTCCTGCTGTCATTCCATGTAGAAAATCTATAACTCAGCTCTGATACCATGTAGAAATTATATGCATTAAGCATGCATATGTCCAAGATCCACCTGATCTCACACTATTTAACTTTATGCAAGATACTGAATCTATTCCACTTTTTAATCTTTTGCGGAAAAATTTAATTGCACACACATGTGAAGCATAAACAAAAATAATCAATCGCACATAACACAGCTTTTAACTTGGAAATCCTGAAGCTGAAAACCCCAACTATATATTATGTAACATGGAGATCATATGAAAATCTCATACAAACATACAAAGCTTATCACAAGCCCTCAGTATAGTACAATCGTCACACACTAACATAGAAGAAATTTGCAAATCCATGCACCAATCTCTACCCTCCTGCTAGTCTGCCTCCACTGTGCAATCCAAGCTGATTACAAAGACCAATTCGATGCAATCCCACTCTCATTGACTGCGTGATTATCATTGGCAACTCCAATGTATATATAGATGCAATCCATGCATCACTAGTAGTGACAATGGATAGTCCATCTTGCCCTTTCACCTATCTCTCCACTGGGTCTCCATTGGATCTGACATGCACTGTAGTTAACTGTTGTATTGTTAAATTGATTAATGAGTTATTATTTGTGAATTAATTCACTCCACTCTCACTAGTGTATCATTCAATTAAATTAGATACAACTAGCTCAACTGAGTTAAACAGAATACAACTCCATAAATTACTCTTCCAACTCTCTCATAACTTTGCCACTTCAGTTGTAACTGAGTCCTCAATGCATGAACTCCAGTAAACCCTTAGGAATTGTGTAATTCCTTCAGCCCACTGATTTTCCAATTCTGCTCACTGAAATAAAGTGCTCCAACAGAATAAGTTGTTGTTTATTGTCGGATTATTATTAAGAACTAATAATAACCAACATGCATCTATTTTTAGATCAGTGATCTATAAATAGACTTCACCCAATCTTCTAAAAATAGAATCTCATCTATTTTTCACATTTGACCAACCATCTACAAATATCCTCTTGCTAAATATAGAATATGCTCACCATGTCTAAAAATAGACATACACCAAAAAATAGCTTGTGTGGGCCCCACCTAGTTTAGGTGATTATTTTCCAACTAGGATCAAGGATGATGTTTCAGGATGCCTCCTTCACTGTTTCTTGTTGCAAACTTCAACACTCCCTTTCAACAAGAAAGGAATGTCTTTGCATGCGACATGCAACTCCATGCATTCGCCATGCAACCTTTGCAAGCGCCCTGCAACTCCATGCATCTGCTCTGCAACTCTTGCTGCAACACTTCCGAAACTGAAAGGCTCCAAACAACTCAATCAGTCTAATGCATCTATCATCAAAGTCTTTGACTTCTGCTTAGCTACCGCACATGTCTTCAGGAACCACTGTGTTGTTGAACTCTGCACCCATGCACTCTGCACTTGCTTTCAACTCTGAACCGCGCTCCAGTATTCGACACTATCACTTTGATCTGCTTGCATTAATGCAACT
Organism: Pinus albicaulis; assembly: GCA_034641835.2. Lineage (NCBI taxonomy): Eukaryota > Viridiplantae > Streptophyta > Pinopsida > Pinales > Pinaceae > Pinus > Pinus albicaulis. The sequence continues at coordinate 1,018,232,461 of CM076582.1, read as the reverse complement.
GATCATGCTGCTGTTGCTCTGTGGGCTCATCATAGCCAGGTTCAATTCATGAGATCCACACCATCTCCATGAATCTTGCCCAGAAATCTCCTCTTCGGATTACCCATGCATGTCGCCCCACCTCTCACCTGGTGGTATAGCCGCATGCACTCCCTCTGCCCATCCGGCATGAAATTTCTCTGCATGAGTGGTTGCTTCCACTCCATGATCCTCATCTTGTGGCTGCTCCACATCCCGAGGTTCACTCTTACCTGTATGAAAATCCTGCTCCCTCTCAAGCTTCAATTTCATGTCTTTCTTGCACTTCCCAACAGTAGGAAGCTCTGTAGAAATCCCATCTACATCAAATCTATAAAGATTCTTCTGCATCTCCAGTTCTGGCTGCTCCACAACCTTCTGAGACTGCTTCTCACACTGCATGTTGAGAGGCTCCCTCTCAACCACCAAGTCACTAACCTCTACTTTGCTCCTCAAAGCTTTGCATGCATCTTGTACCTCAGTGCATGTAGATTCTTGGCTCGCGCACATTGCAATTGTCCCGCCGTCGCAAAATTTTCTAACAAAAAGAGCTGATTTTAAATCGATGATATCTCCCTCATCCGAGCTCCGATTTGACCGATTTTTTTTTTTCAATTTGGGTATTTTTTCGCAAGGAATCCAAATATTCTATTTTTTCTGAAAAAATTTCACCAAAATTTTCAGATATTCTCTGCAAACTCGCGCACCCAAAAATTTCTGCTCTCATTCCATGTAGAAAATCTATAACACAGCTCTGATACCATGTAGAAATTATACACAATATGCATGTATATATCCAGATCCACACGATCTCTCACACTATTTAACTTTATGCAAGATCTTGAATCTATTCCACTTTTAATCTTTTTGCGGAAAAATTTAATTGCACACATGTGAAGCATAAACAAAAATAATCAATCGCACATAACACGGCTTTTAACTTGGAAATCCACGAGAGAAATTTAGAAAACCCAACTATATATTATGTAACATGGAATCATATGAAAATCTCATACAAACATACAAAGCTTATCACAAGCCCTCGGTATAGATACGATCGTCACACACTAACATTGAAGAAATTTGCAAATCCATGCACCAATCTCTGCCCTCCTGCTAGCCTGCCTCCACTGTGCAATCCAAGCTGATTATAAAGACCAATTCGATGCAATCCCACTCTCCTTGACTGGGTTATTATCATTGGAAACTTCAATGTATATATAGATGCAATCCATGCATCACTATGGTCACAACAGATAGTCTATCTCACCCTTTCACCTATCTCTGCATTGGATCTCCACTGTATCTGACATGCACTGTAGTTAACTGCTGTATTGTTCAGTTGATTAATGAGTTATTATTTGTGAATTAATTAACTCCACTCTCACTAGTGTATCATTCAGTTAGATTAGATACAACTAGCTCAATTGAGTCTAACTGAGTTAAACTGAATACAACTCCATGAACTACTCTTCCAACTCTGTCATAACTTTGCCACCTCAGTTCTAACTGAGTCCTCCATGCATGAGTCATCAACCAACCCCAGGAATTGCGTAATTCCTTCAGCCCATTGATTTTCCAAATCTGTTCGCTGAAATAAAGTGCTCCAAGAGAATAAGTTGATATTTATTGTCATATTATTATTAAGGGCTAATAATAATCGACATGCGTTTATATTTAGATTGACAATCTATAAATATACTTCGCCCAATATTCTAAAATTAGAATTTCATCTATTTTTCACATTTGATCAACCATCTACAGATGGTATCCTGCAACTTATAGAATATGCTCACCATGTCTAAAAATAAACATATACCTAAAATTAGCTTATGTGGGCCCCACCTAGTTTAGGTGATTATTTTCCAACTAGAATCAAGGATGATGTTTCAGGATGCCTCATTCACTATTTCTTGTTGCAAACTTCAACACTCGTGAGGACCTCTGCATCCTGCAAATGCTGAGTATCTCTCTCCCCATGATCCCAGATATCCCATAACCCCCCCCCCCCCCTCGCCCCTCAAACTGTTTCTCTGGCTTGGATTCCTCCGGAGATCAGCTTCATTAAATTGAATTATCATAGCACTGCAAAGGGAAACCCTGGAAACTCAAACTTCAAGGGAGCTTTTAGAATTCATGCTAGGCAAATCATATCACTTTACGAAGGCAACCTAAGTCAACCAACAATGCTGCAGAAATTCAAGCGTTGGAGCATGGTTCAGCGATCGCCAAGGACTATAACTTCTGACCACTAATTGTGGAAGGAGACTTGATGGTTCCCACGCATGCTTGTCGAAAACTTCAAAAAGGTCGTAGAGTAGAACATGTATCAAACAACAGGCGGCTAAACAAGATCCTCCATAGGATAGAAATACAAATCAAACATGCCAAAGGAGTCTCCTTCCAAGCAGTCTAGTGCAGAGCAAACTAGTTGGCGGGCATACTTGCCAATGTTGGGATGGAAAGAAACTTTCACCTCATTTCCCAAGCTTGGGATGATTATGAGCAATCCATGGAAAAACATAATTGCGCCATCATCATGATGATGGTGCGGCCAGGCCACGATCAATCGTCGGTGGATCCCCACAAGCTAAACCGATGATTCCACTTCATTTCACCCCCCTTCGCATCAGGCAAAGTACCTCAACCTCCTTGTCGGTAGCTTTCCACTGCCCTGAGAGCCTATCCACCATATTTCTCCCATGTCATCCTAACTATCGTTTGACCAGAGCAGGCATACTCATCATTTCCCCTCCCTCACTTTCAAATCAACTCACTTGGCCAACTGCCTATGTATACTAGGCCTTCAGTCCTTATGTCGCTCTCATCTATGAATTCGCTCCCGACTGCTTCCCCTTCCCCTGTTCGATCAAGCTCGAGCCTTGGTCTGGCTGCATTCGACCCTTCACTTCCCCATTGCTCGATTTTTTGTGTTCTCCTCTCCGCCGATCTTTGTTCCCCTATCCCCCCAGCTCTCTCTACTTGCATACCAGCATGTCCACCCGTCGCACCAACTCCTCTACTCCAAGGGGGAATAATCGCGACTGGGGCCATGGAAGGAGGGCTCAAGCTTCGCGCTGAGCTTCTCCTAGCATGTTGCCAACTACGAGGGCGGAGTCTGCAACTCAATAGGCGGCCCTAAACTATGAGACAACGGTCAATCCCAAAACTCGTCAAAGGGTGGAAGAGCTTAAAGAGCAGGCCAGGTTGGTTCACCAATGCCTCGCTACTGAAGAGGTTGATGAGGAATTCAATTGGATTCCTGACCTTGAACTCACGAGAGCTAGGGAAAACCTGTTCAGTCGAGCAATTGAGCTGCACTGGCAGACCAAAACAATGATTGGTCTTGCCATGCATGGTAACCGGGATCACAACACCATCTTGGAAAAGAAGCTGGATGAACTCACCCAGAAATTCACTCTGTATGTTAGCGTTGTTCACCGTCACCACTTTGTCACCAAGGAGTCTCCACAATTCGCTTTGTTAAAGAACCGGATAGTTATAGCGAAAGCCTCGCCTATAGTCAAAAGGGAGGTCATCGGTGCCACCATCGGCAAACCAACACAGGATGCCTTCATTGAGGGAAATACTCTAGAGCGACCTATCAGTCTCGAGGACGACTCCGATGAGGATATCCCGTAATTCGCCTTTTCTCCTGCCTTTGTTTTTTGGAATGTATCAGGTCTGTTGTTCTAGTCTCGTGCTCATTTCTTCTATGTTTCTGGCTCTCAAGAGCCCTCGTCCTTCTGCCAACAAAGTATTATGCATCAGACATCATAGCGGTCACTTGGCCTCAGTTAGTTATCCATGACATTATCAAGCTCTCCCATCACTCAGCTCTCTAGGGAATTTTGTGCTCAGGACCTATAAAATTTTGTGTTGTGCCAAGAATCATCTTTCTGAGTCTGCCGGTAACATTTTGTGTAATGACAAGCAATATCCTTCAGATTATGGCTGCGGTGGCATGTTGCTCACACCAACTCCCCATTATGTAATTACTCACTTCAGTTGTTAATAGAATCATCTTACTTACAAAAAAAAAACATTTAAAAAACTAACCTAGATCTATCTTATATTTAAATTTAGTAAACATGAGAGGAATTAAATTTATTAAACTTATTAATATGTAAATCTTTTTAATAGTAGTCTAGCCATCTTGTTTTTTCCCACCACTTTTGACAGTCTTGAAAATTTCTTCGCCTTGATAAATTTCTCTAAAAAATAATATAAAATTAAATTAAATTATTAAAAAAATTACAAATTAAAAAATTCCGATCAAACTTTATTAAATTTATATTTAAAATAAATAATTTAAATTTACTATCTCCACCAATATATATATATATATATATATATATATATATATATATATAAAACAATTGAAATAAAATATATTTAAGGTTGTATACCTACACAAAGGGATTTAGGGTGGTTGTGAGTGGCTTTTTGTGAAACTAGGGTTTGTATCCCTCCAAAAACAACACTCCAAGCTTATAAAATTATATTTCCATTCTCATTTGCCTCATACATGTTATTTGAGGTTTGGAGACTGATCCAAATTTAGATTTAATAGTGCTAATGGTGGAGTTAGAACTAGTAGGTAAATCAAAATTTAGATTTAATAGTGTTAATGGAGTTAGAACTAGTAGGTAAATAAAAAAGCAAACAACCAATGGGAAGCACTACTTTGCAAGTAGACCAACACTACTTTGCAAGTGGACAATTAGTGCTTATGTTAGGTCTAGTTTTGTTGTTGCTGCTACTATTGTTGTTTATGTAGCCATGATTGATGATGCCATGCTTAGTAATAGTGAAGAGTTTAATGAAAAGTGTTTATGTTGATCATTGATTTGTAGATTTATAGGAGGACTTTGATCATGTATTTTATTGCAAAAATTTATTCACTAGATGCCATGTTGATATATTCGCCTTTATATGATATATAAATGAGTAAACTTTGAATATTTTATCTCTAATAATTTTAAATAGTGATTTTAAATGTTAAAAATAATTTTTTTTGGTTAAATTAAAAATTATTATTTCATATTAATTTTTAGAAAACCAGAAATTGGTGTAGAGACAAATGTCACAAGTTTGTTTGGATAGTAATGTCTAAATTTTGTTTTTCAAAAAATCTATCAGTGGGGTGTCTGAATCAAGGTTTTGATGATGGAAATAGAATCGATGCTATCAAAATCCCTCAAAACACCCAAAATCTTGAAATTTACCCACTATAACCTGAATTTAAAAAAAATTATGCCCAACTTTATCAAAATCTAACCAAGGTTTTTTTTTTTTTAACAAATTTGAATCTTTATAATCCTGGGATAAATCTGACCAGTCCAGTTCTCCGATTCTCATCCAAAAATTGATTTCATGTGGCCGAAGTTTGTTCCAGGTTTTCAATCTATGAATCCCACACGCAATTCGATAGTCCTCACTCATATATTGACTCGTCTTTTTGTCTGAATGCCTGTCACGTTAAAACCTCCGCAATTGAGAGTGTGGATCCCACACACAACTCCAATTTAAATTTACTATCTTCACAATATATATATATATATATATATATATATATATAAACAATTCAAATAAAATATATTTAAGGTTGTAGACCCACACACAGGGATTTAGGGTGGTTGTAAGTGGCTTTTTGTGAAACTAGGGTTTGTATCTCTCCAAAAACAACCCTCCAAGCTTATAAAATTATATTTCCATATTCTCATTTGCCTCATATATGTTATTTGGGGTTTGGAGACTCATCCCAATTTAGATCTAATAGTGCGAATGGAGTTAGAACTAGTAGGTAAATCAAAAAGCAAACAACCAATGAGAAGCACTAGTTTGCGAGTAGACCAACACTACTTTGCAAGTCGAAAATTAGTGCTTATGTTAGGTCTAGTTTTGTTGTTGCTGCTACTATTGTTGTTTATGTAGCCGTGATTGATGACGCCATGTCTAGTAATAGTGAAGAGTTTAATGAAAAGTGTTTATGTTGATCATTGATTTGTAGAGACTTATAGGAAGAAGTTGATCATGTATTTTATTGCAAAAATTTATTCACTAGATGCCATGTTGATATATTCGCCTTTATATGATATATAAATGAGTAAACTTTGAATATTTTATCTCTAATAATTTGAAATAGTAATTTTAAATGTTAAAAATAAAAAAAAAATTGGTTAAATTAAAAATTATTATTTCATATTAATTTTTAAAAAACCAGAAATTGGTGTAGAGACAAATGTCACAAATTTGTTTGGATGGTAATGTCTAAATTTTGTTTTTCAAAAAATCTGTCAGTGGGGTGTCTGAATCAAGGTTTTGATGATGGAAATAAAATCAATACTATCAAAATCCCTCACAACACCCAAAATCTTGAAATTTAACCACTATAACCTGAATTTAAAAAAATTTATGCCTAACTTTATCAAAATCTAACAAAGTTTTTTTTTTTTAACAAATTTGAATCCTTATAATCCTAGGATAAATCTGACCAGCCCAGTTCTCCGATTCTCATCCAAAAATTGATTTCATGTGGCCGAAGTCTGTTCCAGGTTTTCAATCTATGAATCCCACACGCAATTCGATAGTCCTCACTCATATATTGACTCGTCTTTTTGTCTGAATGCCTGTCACGTTGAAACCTCCGCAATTGAGCGTGTGGATCCCACACACAACTCGATAGTGGTCGGTGCTCACGCGGTCGACGCAATTTTAGCGTGTGCATCCCACGGTCTACGCAATTGAGCGTGTGGGTCCCATTCACAAAGTGATAGCCCACTTGAACTCATAATTAAATCATTACAACCAGTCTTCCAAGAGTGCCCACTTGTGATAATGAGCAGCTACATGTGTATATTTTATGGCCTTCCAAGATTTGCACTAATTAACTAAATGCGTTCGCCACTAATTGATTATTCTGATGTGCTTTCGTTGGCAGTGCAGTGGAATACATATGGCTAGCAATTAGAATTGGATTACCCCCGTTGATTATTATGGTTAATTATCAGTTTTTTTAATGATTAGAGATTCATATATAATAAATAGTGGCCTTGTGTATATGGTTATGTATATTTATTAAAATTTTCCAAATTTTTGTTGGTTTAAAAGCTTGTAATGAAACATGTTAATGGTTGAAGATCTAAAAGTATGAAAGTTTTTTTTTTACTAATTACTAGCTATTTATCTATTTATTTCAGATAGCATGATTTTTTTATTAATAGTGATTGGTCTAGTAGTTAGTGATAGTTATTTTTATATAATAACTAGGTTATGATAGATTTTTAGTTGTGTAAAACTAAATAAATATATAACTAAAAATACAAATTGAAATTTAACCATTAAAAATTAAGTTTCTAATAACTGTTTTTTCAAAAATAATGAAATGTTGGTGGTTAAAAATTTAGACAATTAAGGAAAACATTAAACCATGGCAGTGAGTGTTTGGGTTCCACACACAAAGTGAGATTCCCGACTCCTCATCACTCGGTCAAATGTAATGGTCGAAGTCTCCAGAGATCGTCGTTCTACTGTAGTGGAACGCTTTGTTTTCTCTTTGCACCACAATTCGTGCTGACCCATGAATAAATAATGTCCTCACGCGGTTGATGGTCGGCAAAAGGAGAAGAGAAGTGGGAACACCAATCTTTGAGAAGAGTGGTCTGCTTTTTCTCTATTTTTCTTTGCATGTCCCCGACGAGGTCAAGGTATAAGGAGTTAGGCTCAATCTGGTTGAACCCTTGCAAGATCAACCTCGCAAACCCCGAGGACCTCCCATGGAGGAAGAACAAAAAGACAAGGGAGCAAGAGATGCTATAAAATTATTTCTCGAGGAGGCCTTCGAGAAACAAAGGAACGCGATGTTGGATAAATTTTTCGAGATCCTTCAACAACTGCCCACTAATGACGCATCAACATCCAGTAGCCACTCTAAAAGCGCCTCTCCTTTCAAGGTACATGTCAACTTCGACATTCATGTATTTGAAGGCCAGATAGATGCAGACGCAATAGATAGATGGTTGAATTTGCTGGAAGCGTATTTCTCTGTCTATGATTTCTCCGATCGATAAAATATTACTTTTTCACTCCTCAAAGCTACCCCACATGTCAAAGACTAGTGGGAAACCTACTGTGAGCAGAAAGACGAGAGGTCACCCTCTCTGTTTTCAGCCACACCCACTTGTAATTCATTCTGAGACGGTATCATGGAACAATATTACCTTATGGGGAGTTATGAGGACAAGTACATCCAATGGACGACGCTATGGTAGAAAATCGATCAAGATGTGCATGAACTGAGGAATTTGTTCAATACCCTGAGCACAAAGTTGGGTATTAAAGATTCAGAGACATTTGATGCTTAAGTACCGCAGTTGCTTTCACAGATACATTCCGGAGGAAATGGATTTCCTCGACATTACCTCGCTTGGCATAGCATATCGATATGCCACTAAGATCGAGCAGAAATTTGCAGAAAAAGCGAGACTTTGGATCCGTGAATCTGAAGCTAGGGAAAGGTTCCCTCGAACCGTAGAACAAGGGGAAAATCCAAATCAGCGTGAATCAGAACAACACCACAAATCCAAAGAAGGACACGGGGAAGTGGTATGAATTTCATAATAGCCCCACTCACAACACAAATGAGTGTCGGGCCAAACAGTTGCTGGTGGCCAAACTGAAGGCACCCGAATCTGATGCATGTTCTAATCCTGAGTTAGAACTAGACAAGGGTGATGACAAAAGGAAGCATATCATTGATGCAGATCCCAGTGCCATTGTTGCCACCACCAAGCTCCAGAGGGAGGATCCCGAGGATCCAGAGGAGGGGGTCGCCTCTTCCATTTGCAAATGTGGGTGAAGAGTTCTCCACTGCAATTCCTTGTCGATAGCGGAAGCCAAAAGAACCTCATTTCAGCAAAGGTCGTGAAGTGGCTCAACCTACCTGTAATGTTCCCAAATTTTAGCTTCAAGCTAAATGGAACATTAGAGTTAGAAGTATCTTTAGCCGGTAAATAAATGGGTAGGAAAGCCCATAAGTCTCCTAAGAAGGAATAAAAACACTTCAAGTGTGAAAGGAGACCCTCTTTGCAGCTCAATAAAACACCTCCATGTGTGAACAGGGATAATATCAAGTTGATTCAGTCTACTTTGACCAAGTCAACAACGCAAATGTGGAGGAGCAGGGATCATGGAAGGAATAACGCAGTTTTGAATGGAGATGAATCTCTCGATGGAAATGACCTAATTGGGTGGGGCCAAGGGCAAGCAAACTCACATTTTATTTCAGGAACAGGATGGCAGCCATTGTTCCTTATGTTTTAGATTATTATTTTGGTCTGCTTAGACTTTGCTTCCTCTTGCTATTTAGCAGGGTTGTTGTGTTGTTTAGCACCAGGTGTTCCCGAGCGAGAATCCCACCTCTTTCCTTAAGGAGCCTCTTGGGAGAGTTTGCATTCATTTTCCACATCAGTTTTTCAGGCCAAGCTTTAGCTTACTTCATCAACACAGTTTCTGCAGGTCATTGTGCTGTGTTGCAGGGTGCAGCAGTGGAGGGGATTGGAATCCCACTTTCTGAGCTAGTTTCTCATTGGAGGGAGGTTTCCTTCACTTGGGAGATCTGTTTGGAGAGATATTGAGCTCATTTCAGATTTGTGGCATCAGGCCACACATTTCCCCAACATTCCCAGCGTTGTTCCAGCTAGGGAATGCGTTATTTTTGGAGGCAGCTTCAGTGGATGGTCTAGTGGCTTCTTTGCAGTGTTTCCTTGTGATTGAGAGATTCATCCTTTCATGGGAGGAAGCCTTTGAGGGATATACATCAAATATGATATATTTCAGCCTTCTACACTCTTATTCTTCAGTGTTGCAGTGATTATTCAGTAATTTTCTGAAGATCACATTTGTATTCAGAGTGTATGACAAGAAACCCTTTCCGGGTTTTCTTGTAATTGTAATAAGGAGACTAGATCTCAGTTTTTGAGCATGATTGTCTAATATATGAGCAGATCTATTTTTCCTCCTAATTTCTGAGTTGAAACCCTCATAAGACTGCGCATTCTCCTTTGTGCATTATTTCTGAGTAGCAGTGTTTGGGGTTTTAGTGTTTTCAGCTACACTAGGTGTGGGAGGTCTGTTTACCTCACCTAGTTTCTTTTGTTTCTAATATCCTCTTGGATTTAGATGTTAGATGGATATATCTAATGGATCCAAGTGATTATTTACATTTTTATGGCATATATTTCTGGAAATGCGTTTTTCTGTGAATGCATTTCTGAGCAGTCCATTTTTGGAATTTTTAAGATATTCCCAATACTGCTTATTTTCCCTATTTTGGGATATTACAGTGGTATCAGAGCATAGTCTTGGCTTAGCCTGTGGATCTTAGGCCATTATACTTCAAGGAGAAGGAGAGATTGACAGAAAATATAAGGCTCCATTATGTGAAGGGAGAAAGGAAGACAGGCTTACAAAGCTTCTTCCAAAATCTATGCAGAGCTTTCAAGGAGAGTTGAAGAAGATATGAATGGAGATGGGATCTCCAGAGGAGTTTGGATCTAGAGCTAGATCTAGATTTGCACATGGTAAGTGTGAACATACAGCTACACACCATGATGCACATCGTAGTCAAGTGCCCAAATCTATCTTGAGATGGATGGAAGGAGGGAGAATGCCTAAGAGGAGAACTCTTAGTGGTTTGTTGCAGGAGTATGAATCTCAAACTAAGAGGTTTAGAGATCATACCAATTTCCAAGAGTTTTGCAAGATCCAGGTGGGGAAAAGCAAGCAACAGGATGCGGGTAGATTTCTTTTATCTACTTTTGAAGGCTCACCTACATGTTCAGCTGGAGCTTGGGTGAAGGAGCTAGACTCCTATTTACAGCAACACCACATTTCTGAAGATGAAGCCATCAGAATTGCAGCGCTGCATTTCAGAGATAAGGCCTATTCATAGTGGATTTTTGAATCTTGTTCTTTGAAAAATACAAACAGTTCCTCTTATGCAAGATTCATTGAAACATTGGTGGGAAGGTTTGATGGAAAACTTCCTAAGACACATGAGCAAGAGAAACTTGAGAGAACAAAAACCTTGCATGTGATGGAGGAGACTATAAAATTCACTCCACTTCAGAAAACTGGGGGAGAAGCTGACATCTTGCATTATACATTGTTAGAGGCAAGACCTCTATCTCACACTCCTAAACAAGAGGGCATGGGGATCTCTTTTTCACAAAAGGATCCAATTATTGGAGAGTTTCCCATACACATTGATGAAGATGAGGGCAACCACGTTGTCCCATCTAGAGCACATCTAGTACCTCATGCAGAGGAAGGAGGAGCACATGCTTCAATAGGAGGCATTATTGTATCCTTGCAAGAAGTTCCCTAGGATCTCATACATGGAGGTCAAAGAACAATCAGGGAGCAACATGATTGTGAAGCATTACAGATGGAAGGAGAAGGTAGGAATGGAGAGTAGCATCAATTGATGAGAGGCAGACAACCTTCTCTATTTCAGAAAGCTAATGCAAGGAAGAGGCAAACTGTTTTCCACTGTAAGGGCAAGGGCAAGGTTTCCCAACCATATGTGCAGTCTACTCTTGAAATTGATGTCTCACTACATGGAGGCATTCCACCTAGGAGGCCACCAGATCTAGAATTGATGAAAGACATCTTGTATTTGGATTCACCACTCTTGGATTTTGGAGAGGTGAAGAGTTTGGAGGAGAAATTTGGCATGAGGGATGTCAAAGTAGCAGGCAGCAGCATGAGGATAGCTTCACATGCCAGGTCACCAGCGCTGTCTCTTGGGAGGATTGATCCATATTGGAGGTCTCAACTCTTGGAAGAGTACTCTAAGGATCTTGGTGCTTGCATGATTCTTGATGCCCCTAATGGAGATGATAGATACATGGTAGAGGATATGGTCATCTATTCTCATGGCAGATTCTTCTTGACTAGAGCTTCTAAGCTCAAGGAGGAGCTGCTACATGCAGCACATGAGGACTTCTTTTCTAGGCACTTTGATGCATATCTTTCCTTGGCAGAGGAGTTTATTTGGGAGGGCATCCAGTATGAGTGAGGGGGCATTTTCAGTTGAGCCATTTCAGCTCAAGGACCGAAGTACATGGTAGAAGAGGTATACATTTGCATTATGATTTGCCTTTCTTTACTTTATATGAGCAGCATGTTGTATTAAGGAGGATCATCCCTTCTTATACTTTATATTATGATGTACTTGAGGCTAATTGTAGCATTGAGGTTGGCTATCTTGTTGGTGGTTTATGGGGGAAGCCACATAATTCTTGGTGTGTACCATTGACACCAAATTGTATATTCATGATTCCATCTTATGAGATGATTGTGGCAGCAAACAAGTGGCTGGGAAAGCACTTGTTATTTTTTGTTTTGATGCATCCAAAGAATGCACTGCGCTGGTTCCATTGGTGGAACTATGAACCACTCTCCGGTTGTCATATGGAAGCTTGTTTTTATTGCATTTTTCTTCCATTTACTGCTGATATTTTTATATTCATGGGAAGCATTGTTTGGAGAGTGATGGAGGTATTAGAGATGCCCATTGGGAGAATTATTCTCCCCACTTTACATGTTGTACATTTCAGGAGGAACCATGGGCAAACCATGATTGCCACATCACTATTCTTCCCTTCTTGTGGGAGGAGCCATTTGGAGAACTTGAGGAGGCACTTCATGGCTGAATTGTTTGATGGGGAAACTTGGGCCATTCTTGGAGGCCATGTCATTTAATCCCAAGGACAGAAACAGCCCCATGTTTACCATAAATGGAGAGAGAAACCATTTGGATGGAAGAATCCAATCTCTCCATGCAGCCCCAATACATTGTATAAAACCGGGGTTGATGATTCTTTTGATGAGCTACCTAGGATGGCTCATTTCATTTGGACGATAGCATGGGTGGAGGAGTCACTCATTGGGAACAAGACTCCCCATGTTTGTCATCACTCCTACTTTGAGGAGGCCATGGGATAGCAAGCAGGTTTCCATTCACACCTTCCACCTTTGATATATGTGATCCATTTGGTTTTTCATACTTGGGAGGAAACATTGGATGGAAGTTTTATTACAGATTATTTGATGCAGTGATGGAGGCCATTGATGGGAGGCCACAAGAGGAGGAGGGGAGAAATTTTTCTCTCCTTATACATTTTCTTGAGGACAAGAAAAATTTTTGGAGGGGAGGACTGTAAAGTTTTCCCAAATTTTAGCTTCAAGCTAAATGGAACATTAGAGTTAGTAGTATCTTTAGCAGGTAAATAAATGGGTAGGAAAGCCCATAAGTCTCCTAAGAAGGAATAAAAACACTTCAAGTGTGAAAGGAGACCCTCTTTGCAGCTCAATAAAACACCACCATGTGTGAACAGGGATAATATCAAGTTGATTCAGTCTACTTTGACCAAGTCAACAACGCAGATGTGGAGGAGCAGGGATCAAGGAAGGAATAACGCAGTTTTGGAGGGAGATGAATCTCTTGATGAAATGACCTAATTGGGTGGGGCCAAAGGCAAGCAAACTCACATTTTATTTAAGGAAGAGGATGGCAGCCATTTTTCCTTATGTTTTAGATTATTATTTTGGTCTTCTTAGACTTTGCTTCCTCTTCCTGTTTAGCAGGGTTGCTGTGTTGTTTAGCATTGGGTGTTCCCGAGCAGGAATCCCACCTCTTTCATTCAGGAGCCTCTTGGGAGAGTTTTCATTCATTTTCCACATCATATTTTCAGGCCAAGCTTCAGCTTACTTCATCAACGCAGTTTCTACAGGTCATTGTGCTATGTTGCAGGGTGCAACAGTGGAGGGGATTGGAATCCCACTTTCTGAGCTAGTTTCTCATTGGAGGGAGGTTTCCTTCACTTGGAAGATCTGTTTGGAGAGATATTGAGCTCATTTCAGATCTGTGGCATCAGGCCACACATTTTCCCACATTCCCAGTGCTGTTCCAGCTAGGGAATGCGTTATTTTTGGAGGCAGATTCAGTGGATGGTCTAGTGGCTTCTTTGCAGTGTTTCCTTGTGATTAAGAGGTTCATCATTTCATGGGAGGAAGCCTTTGAGGGATCTACATCAGATCTGATATCTTTCAGCCTTATACACTCTTATTCTTCAGTGTTGCAATGATTATTCAGTAATTTTCTGAAGATCACATTTGTATTCAGAGTGTATGACAAGAAACCTTTTCCGGGTTTTCTTGTAATTGTAATAAGGAGACTAGATCTCAGTTTTTGAGCATGATTGTATAATATATGAGAAGATATATTTTTCCTGCTAATTTTTGAGTTGAAACCCTCATAAAAATGTGCAGTCTCCTTTGTGCATTATTTTTTAGTAGCAGTGTTTGGGGTTTTAGTGTTTTTCAGCTACACTAGGTGTGGGAGGTCTGTTTACCTCACCTAGTTTCTTTTGTTTCTGATCTCCTCTTGGATTTAGATGCTAGATGGATATATCTAATGGATCCAAGTGATGATTTACATTTTTATGGCATATATTTCTGGAAAAGCGTTTTTCTGTGAATGTATTGCTGAGTAGTCTATTTTTGGAATATTTTAAGATATTCCCAATACTGTTTATTTTCCCTTTTTTGGGATATTACACTACCAACCATAGTGCACCCGCAACCACATACCATTGGATCTCTATGTCTTCCAGCAGTGCCACCTTCCATACAGCATCAAGCCATTCACGGATGAGGTATTTTGTGATATTTCTCCTCTTGATGGTTCTGATGTATTATTGGGCCAACCATAGTTGTGGAAGCGCCATGCTATGTATGAGTATAAGATTCGTGTTGTTATTATTACTTTGGGAAATAAATCGTACATGATACCAGAGGTAGTACCACCTCCTGCCATCTCTTTGACTACTATAAAATAATGCAGTAAAATTGTTTCCCAAACCAGGAAATTTATTTGCATTACTATTCGCCCATAGGGACAGAAGAAGATTGTGGCCACTGTAGAAATTATACTACATGCATGTATATCTTGGATTCACCTGATCTAACAATGTACTAAAGTTAAATACTGAATCGCTTCTACAAATATTTTGTGGAAGTAAAAACAAAATCGCTAATCACATGAAGTAAAGAAGAATCAAATCACACATAACACAGATAATTTCCCGGGGAAAGCTTACTTCTCAAAACCCCACTATATTCTATTGTATATTTAGCATGGATCATGAAACAATTACATACAAAATTCTTCTCACAAGAGCCCTTCAGTACTCAGCTAATTGTCTCACTTTTTCATACAAAACATGACCAATACTTAGCCAACTTACTGCCTCCAGACAACCTGCCTACCTTGCGCAATCCCTAAGAGATAGGAATTATGGCCTTCCTTGATTGCACAAGCATCATGGGAACTCCAATGGGTGTTTGGTTGCATGAGTGCAACCCAATAATTCTACAACTGATAGTCAACTTCCCTTTCACCTAGAACTCAATTGGGTCTCCACTGGATTTGTCATCCATGAAGCTAATAATAGTAAATCCCCAGTTGCATGTGAGATCATTGGTTGTGAAATAATTTATATTTAATTCACTTGATCTCTCACTAGTGTTTCTTCAGTTACAACTAGCACAACTGAGTCTAACTCACTTAACTGAGTTAAATTGTTCACAACTTGCATTAACTAATGCACCACTGCACTTCGAACCTTGTTACAACTAGAATTACTCTACATGTCTCACCAACTACCTCTAACTCAAAATCCACTAGCTAACATAGTTTATCACTCTCAGTTAACAATTACAAGTTATCATTGAGAATATATTACATTTCATTGTCCATCTTAATTAAGGGATAACTAAAATACATGCACCCAAAAATTGGACTGTGGGCCCCACCCTAGTGTAGGTGCTTAATGCACCAGGTGTGGGTGCTGAAATTTTCTTGTTGAATCTCAACAGCCATGGCCTCGAAACAAGGCCCCCCTGCACAACATCAGCAGATGGACAAATTCGTGGTGGAATATGAGGACATTTTCTCCTCACCCACAGAGGTTCCTCTACACTGTCAGGTCAAGCACTCCATTGATATGACCCTGGGCATGCCACCACTTGATGTTTCCATACCTCATGCGACCACACAGAAAGAATCTACACATGTATTTTCTGTGGTTGATAAATCAAATAAAGTTATTGAATTCATCTAGCACATTCGCTAGCAGGTCCACAACATCTTCGACAAGTTCAACAAAATTTGTCGCATCTCATGGAGGAATTCAACGCAATGGGGACCATTTCTTCCTAATGGGGGAGGAATGATCCAGGCGGATCTTGGTGGCCACCCACCTATTCCATTTGGACCCCCACCATTGATTCTTTCAGTTTTTTAGTTTGAGCACAACTTACTATTTTTAGCATCTTTTCAGGTCTTGTGACTTCCGAAGCCATTTTGAGGCCTTGAACAACGTTTTTTGGGAAAACTGGGAGCAACATGGAAGTTCCTTTGATGTTGCTCACATCAAAAGTTGTAGTCCTTGGATATATATTTCTAACAAGGTATTGAGAGCGTCAAACGAAGATCCTATGCCAAAATTACGTCACCGGGTAATTGATATACCAATTTACCCAAACAGGGCCCATAATTTTGGTGCTTCCTCTCCTAGGATTAGGTTTTTGGATTTTTAGGGTTTCCCATTGTTTCTCAACAATAAAGAGACCTTCAAGCCTCATTGTAACACATTTCAGAGGCATGTAGCTACCACATCTCTTCTCAGAGATAAGCTACCAAGGCCCTAGCTAGTTTATTTCTGTTATGTCCGTAAACATATTTCAATCATTTGATTTTAATGAAATGAAGTTTTATTTCCGCTGCATATCTGCATTTATTTCTATTTCTATATTTTATTGCGTTTCTGCATAAATCCAGATCAGTGGTATCAAAGCGATCTTCTCTTTCTCTGTTTTTATTTGCATGTCCCCAATGAGGTCAAGGTATAAGGAGTTAGGGCTCGATCTACTTGAACCCTTGCAAGATCAACCTCGCAAACCCCAACTACCTCCCATGGCAGAACAAAAGAAAGACGAGTGAGTAGGTTATCCTATCAAATTATTGCTTGAGGAGGCCCTCGAGAAACAAAGGAACGTGATGATGCATAACTTTGCCCAAATTTTTCAACGACTGCCCACCGGTGGCGCATCTACGTCCAACGACCACTCTGGAAGCACCTCTCTTTTCAAAGTACATGTCAACTTCAACATTCCTGTATTTGAAGGCAACATAGATGTAGATGTCGTAGATAGATGGTTAAATTTTCCACAATGGTATTTCTCGGTCCATGATTTCTCCAACCGAGAAAAGATTACTTTTTCACTCCTTAAAGTTGCCCTGCATGTCAAAGACTAGTGGGAAACCTACTGTGAGCAGAAGGATGAGAGGGAACACTCTCTGTTATTGGTCACATCGATTTGGAATTCGTTTCGAGATGACATCAAGGAAAAATATTACCCTGTGGGGAGTTATGAGGACAAGTACATCAAATGGACAATGCTACAACAAAAAAAGGATCAAGATGTGCACGAAATGACAAATTTGTTCCATACCTTGCGCACAAAGTTGGGTATTAAAGATTCAGAGAGAGATTTGGTGCTCAAGTACCAAAACTGCTTGCATAGATACATTCAAGAGGAAATGGATTTCCTCGACATTACCTCACTTGGCACGACATATCGCTATGCTGCCAAGATTGAGCAGAAATTCAAGCAAAAGAAGTGAGACTTTGGATCCGCGAATCCAAAGCTAGGGAAAGGTGC
Source organism: Pinus albicaulis (assembly GCA_034641835.2). Lineage (NCBI taxonomy): Eukaryota > Viridiplantae > Streptophyta > Pinopsida > Pinales > Pinaceae > Pinus > Pinus albicaulis. The sequence goes on along the minus strand of CM076582.1, from coordinate 1,018,214,650 downwards.
CCTCGAACTGCAGAATAAGGGGAAAAGCCAAAGCGAGGCAACTTAGAACAACACCAAAAATCCAAAGAAGGACACGGGTAAGTGGTGTGAATTTCATAACAACCCCACTCACAGCACAAACGAGTGTCGGGCCAAACAATCGCTGGTGGCCGAATTGAAGGCACCCGAATCCGATGCATGTTCTGATCTTGAGTCAGAACCAGACAAGGGTGATGACAAAGGGAAGTAGATCGTTAATGTAGATCCAAGTGTCATTGTTTTCACCACCAAGCTCTAGAGGTAGGATCCTGAGGATCCAGAGGAGGGGGAGTGCCTCTTCCATTCACAGATGTGGGTGAAGGGTTCTCCACTGCAATTCCTTGTTGATAGCGGAAGCCAAAATAACTTCATTTCAGCATAGGTCATTAAGTGACTCGA